>CP106724.1:180168055-180768055 GCA_025506655.1 Gossypium rotundifolium
TAATAAATATTCATTAAATTAAGCCATTTTACCTAGTTAATATTTTTAAATTATATTTACAATATTTTATTAAAAACTAGAATTAAAACTATAAATATTTTAAATATACTAACAAACTCGAAATAAACATTGAGATACATCATATTAATACTTACCGATACCAAAATAAAACGACTCACCCGTTAATATTTACCAATACCAACATTTTTTTTTGTGAACTCATTAATTATATAAATTTATTCTTTATAAATTTAATTTTTATAAAATAAATTTCTATTTTTTGGGGGGAATAATTCACCTCATAGTTTTTTACGTGGCTTTGCCACTAATCAGGGATAATAAAGACAACTTTTAAGGTGGTGGATGAAACCCAAGCTAATTTTTGGACCTGTCCAATAGCACGGTTCACTAATATTAATAAAATATTTAAGAAACTATGCACTTTTATATTAATATATAATTTTGATAATTAAATTTAAATTTAAAAATATTTTTATTATTAAATCAATTCCGAGTCAATTCAAATCAATCCAAAAATGAAAGTCATTTTTCAAGCACAACCTATTCATAGGTCTAATGACCAATGAGTTTTGCTCATAAACATTAATATATTTTTAACATTTATTATAATAATTAGTGACTCGAACATTCATACCGTTATTGGAAGATTTTATGAAGACTAGTATACAAAAAATAATTATTTTATATATTTCGTAAATTACCCTTAACCCCTCAAACCCTCTGTTTCTTTCAAAGGTTTATTGTCATATCGTTGATTTGTAAATCATTGCAAAGAAAGAAGGATAAAGCTCTGATACATAGAAAATAAATGTTAGAGAAGGTATGAACACTTGACAAAAGTCATGCCATATCAAAACACATTTGATACTAGAAAAAGCCCGAAAAGAACACAAATGACATAAATACAAGCTCTTTCATGTGCTCCAACACATCATCAAGCATTAACAACTAAAACAAAACACGCGATCTAGTGCGTTGCAGCCACATTTAGTGATCAATTCAACCCGAAAGTTCTTCATAGTTTTTATTTGTTTGATCCATCGAATTATGCATACAAAATGATTAGCAAAGATTTGACAATCTAAATCATAATGAAGAAGAGAGAAACAAATACAAAAGATTGAGAAAACATGAGTCGTCATCCATTTGAGAAAACCTCATTAATGGAAGGAGACAAGGGAACACCTTAGGCAAACCTTATTTTTTTTCGAAACTATCCTCTACGCGAAGAAGTGGGTAGCCAAAGAGGAACTCAAGTGGGGATAAGGAAGTGGGAGGAAGAAGGAAAGGGAAGGGGAATAGAAAGAAATGAATGAAGGAAGGGTAAAGGGAAATTACACATAGATAATGCTAGCAGCCATTCTGGCAATTGGAGAGGAGAAAAAAGAGAGAAAAAGAAGAAAGGAAGGGGCGTGAGATGATAGAGAAAGCTAGTTGACTAAAAAATGCAGGATAGGCTTATCTTACTAGGTAAGATGAAGTTGGTTACATGAAAAAGGTGTTAAGGTTCGAACTCTCTAATTAATTACACTAAATTGAGGATTACAAACTTGGTCTATTTGAACCTATAATATCCAAGAATTTATAGGGTTGGTGTCAATTGAGCAAAATTATATATATATATATATATATATATATATAAGTTTAATGATTGAATCTAATCTTTGGTTGGCTATAACTTGGTACAAGTGTTGCGGGCCACAAATCAAATCCCATGACTAATGCACAAAGAGCATCCCATGAAGGTCAATTGATTAAATGGGGCTCCTTTGACCTGATTCATTGAACATATAGAGAAACACATCTACTTGAAGCCTTGGTGGTCTAGTGAAACACTTAAGGAAAACTAGGGTTGCAATGATAAATGTGGAAACTTATCTTAGAATATTTGTAATCTTAGAGGATTGTGTAAATCCCTTAAGAATCTCAATTATAGGTTGGCTTTAATCTCGACCATCAATGTAAAGTAAACTGTACCATTGGATCTGGGAGAGCTCAGCTATAAAAAGATGCATTCTCCAACATTTGTAATATTCTCATTGTATTCCATTCAAAGCTATTAAATATATTGAGAGCATTTACTCAAACACTTGGAGTGATATTATTCTCTTGTGGATTTTCTGTTTGATTCAAGTCCCTTTGTCTTTTCAAGTTGCTTCCGCTTTATTTCGGTACCTTAGAGAAATTCCTTGTGAATTCTCATTTTCAAGAGTTAAGCTGACTTAGGTAAATTTGAAGCAAAGAAGTCACCTAAGACCACGTGGTTTGCCATACTAAAGTTTTAGCACTATGACAGTTGGTATTTGAGCCTGTATTCAAAGGCGTCGATTGAGATGATGAAAGAAGTAGACAAACAGAATGTCTCGATAGAGACCCATGGGAGGACCAAGGAAAATAGCAAATCGATGGATATTGTGTCGAATTTGGAAATTCAAGAGATCAATCTCTATGAATCCATGGGGGATGTAAGGGAGACACTTGAGGTAGTCGAGGGACGTATTAATGAGATGGACTCGATAATTAAGCAATTCAGGGAATTTGTGTTAGAGTATCTCGATTCCAATATGGAAGCAATGCAAGAATCCTCAGTTCCACTACGAATAAGCTAATAGTGAGGGATGATGCTCTTGAGGCCATGGTGACGGCTTTGAAGGAAATTATTGCGGAGCTCACTATAACACCCCTAACCCTTATCCGTCATCGAAACAGGGTTACGAGCATTATTAGACTTTTTAGGTAAAATGTGAACCTTTCATAACATTTAATACACATATAAAAACCCAATAATAAATCACTCATATTGTCTCTTGTATGAGCCCTCGAGGCCCAATATACGCATTAGATGTAAATCGGGACTAAACCGAAAGCTTAGAAAATTTTTCCCAAAATTCCAAAATTTTCCTTAGGTGTAGGGGACACATACCCGTGTGGTCAGGCCATGTGGCTTACACGGCTAAGAGACACGCCCGTGTCTTAGGCCATGTGGGCATTCGATGTGAGGCACACGACCTTATCCCAGCCCGTGTCCATACCCGTGTATCTCTCTGAGTTGGGTCACACGACCAAGACACACGCTCGTGTGCTAGGTCATGTGTAAGGTGTAAGGGTCACACAGCCAAGCCACACACCCGTGTGCTAGGCTGTGTGAAAAAACTTGGGCATTCTGTTTCTCAATTTTAAGATGCAGGGGACACATAGCCAAACCCTACGCCCATGTGCCAGGCCGTGTGTCACACACGCTGAGAGACACGCCCGTATCTCTGCCCGTGTGGACAAAAATAGGTCATTTTATGGCCACTTTTCTCACCCAATCTTGGTATCAACCTAGACACAACCACTTGCACATTCACAAACCACAAAAAAACCTTCAATTCAAGCCAAAATCAAGTTTTTATACATATTATATCATCACATATATCTTAACATTCTAATTTATCACTTTAGTCAATTCATTTATACATTTATAAATTATCCATTACCTCCAAACATATATATCAAACATGATTCTACCATATCTATATAAATTGATTGAAAATATAAACAAAATGTAATTCTTAACATTTACACAAACCAATCCAACCCTATACATGCCATATAAACCATAATATATGTTGCAAAAGCTACCAGAACAAGTTGGTAGTGTGGCTTGATGTGTTGATCCGATCCCCTGACTTCACGTTAATCTACAAGAACATTAAACAACACAAGTAAGCTCAATAAAGCTTAGTAAGTTCGATAGGTTAAACATAAATCTTACTGAACTTAAAATAACAATTTAATAAGTAAATTATTCATGCACTCTCCTGTCAATCCCAACATAAATCGATAAATACACTTCTGTCACATCAAAATCAATGATAAACAATATATATACATATTTCAATTTCAATTACATAAGTCACTTATCTAATCTTACCGAATCGGAGAACGGCTTACGGATATGAGTACATCGTTTTCAGTAGCTTGAAGGCTAAAAATAAGCACATAAGTGCTAAACAGAAACCCGTAAGGGTTGAACGAAAGTTCATAAGAGCTAAACGGAAACCCATAAGGGTTAAATGAAAACTCATATGAGTTAACGGAAGCTTGTGAGAGCTAAACGGAAAGTAAACACGAAAGTTCACAAAAAATGTTGAACCTTGTTTACTTGGGTAATTTTCTATCAATTCATCCTTTGCATATACCATCAATTCATCCTTTGCCACAGAACGATTGTACTCAATCCCACGTTTCACTCGTTTTGAACATTCAATTCAATTTGATAATTTAACAAAAATTTTATTTCCAACAATAGATATGAATAATACCTAATAACATTCATCAAGTTATTAAATAAACATTAAAGTTTAACCATACGAACTTACATGGGTTAAATTGTAAGATTTGTAGTAGTTCAGGGACTATTCTGCTAATTTCCCTTTTTCATGATTGTCTACGGGCTCTTGATATGAAGCTAAAATAGAAAACCAGTTTCTTACGGGTTCTTCAATGGTGTTTTTAGGCTCAAGATTGATGAAGAAATGTTGAGAAAATCTTTTACATGTTATTTTATTTGTTTAATTTACAAAATTTACAATTTTGTCCTTAGTTCACATTATTTCATTATTTCTTCTACACTTATGCCGCCCCAGCCATTTCATTAGGCTAATTTACACTTTAAGTCCTTCCTTATTTACTATTTAGGCTATTTAATCACTAATTCTTTAATTAGCAAGTTTTTCACCTTTTTCAATTTAGTCATTTGTAATTAATTAACTATCAAAACATTAAAATTTTCTAACAAAATTTTAATACTAACTTAATGACACTCCGTGAATATTTATAAAAATATTTATGGCTTGATTTATAAAATCGAGGTCTCAATACCTCGTTTTCTAAACCACTTAACCTAATAAATCCTTATAACACACAAATTACTAATTCAAAAATTCTTCTAAAATCACATTTGGCTCGTACGTACTAAATAATAAAATTTACGAGCTCACTTGTCGGATTTGGTGGTCTCAAACCACTATTTCTAACATCACTGAAAATCAGACTGTTACACTCACTATCTACAAGGCTGCTTTTGGTAATGGGATGTTGGCTTTAGGATCGATGCAACACAAGATGGATGTTCCCAAACCAGAAAAGTTTAAGGGAGCAAGATCCATGAGGGAAGTGGACAACTTTTTTTAGGGGATGGAACAATACTTCTATGCGATGGGTATTGAGGATGATGCCACTAAGGTAAACACTACTCCAATTTATTTTACTGATATCGCTCTGTTATGGTGGCATCATAAGTCCACAGATGAGAGACAAGGTGGTTCCTCTATTGGGGCTTAGGTGGAGTTTTAGAATGAATTTAGGAAGCATTTTCACCCATAGTATGTTAAGGAGAAGGCTTGGGCTAAGTTGCACCAACTTACGCAACAAGGCACTATTAGAGAGTATGTTTAGGAGTTCACTGAGTTGTTACTCCAAATCCCTGATTTGAGTGAGAATAAGACATTCTACTGGTTCAAGGATGGGTTGAAGTCTTGAGCGAAGCAAAATTTGTGTCGACTAGGGATCAAAGAGCTTACCTAAGCCATGGCTGAAGCAGAGTCATTTGTCGAGGTTGGTACAAGGGAAAACAAGTTTGAGTTTTCCAAGCCCTTAAGAGACGAGTAATAGTGGGGGAGGCCATAAGGAAGAACATGATAGAAATGTCAACAGTGGCAATGGTAATAATGGTGGCAACGGGAAACCACCTAATGGGAAAAGAAAACCCAACAACCATCTGAGGAACAAAGAGAATGAAAAGAAGCCTATACAGTGCTTCTTATGTAGTGATCCGCATAGGGTGCAAGACTACCCATAGTGATCCATGTTGTTTGCGATTGTTAAAGAAGATGAAACGGAGCTTGATGAGGAAAATGTGTTAAGGCTTGGATCAGTGATACTCAATTCTACTAAAGTGAAGAGGGATCACAAGCAGAAAGGGTTGATGTTTATGGACATCAACATCGCAGGCCAAAGGAGAAGTGCTCTTGTTGACACGGGGGCATCTAATTTGTTCATATCAGAGAAAGTCGTGGGTAAACTTGGTTTCTCAATTAGAAAATTGACTAAGAAGATCAAGAAATTTAATTCCAAAGAGGTCCCAACTGTGGCAGTAGCACAGGGGAGTTGAGCTACAAATAGGCGAGTGGAAAGGTAAGCAAGACTTCGAGATAATTCATTTAGATGGTCATGATTTCATGCTTTCCTTGAATCTTCTTGACCAAATTAATGCTCTTTTGGTTCATTTTGTTGATTGTATTTGCATCTTGGATACTCGTCAATAATAATGCATAATGACAGTGAGTCATGATGAGGATGGTGGAACCAAGGTACTATCAGCAATCCAACTAGCTAAAGATGTTCATTGTGGTGAGACCATCAACTTAGTAGATCAGAGTGCTACGAAGACCCTTTTGGAATTGTTAGAGGTACGACAAACCAATGTGAACCTGTTGAGTTATCAATGAGGCTACCACTTATGAGAGAGGTGGGTTGTGCATTAAACTTTGGGGGAAAAGTGGTGATGCAAACTGGGCAGTGAAATCGATTAAATGCTATGAGTAAGGTACATCTTAAACACTTATCTAGTGTTTTACATTATGGCTTATTGTTGGTTTAGCAAAGACAAAGGGGCCCTTTCAAAGTTCTAAAGTAGGTAAGCTAAAGGGCTTACAAACCAGAGTTAGCGAAAATACTCAAGGGTAACCCAGTACTCAATATGAGAATGCCTAAGCCTATTTGTAAGGATCAAGGGATCCCGATCGAGGCAAGTCACAATAGGGGCAAGTAAGAGTGGTGAGCTCTTGTGAACAAGATGTATAAAAGAGCGAAAGAATTCGAGTTAGACGACGATGTTAGGAAATGTGCCCATATTATAGTAAACGTGTAACTATTTTCTATTTATTTGAACGATGAATAAATAAATAAAGTTAATTATACATTTCACTATTATGTCTTTTGTATTTTTTGTCTTTCATATTTTGCATGCATAGCGAAATTGTGACAAGCAAATATTAGCTCATTGATTGTCTAAGTTTAAACTGAAGATAAGTGGCATTGTAAGAAGTTTACATTGCGAGAAAAATAACTTATTTCAGTAGATAATCTAAATAAGTTTGTAATCCCATAAAAGAATCGAAGTGAGCATTTGATTCAAATACTGAGAAGGATTATTATGTCGTCTACGATTCCAATCGGAGAGATGACTAGTCTTAGCTATCGAAGTAGTTGACTCTACGAGTAGAGACAGATGTATTCATTAGTAGAATGATACATTAGACTGGACCCAAGATGAATTAATTATGAATCTATTTGTGAATTAATTCATTTGTGACATTCATGGTGTTATTTACCTAAATCCTAAGTTAGTCGCTGACCATGTGTATACAACTCATGCGCTTTGATATAATTGGAGACTTATGCTTTAAAGATGATTGAACGCATAGCCAGTTTGTTGGGTCCATGACTTGTGTATGGCATGGCTTTACTAGCAAAAGTGGAATTTATAGCTCACTTAAAGAATTAATGATATCCTCTCATTGACATTGTGTGGATTGATAATTATAGAATGTGGCCATGGGTTGCTCGTTCTCGAACGAGCAATTTATCACATTCATTTATTGAAAGTGATCATATTAATCATTAAGAAGACATAATTGTGACAATGAGATTAAATAAGATTCTATTGAGTGAACATATTTAACTCAAAGGAATCAATGATATCATATGAGGGTAACACACACATGATGAGGTAATTGCACAAAACAGTTGGATTAATTGTTTTCGTAAAGAGCATATAATGAGTTTTCAATCATGGTACTTCTTGTGGACTGACTCCATAATTAAGTAATTGTGAATTATCGGAACGATACTTCTGGACATAATTGTAATTACTAGAGCCTAATTGTATATGTCCGATTGGTCCCGCCACTAGCTCAACAAAAGCTCGATCGGACTGCATTTGAATCAGAAAAAAATTCTAAGACTTTGGAAATAATTTAATTGAGTTGATTTATTCGATGTGGAATTAAATTAGATGATTGTAAGAATTGTTCAACTAGAGAATTTGGTTAAAGAATTTTCTTGAAAAATTAATTTGGCAAATCTAAATAATTTTTGGAAAAATTAATTTTGATAAAGTAAAATTAAATTAATCAAATTAATTAAAATTAATATGATATTTTTGAAAATTAATTTTAAGTTAGGCAATTGGCCCAATAGATCTAAGATCGTAAATTGGGCCTAAAATCATAAATGATGTTTAATTCATGGTTTAATTTATGATTTAGCCTTAGAAGTAAACTAATTTTCTTTCTTTGGTACCTAAAATTTATTTGGTCCATTTTGGTACTTAAATATTCTTTTGTTACGGTTTTTAGTCTAAAACTTAATTGATGTTAAAAAAAATCGGGCCAATTAAGTCATGCCACACATCTTTTTAACTTTATTTTTATAAAATATTTTTGTTAAATTTTGGATAAAAATAACTTATTATTGTTAAAAAACCTTACCCTAAACCCATCCCACCATTGCAGCCCATCTATTTACCTCTACACCATTCAGCACTAAGCTCTCGCAACGCTGATCGTCCCACTTGCCCAACATTGTTTCATGTTGATCGTTTCCGCATCGCTCCATCACAACCCGAGTTGTGTGATCGTCCTATTTGTCTAGAGGTTCATCCCACCTACCTAGCACTGCAACACACTGATCGCCCCACCAATCCAGATGTTCGTGTGACTCCATTGCCTCAGGCCATCATCTAAATGCCATGGACGCCACTTTGCTCTGCCCTGTGGTTTTGACGCTCCCTAGTTCTTTTATCGAATATGTATTTTCTTAATTTATATATTTATATATATTATATTTCTTCTATTTTATATATTTTTAAATTTTTTATATTTTATGGATTTAATATTTAATTTTAGTTTCATAAATTTTAAACTTTATATATTTGATAAAAAAATATAATGTGGCGCATTTTTGTTGACTAAAACTATAATTTTTTTAAGGTTCAAGGTTATTAAAAAAAAAAACCCTCAAACTTTAAAAAAAATAATTAAGCCTATGGTTTTTTTTTTGGCATTCAATTAGGCATTTGAGATGTCCCTAATTTTTTTTTCAGTTAAAGTCATTACGTGCCACAACCACAACGTAACATGTGGCAGAAAAATGATAAACAATAAAAATTAATAAATTTTAATAAAACTATTAAAAATTATAAAAATTACAAAATTGTAAAAAAATTATAAAAATTATAAACTTTTATAAAAATCATAAAATTTTATAGAACATATAGAAATATAGAACAAATTTTAAAATTTTATAAAGTCGTAAGAAAATTATAAAATATGTAAAGAAATATAAAATTAAGTAAAAAAATTATAAAAATTATCGTACTAAAATAAGTGTTTTATAATTTTTCTATAAATTTTATTAGTTTTTATTTTTTTTATCATTTTTCGCCACATGTCACGTTGTATTACGACAACGTGATGGCTTTAAGTAAAAAAATTGGGGGTTATTAAATTTAACGATCAACGGTTAAAGTTAATGTTAAAGGGCCTTTTTGATGCATTTTATAATTTTTTATGATTTTTATAAAATTTTATAATTTTTATAATTTTTTATGATTTTATAATTTTTTCTAATATTTAATTAATTTTAAATTTTTCTTCAAATTTAATATTTTATAACTTTTATTTTTTTATTTTTTATGATTTTATATTTTCTAGATTTTATAATTTCTAATATTTATTTTTATTTAATCAACTATTAAAGATAACGATCAAAGGGCATTTTTGATGCATTTGATAGTTCAAGTACCCAACTGAGTGAAAAAAAATAGGAGCATAATTGCTTTTTTTTAAAAAAAAGTTTGAGAGCTTTTTTTATGTATTTTGAAAGTTCAAAACCCAATTGAGTGAAAAAAAAAAAAAAGCAAGGGCTTAATTTTTTTTAAAGTTTGAGGGCTTTTTATACCCTTAAACCTCTTTTTAATGGTGTTAAAAAATTAGACCGAAACCTATATCATAGAATAGAACTTTAGATATCAAAATGAGAAAAAAAAAAGTTTAGGTATTAAAATGGGAAAACAAGTTTACTTTAAGGTTAAATCTTAAATTAAGCCTAATATCATACATATTGATATAATTTTTAATCTCTACTAAATGCCTGATTGAGTTTGTATCACAAGTCAACTAAATACCAATTCAATTGGAAAATGACTAAAATACTTTTCTAATTAAAAATTAACAAATATTATTATAATGGTCGTTTTGGCTTTTTATATATAATCTATAAAAACAAATTTAACCCTAAATAAATCCACAAATGGTGGGACTTGAACTTAGGACATCAAAACTACCAAAGTCTTAGTTTTGTTGTTTTATCTAAAACCTCATTTTTTTTTACGTAAAATTTTTGGTATCCTACATGTCCGTTTTATGGGTTATATTCAAGGTTCATAGTAGTTCCTCTCAACAATGTCGTCCACAATATTCAAATTTGTATTCTCTTATTGAGAGTGCAATGTGCCTTACCACTGCATCCAGTATTTGTTGATAAATTTTTAATAAACATATTTTTACATAAATTTTTTTCATATACATTGTGAAATAATCTTATATTTTATTATTATCATCATCTATATCAATACTATTATTTAGTATTTTAACTAAGTCGGTGTCACCATCGGGTCCAGCTCAATTATGAATTCTTGAAATCCCTACTTTTTTTTTTACATAGAAATAAATATTATTTTGAGAGTATTTTGTCTCTTTATATAAAATCTAGAAATATATACATACAACGGATTCTAACCCAAAACATCATAATTTTATTCTATCAACTTTACCATATCCACCAAAATATATTTAATTTCAATATAATTTTTAATAAATTTTAAATAATTGTTTTCACCTACATCATCATGGTGTGCCATAATTTAGTTATAAATAAAGTGTCTGAGTAAGTTAACGTCACAAATTAATCGAACAGCAGCTCAATTGGAAAATTACAAGTAAGCCAAATTTATAACAAATATAATATATTAGTATGGCTATAAATGTAATTTGATTTTTTTAGAAAATAAAATTAAAAATTACTTTTTTAGGAACTTGATCTTGAGCAGTTAAAGTGTGAACGTCTAAACTTTACCAACATAATTAAAATTTTACTAAAATTTTTTATTTTTATTATCTTATTAATAAGGGTAAGTTACACTAACAGTCACTCAACTTTGATGCAGTTGACAAAACAGTCAATTTGGTTTCAATTTAGTCACTCAACTTTGGTTTCAATTCAGTCACTTCACTTTCGAAGAATAACAAAATAATCATTTTAACCATTTTCCATTACAGACATGGGGTTTGATGTTGTTATTTATAATATTGTTCCTTTTTTTTTTAAATGGAAAACCAGCTTATGTGATAGATGGTGTTGTTATTGTTGTTGTTGTTAGCATTGAAAACCAACTTATGTGGCTGTTGGTTTTGGAAGAATATTCTTTCATTGTGAGTGGAAGTTTACATACTTAAATGTCACGGTCTATAAAGGGTATCAGTTTGCTTACAGACTTGAAAGTTGAAAGACTAATGTCAATCTCCTACATTTGTATTTCATTTTCTGAATGTTTAATATTCTTTTAAGACTTGAAAGAGTATTTGGTTATTATTTTTTTATTTTCTTACATTGCATAGATTAATGCCCAGAATGGTAGAAGAGATAAAACATATAAAAAAAGCATAAAAACATTGGTCAACATTAAACTTCGTTCATAAATTAAGGTCAAACTGTTTACAAAAAGAAGGGCAAATTATTGCCAAATTTGCCTACAATTCAATACATTTGAACACATTGAATTGTAAGCAAATTTACAAAAAATTTCAGTAACTGTATGCCTAAGTTTAGATAACAGTAGCAATTATAGGTAAATTTACAAAAATATAATCTACCTAAGTTAAGAAATCAGTAGCAATGACGGGCAAATTTACACAAGCTCAAAAAGTTAACAAAATAAACATTCGGTTCACAATGTTATCGATGGGTCTGTCACAGATGACTCTTGAGTCTTGAGTAGAAGGCATCCATCTAACAATGGTTGGTTTCCTTTTGAATGGAAGCTTTTCTCTTGGGAAACATCTTGTTGGTGAGTTAGGGCAACTTCTTGCTAAGTTGGGGTAGCCTCTTGCTGAGTTGGGGCAACCACTTGGTTATGAGTACCAACTTTGTGTCTTTTGACCTACATAAACAAGTAAAATCCATCAAAAAAATTGCATTTTTAAGTAATCTAATGAAGCAAAGGCAAATAACTTACTGGAATGTTTTCGCTGACTTCCCCTTTGCAACTCCTCTAATTGTGGCCTAATTTCTTACATTTACTGCACCTCATTTCCACCCCTCTCTTGGTAAGCCTTTCTGTTGTTTGTGGTTCATCAGATTCTTTACTTCTCAAATTAGTAGGTCTGTCAGGTGGCCTTTAGTGTAGGAGGAAATATTTGCAGCATGTCTGGCATAGACTCCTATTGCTTAGGACCCTTTACTGGCCTTATGAAGTTGGAGCAAATGGCAAGCTGGGTTTGCTTGGTGTACCAGGTTTTTACAAAAGTTTTAGGGTATTCATCTTTTTGATGAATGACAGCCACTGCATACATGTAAGGGATTCCAGTGAGATCCAAATTCTTGCAGAAGCAAGAATTCTCAACTAGGTTCACCACATGTTGATTGCCTATACCACATTCAACCTGATATCTTTCCCCGCCTGCATGTGATGGAACATACCGAAAAAATAGTCACTAAAACATATCATATATACACAAGGCATAAATATATTTAAAAAATAGCAGAATAAATACATACATATATTAAAAACAACATATGATCAGGCTCACCAGCATGTGATGGCCGAATAAAGGCATAAATATATTAAAAATGATTTATTTACCTCAGTGAATCTTTCATATTGTTATCCAACTTTTTCTTGATCTTTGGACACAAGATTCCTTTAATTTTTCAGCTTCTTCTTTCTTCTTGACAATCAATAATATAATCCTGATCCTAATTGTTTTCATCATGGTCATAATGAGCTTCCATCTTGCTTCCAATATCACCTACCAGTAACTAACATAAATGATTAATGAGACAAATTATTTAATGAACTGTATGTCATTAATGATTAGTAAGTAACATAAATAATATGGGTTTACCTAGTTAAAGCATTTAAAAAGATTATACACACCTAGTGTATAAATCAACGTATCTGAAATGGATTTACAACTCACATAGCCATTCGTATCACAGACTTGCCCGTTGAACTGTTAGAAACCTATAGGATACTCAGAAAGCTCGGAATAGATGTACAATGCCAATGTCCTAGACGAGGTCTTACATGCACCCAGATATCAGTGCCACTGTCCCAGACAGGGTCTTACAGGAATCAATACGATGTCGATCTCCTGACATGGTCTTACATGTAAATTTCATATCGATGCCAATGTCCCAGACATGGTCTTACACAAAATCTCATATCAACGTCAACGTCCCAGACGTGATCTTACATGATAAAACAGAACAGATGCCTAAGTCATGACATAGCTAATCCTATCTATTCCTAGGTTTGTACGGGACTTCTCGGACATTATCACTATATTGATCTTATCTAGGAATTCATATACATAGCATCTCATAAGCATTCATCATTATCAATAGTCATATGAATATGCACAATTCAATAAAAATACATTTATTTGCATAATGACTTACCTCAGATTCGATTTAACGAAAATGAAAACGACTCGGTTACTTTCGCTTTCTGATCTAAGTCTGTTTTCCTCGGTTCTCGATCTATACATATTCAGATTTAACCCTTTTATTCATTAACTCATTCAATTCAATCCAAAGACACACATTTAGGGTTATTTGCAACTTAACCCTCACATTTGCATAATTTATCAGTTTAGTCCATTTTTCTCAAAACATCAAATTCACAAAATCATCATTTAACCATGCTTAGTCGAATGTTCATATATCTCATACAAGCCCATATTTTCCATCAAATTTGTAATTTAGTCCCTCAAGTTACTATTTTCTAAATTTAGCCCTATTTAGCTAAATTCATAAAAAATTCAAGAATAAAGTATGTTCATCTAGCACAAATCTTTCATTTAACAACTAAGCTCATCAAAAAGCTCACCATTTCATCAATGACACATCCCATGAACATCATCAAGACACAAAATTTAGACATGGGCTTGATAGTAGACTAAGCAACAATCTCAAAAACATAAAAATCTTCAAAATCTAAAGCTAAAACATACCTCAATCAAGCTTGGAACCAAACGGAACCTAACTTTCTTTTTCTTTTCTTCTTTTCTTTGTTTTTCGGCCAAGATGATGAGAATGGCCTTGTTTAATGCATTTTCTTTTATTATAATATAAAATATCATATAACATTAATATATAAAATAAACATATAAGAGCATAATATAAATATACATGTTGCCGTCCACTATAAATAAAAATGGGCTATTTGCCTTTTAAAGACTTCACAATAATAAAGCCACATCAATTTGGTCATTAATCAAATGAAAAGCCACTTTTAAACTTTATGCGATTTAGTCCTTTTATCAAATTAAGCACACAGACAGATAAATTATCCTACGAAACTTTAGCACATGCATAATTACTTATCAATGACCTAGAAAATAATATTAAAATTTTATACAGACTCGGATTTGTGGTCCCGAAACCACTGTTTCGACTAGGGTATAAACCGGACTGTTACAATTCTCCCCCTTAGAGATTTTCATCCCCGAAAATCTTACAGCTAAACAGAGTCGGATATTGTTGTCTGATTGGATCTTCTTGCTCCCAAGTTGCCTCTTCAATTCCGTGTCGATTCCACAATACTTTCACTAACGGTATTTTCTTGTTTCTCAACTCTTTTACTTCACGAGCTAAGATACGAATCGGTTCCTCTTCTTATGTCATATCACATTGGATTTCAATTTTAGATGGGGCAATCACATGTGACGGATTGGATCTATATCTATGGAGCATCGAAACATGGAATACATTATGGATCTTTTCTAGCTCAGGGGACAACCTTAATCTATATGCAACAGGCCTGACACGTTCAATAATTTCATACGGCCCTATGAATCTCGGACTCAACTTGTCTTTACGTCCGAATTGAAGCACTTTCTTCCATGGAGACACTTTCAGAAATACTTTGTCGCCGATTTCAAATTATATATCTTTTTGTTTCAAGTTCGCATAAGACTTCTGACGATCAGATGCCGATTTCAAACAATCTCGGATTAGTTTCACTTTTTGTTATGAATCTTTTATCAAATCGACCCCGTGTAGCTTATTTTCACTGAGCTCAGTCCAATACAGAAGTGTACGAAACTTACGACCATACAAAGCTTCATAAGGTGCCATTTTAATGCTTGACTGAAAACTGTTATTGTACGCAAATTCAATCAATGGCAAGTACTGCTCCCACATACTGTCAAATTCAAGAATGCAACATCTTAACATATCTTTAAGAATCTGAATGATCCGTTCGGATTGACCATCTATTTGAGGATGAACAGCTGTACTGAAATGTAATTTCGTGCCTAATGCTTCCTAAAATTTCTTCTAGAATCGTGATGTGAATCTCGGATCTCTATCAGACACAATGGATAATGGCACCCCGTGAAATTTCATAATCTCAGAAATATAAAGCTCAGCTAATCTATCAAGTGAAAAATCAAATCTTACCGGAATAAAATGGGTAGATTTCGTTAATCTATCAACCACAACCCAAATTGCATCTTTCTTTCTAAGATTCAGAGGCAATCCAGAAACAAAGTCCATTGTTACTCTATCCCATTTCCACTCTTGAATTAGAATCGGTTGAAGCAAACCAGATAGAACTTGATGTTCAGCTTTGACTTGTTGACAGACTAAACATTTCGAAACAAAGTCAGAAACATCTCGCTTCATACCAGACCACCAATAGCATTGCTTCAAATCATGATACATCTTTGTACTTCCCGGGTGAACAGATAGACGACTATTATATGTTTCGCTTAAAATCAGCTGAATCAACTCCGGATTTCTCCGAACACAGATACGACCTCAGAATCTTAAACAATCATCAACAATTTGAAATTTAGATTCAGAATTCAATTCATACTGAGCTCGTTTCGATAATAATTCATTATCAACCTTCTGAGCATCACATATTTATTGTACAAACAACGGTTTCGCTTTTAATTCAACTATCACAGAACTATCATCAGAAAAATCTAACTGAACATTTAAAGCACGTAATGCAAACAATGATTTTCTACTCAACGCATCAGCAACAACGTTTGCTTTACTCGAATGATAATCTATCATAAGCTCATAATCCTTTAACAGCTCTAACCATCTTCTTTGACGTAGGCTCAAATCTTTCTAGGTCATCAGATATTTTAGACTTTTATGATCTGAAAACACGTGACATTTTTCACCATACAGATAATGGTGCCAGATTTTTAGTGCAAACACAATCGCAGCTAGCTCAAGGTCGTACGTCGGATAGTTCTTTTCATGAGGCTTCAATTGTCTCGAGGCATAAGCTACAACTTTGCCTTCCTACATCAAAACACATCCCATCGCTTAACGAAGCATCATCAGATATAACAAATTCTTTACCGATTCGGTTGTACTTACACTAGAGTTTCATTATGAGTTTTCAAATCGATTAAAACTTTTCTGACATTTATCAGACCATTCAAATCCAACATCTTTCTGAAGTAGTCTAGTCAACGGAGTAGCTATTACTGAAAATCCTTTTACAAATAAATGATAATAACCAGCTAAACCCAGAAAGCTACAGACTTCAGACACATTCCTCGGAGGTTTCTAATCCAGAATAGCAGAAATCTTGCTCGAATCAACTCGAATCCCAAAAGCTGATACAATATGTCCTAGAAAACTAACTTCGTGTAACCAGAATTCACATTTGTTGAATTTATCATACAATTGCTTCTCTCTCAAAGTTTGCAACACAATTCTCAAATGTTCAGCATGCTCATTTTCATTACGTGAATAAATCAATATGTCATCTATGAACACCACCACAAATTGATATACAGTCTGAATATTCTGTTCATCAGATCCATAAAAACAGTAGGAGCATTGGTTAGTCCAAATGACATAACTAAAAACTCATAATGCCCGTACCTCGTTCTAAAAGCAGTTTTTGATATATTTGAATCTTTCACTCTCAACTGGTAGTATCCCGATCTCAGATCAATCTTGGAAAATACAATAGCTCCTTTTAACTGATCGAATAAGACATCAATTTTGGGTAACAGATATTTATTCTTTATTGTCACCTTATTCAACTGGCGATAATCGATACACATTATCATCGTGCCACCTTTCTTTTTCACAAACAAGACAGGAGTAGCCCAAGGCGAAAAATTCGGTCTAGTGAACCCTCTATCAGTCAATTCTTGCAACTCGACTTTAACTTTTTCAATTCTGTTGGTGCCATTCTATACGGAGCTATCGAAATAAGTGTCGTACCAAGCAGTAGATCAATACCAAACTCAACTTCACGAATCGGAGACAAACCCAGTAACTCTTCAGGGAACACATCAGAATACCCATAGACAATAGGCGCTGATTCAACTTCCTTTTCAGGCACTTTCGAATCAATCACATAAGCAAAATATGCCTCATATCCCTTTTTCATATATCTTTGAGCTTTCAATACAGATATTACGACAGGCAATCCATTCAAATCATTAGACTCAACCCGTACAATTTCATCATTCGAACATCTCAAATCAATAGTCTTTCTTTTACAATTTACAATAGTATCATGCAATGTCAACTAGTCCATACCCAGAATAATATCGAACTCATCAAATGGCAAAAGCATCAGATCAGCAGAGGAACAGATATCTCGAAACATCAATGTACAGTTCTTGCATACTTTGTCAATAAGGACCCTTTTACCTAAGGGGTTCGATACTTTTATAGCAAACTCAGTAGACTCTACAAGCAAAGTCTTATTGAATACTAAATTCATGCATATATACGAATGCGTAGAACCAGGGTCTATAAAGAGTAAAAGTACCCGTTATAACATCTGGAGATGAAGCTTCCTCACGAGCTCGGATAGCATACGCTCTGGCAGGCGTTCTAGCTTCAGATCTTTCAACAGTGTCTCTCGTAGTTTTCTGACTACCACTGACATTTCTTACATTCTTTGAAGGTCTACCCGTCACAGATGCAAGATCGAATCTCAGATTTTGTATAGTCTCTGGCTCAACAGACTCAGGGCAATCATAGATAAAATGATAAAGTGATCCACATCTGAAACAAGCTCTGTCATTTAATCTACAACTCCCCGGATGCCTTTTCCACAATGTTTACATTCAGGTCTTTCAATCCGAACATTTCCAACATTGGCCACTGAAGTTGCTGGAGTTTTGGAACTCATTTGCGATCTAGCTCGATTTCTATTCGAATGTCCCACATTATCTCTTGAACGACTTTGATCATCTCTGAATCTCTTCGGAGCAGATTGAAATGATTTGCTCAGAAATTTTTTTCTCACATCTCGAGCTTCAGCCTCAGCTTTTCTTTTATCTTTCCCGAGTGCCTCAGCTTTGCATGCTCGATCAACAAGTACAACGAACTCTTTTATTTCTAAGATCCCGACTAGCAAACGAATATCTTCATTAAGACCATCTTCGAATCTTTTGCACATTATTGCTTCAGACGATATGCATTCTCGAGCATACCGACTTAATCTCAAGAACACTCGTTCATACTCGAGAATAGTCATTCGCCCAATTTTAATTCTAAAATTCCTTTTGTTTCGATCGATGAATCTCTCATCGATGTATTTCTTTGAACTCTATCGAAAGAAGTCCCATGCAACTCGCTCTTTCTAACAATGTAAATCGAGTTTTCCACCATTGATTAGTTGCATCTCTGAGCAAAGATACAACACATTTTATACATTCTTTTGAGTCAAAGACATTTCATCGAATACCGGATAGTATTTTCTAACGTAACTCGGCCTTTTCAAACATCATCATCACTAGTAGCTCAAATTCTTCACCCCATATTTATGAATCTTGTCAACTAGAGGCTTATTCCTGATTTGATTTGTAGTCTGAGGTATATCGGATGTCCGAGGGGATTAACTGGGGCGGGGTTGCAAACAGTTGGGTTATTTCTTATGACTTGAGTGAACCATTCACTCATCATCCAAAGAAAACTTGTTTATCTTCTCCATCTTGACCGCTCATAGCCGGTCTCGGATCGTATGCTGCTCTCTTACGGGAGCAAAGCATTACTTTCTCGTCGTTAGCTACGATTTTTTGGGATCCATTGCTATACAAAATTATATTTTATCGTTAAGATTCATCACACTATCACAATTCGGATATATGGCATGTATAGCTAGACTCGACACGCCACGTTAGTCCGAGAATCGACTAAATCATAGCTCGATACTAACCAAATGTAACACCCTTATCCCGTATCCATCGCTAAATTAGGGGTTAAGGCATTACCGATAGATCGAAAACTTTAATGAGACAATTCATAAATTAAACTATCATATACAATCATAAAATCCCTATGTAGGTCATTAAGACCTAAAACATGCTTTGTAAAAGGTCAAGACTAAACCGAAACACATACGAAATTCTCAAAATTTAAAACCTTTCAAAGTTTCAAGGCTTACACGCTTGGTATGTATAAGGTGTGTTCCTCCCACGGCTGCTAGACACACCCATGTGTCCTCCCCGTGGTCGAACCTGACTTAGCTCCACGGTCACCAAGCACCCCCGTGTACTAAGGCTGTGTACTCTTAGGCCATATCTTCACACGGCTACTAGACACGCCGTGTACCATGGCTGTGTACTTTTAAGGTAGTTACTAACTTTACCCCACGGTCACTATGCCGCCCGTGTGACATTATAGGCCATTTGCAAGACCAAAATGTCATCCAACTAGGGTCATTCCTACAAGCAAATTACCAACACATCTCATGCACATATGGCAACTAAAAACATATCAAAATAATCATCCCTCTTTACAATCCAATTCAATACTAATCATGCCAAGTTTACAAGACTAAAACTTATGATTATACAAGCATAATTTATCCATACCTACCATTCACAAGTTCAACTTTTTGTTAAACATATATGCTCAAAATTTCATCTATATACATACCTTAAACTTAACCATTTCTTATGCTTTCGAACCATACCAAAAATATGTATCATATAACTCATTCATCAAAGCATATTACTTATACATAACTAGCCAAATCACATGGCTAAGTTCAAGTCTCACACTTATACAAATAACTAGCCTATACATGCCATATCTAGCTATATACATTTCCAAAATGTACCAAAACAAGCTGAGTAGTGTGATGACGATTCTCGACAGTCCCCGAGCCTTCAGTAGCTTTGACGTTCTATAAAACAGAGAAAACACACACACAGAGTAAGCTTTCCAAAAGCTTAGTAAGTCATATACAAATAAACTTAACATGAAATGTACATAAACATATAGGAACATTGGCACACTTAATATTCATAGCACATTTATCACGTGTATGCTTTGGTCCATGTACTTGTACATACTTTATAAGCTTCCTCACGAGCTCGGATAGCATACGCCCGGCAGCGTTCTAGCTTCAGATCTTTCAATGATGTCTCGTAGTTTTCGACTACCATCGACATTTCTTACATTCTTTGAAGGTCTACCCTCACGAGATGCAAGATCGAATCTCGATTTTGTATAGTCTCGGCTCAGCAGACTCGTGGCAATCATAGATAAAATGATAAAGTGATCCACATCGAAACAAGCTCATCATTTAATCTACAACTCCCGGATGCCTTTTCCACAATGTTTACATTCGTGTCTTTCAATCCGAACATTTCCAACATTGGCCTTGAAGTTCTTTGGAGTTTTGGAACTCATTTGCGATCTAGCTCGATTTCTATTCGAATGTCCCACATTTTCTCTTGAACGACTTTGATCATCTCCGAATCTCTTGAAGCGCATGAAATGATTTGCTCGTAAATCTTTTTCTCACATCTCGAGCTTCAGACTCAGCTTTTCTTTTATCTTTCCCGAGTGCCTCAGCTTTGCATGCTCGATCAACAAGTACAACGAACTCTTTTATTTCTAAGATCCCGACTAGCAAACGAATATCTTCATTAAGACCATCTTCGAATCTTTTGCACATTATTGCTTCAGACGATATGCATTCTCAGGCATACTGACTTAATCTCAAGAACACTCGTTCATACTCAGTAATAGTCATTCGGCCCAATTTTAATTCTAAAAATTCCTTTTGTTTCTGATCGATGAATCTCTCACTGATGTATTTCTTTCGGAACTCTATCTGAAAGAAGTCCCATGCAACTCGCTCTTTCGGAACAACAGAAATCAGAGTTTTCCACCATTGATTAGCTGCATCTCGGAGCAAAGATACAACACATTTTATACATTCTTTTGGAGTCAAAGACATTTCATCGAATACCTGGATAGTATTTTCTAACCAGAACTCGGCCTTTTCAGCATCATCATCACTAGTAGCTCGAAATTCTTCAGCCCCATATTTATGAATCTTGTCAACTAGAGGCTTATTCCACAGATTCAGATTTGTAGTCGGAGGTATATCGGATGTCTGAGGGGGATTAACCGGGGGCCGGGGTTGCGAAACAGTTGGGTTATTTCTTATGACTTGAGTGAACCATTCACTCATCATCCGAAAGAAAACTTGTTTATCTTCTCCATCTTGACCGCTCATAGCCGGTCTCGGATCAGAAGGCGTTGTCTCTTACGCGGGAGCAGGCGCATTACTTTCTACGTCGTTAGCTACGATTTTTTTGGGATCCATTGCTATACAAAAATTATATTTTATACGTTAAGATTCATCACACTATCACAATTCAGATATATGGCATGTATAGCTAGACTCTGACACGCTACGTTAGTCTGAGAATCGACTAAATCATAGCTCTGATACTAACCAAATGTAACACCCTTATCCCGTATCCATCGCTAAATTAGGGGTTAAGGGCATTACCTGATAGATCGAAAACTTTAACAGACAATTCATAAATTAAACTATCATATACAATCATAAAATCCCCTATGTAGGTCATTAAGACCTAAAACATGCTTTGTAAAATGGTCAAGACTAAACCGAAACACATACAGAAATTCTCAAAATTTAAAACCTTTCAAAGTTTCAAGGCTTACACGCCCGTATGGGCAGGCCGTGTTCCTCCCACGGCTGCTAGACACACCCATGTGTCCTCCCCGTGGTCGAACCTGACTTAGCTCCACGGTCACCAAGCACCCCCGTGTACTAAGGCTGTGTACTCTTAGGCCATATCTTCACACGGCTACTAGACACGCCCGTGTACCATGGCTGTGTACTTTTAAGGTAGCTACTAACTTTACCCCACGGTCACTATGCCTGAGTGTGACATTATAGGCCATTTGCAAGACCAAAATGTCATCCAACTAGGGTCATTCCTACAAGCAAATTACCAACACATCTCATGCACATATGGCAACTAAAAACATATCAAAATAATCATCCCTCTTTACAATCCAATTCAATACTAATCATGCCAAGTTTACAAGACTAAAACTTATGAATATACAAGCATAATTTATCCATACCTACCATTCACAAGTTCAACTTTTTGTTAAACATATATGCTCAAAATTTCATCTATATACATACCTTAAACTTAACCATTTCTTATGCTTTGAACCATACCAAAAATATGTATCATATAACTCATTCATCAAAGCATATTACTTATACATAACTAGCCAAATCACATGGCTAAGTTCAAGTCTCACACTTATACAAATAACTAGCCTATACATGCCATATCTAGCTATATACATTTCCAAAATGTACCAAAACAAGCTGAGTAGTGTGATGACGATTCTCGACAGTCCCCGAGCCTTCAGTAGCTTTGACGTTCTATAAAACAGAGAAAACACACACACAGAGTAAGCTTTCCAAAAGCTTAGTAAGTCATATACAAATAAACTTAACATGAAATGTACATAAACATATAGGAACATTGGCACACTTAATATTCATAGCACATTTATCACGTGTATGCTTTGGTCCATGTACTTGTACATACTTTATGACATTCATCAATTCAAAAATATCATATATACATAGCTCTTTCATGCATACTTTCATGTATCATAATACTATTTCAAAATACATAATCATCATAGTAAGATCTTATAGATACTTACCTTGTATACACACTTAGTGTATAAATCAACGTACCTGAAACAGATTTACAACTCACATAGCCATTCATATCACAGACTTGCCCGTTGAACCGTTAGGAACCTATAGGATACTCAGAAAGCTCGGAATAGTCGTACAATGCCAATGTCCCAAATGAGGTCTTACATGCACCCAGATATCGGTGCCACTGTCCCAGACATGGTCTTACACGAATCAATACGATGCCGATGTCCCAGACATGGTCTTACACGTAAATTTCATATCGATGCCAACGTTCCAGACGTGGTCTTACACGAAATCTCATATCAACGCCAATGTCCCAGACGTGGTCTTACATGATAAAACATAACAAATACCTATGTCATGACATAGCTAATCCTATCTATTCCTAGGTTCGTACGGGACTTCTCGGACATTATCACTATATCGATCTTATCTTGAAATTCATATATATAGCATCTCGTAAGCATTCACCGTTATCAATAGTCATATGAATATGCACAATTCAATACAAATACATCTATTTGCATAATGATTTACCTCAGATTTGATTTAACGGAAATGAAAACGACTACTTGATTACTTTCGTTTCCCGCGGTCTAAGTCCGTTTTCCTCGATTCTTGATCTATACATATTTGGATTTAACCCTCTTATTTATTAACTCATTCAATTCAATCCAAAGACACACATTTAGGGTTATTTGCAACTTAACCCTCACATTTGCATAATTTATCAATTTAGTCCATTTTTCTCAAAACATTAAATTCACAAAATCATCATTTAACCATGCTTACCCGAATGTTCATATATCTCATACAAGCCCATATTTTTCATCAAATTTGCAATTTAGTCCCTCAAATTACTATTTTCTCAATTTAGCCCTATTTAGCTAAATTCATAAAAAATTCAAGAACAAAGTATGTTCATCTAGCACAATTCTTTTATTTAACAACTAAGCTCATCACAAACCTCACCATTTTATCAATGGCACATCTCATGAACATCATCAATACACAAAATTGAGACATGGGCTTGATAGTAGACTAAGCAACAATCTCAAAAACATAAAAATCTTCAAAATCTAAAGCTAAAACATACCTCAATCAAGCTTGGAACCAACCGAAACCTAACTTTCTTTTTATTTTCTTCTTTTCTTTGTTTTTCGGCCAAGATGATGAGAATGGCCTTGTTTAATGCATTTTCTTTTATTATAATATAAAATATCATATAACATTAATATATAAAATAAACATATAAAAGCATAATATAAATATACATGTTGCCGTCCACTATAAGTAAAAATGGGCTATTTGCCTTTTAAGGACTTCACAATAACAAAGCCACATCAATTTTATCATTAATCAAATGAAAAGCAACTTTTAAACTTTATGCGATTTAGTCCTTTTATTAAATTAAGCACATAGACATATAAATTATCCTACGAAACTTTAGCACATGTATACTTACTTATCAATGACACAGAAAATAATATTAAAATTTTATACAGACTCAGATTTGTGGTCTCAAAACCACTGTTTCGACTAGGGTATAAACCAAACTGTTACATGACAGATTACCATTGAAACCATTAACAATTATGTTCTTAAGCATAGAAGACATAGAGGATACCTTGGCTACCAAAGAAGCAAGTGTGTCTGCTTCATGTACTCCTACTACTCAGTTGGTTGGCCACTGATAGTTATCGCTAGCAATTCTTTCAATAATCTCATAAGCATCGTTATAAGACTTAGAAAGAAGGGTTCCATTTACCGAAGCATCCACCGTCATTCTAGTATGAATATTGAGACCAATATAGAAAGTCTCCATTTGAACGCAATAAGGAATGCCGTGATAAGGGCACTTTCATAATAACTCCTTGAACCGCTCACATGCCTCATATAAAGATTCTTCATCAAGTTTTTGAAATGAAGTGATTTCATTTCAGATCTTAGCGGTTAAAGATGAAGGGAAATATTTCATTAAGAAATGTTCAACCAACTCTTGTCATGTAGTTATGGAACTAGACGGTAGGGAGTTCAACCATGCTCGTGCTCTATCTCTTAATTAGTATGGAAATCATCTCAATCTCAAGGTGTCCTCAATCACCTCGACTAGTTTAAATGATTCACTCACTTCCATGAATGGCCGAAGATGAAGATGTCGATCTTCAATAGGAATCCCACTAAATTGACCCATATTTTGTAACATTTGGAACATGACCGGCTTCAGCTCAAATTGTTGTGCCTCGATTTCAGGTCTCCTAGTACTTGGTTTGAGCTCATTGAATAGAGGAATGGCATATTGTTGAATGGCACAGTTTCTGTCATCAGCAACAATGATAGGATTGTGAGTATTATATGCGAATGTTCCTCTTGAATTTTGGTTTGGATTTTGAAATTCATATCTTCGGTGTAACACCCTAAACTCGGCCTAAATGTTATGGCTGAATCCAATGAAGTCACAAGGAATTGGTTTATTTACGTAAAATTATTTGATTATAAACTCATATACTTTATCTCCAGTTTTGAAAACGTTAATTAGTGGGTTTATTTGCAAAAACCTATTTTATAGCGGAAGCTTAACAAATCGTTACGTTTTTGAAATCCAATTTTTTTTAGGAAAAACCTCGTTGTAGTCAAAATCGTCGATTTCATAAAATAATTTATCATGGCATGCCAATTATAAATAAACCATAAAAACCACAGTTAAAAATCATAAAGTCCAAAGAGTCCCCAAAAAAATTACAACTCTCAAATAAGACAAAAACTTTAGAATAAAACAAAAATACTAAGTTTATCAATTTTACAATATAGTGATCACCACTGTGTCTCCGCCGTTACGATCCACCTCAATCTGGGGATTACCAGACTGAACAAACAAACAAATGTGAGTTTACATAAACTCAGTGTGTAACCCAATAGGAATAGGCAAGCAAACATACAGAATCGGGCTTTTGCCCAAACATTTTAGACAATTGCAAAGATCCTTTACACACCAGCTCAGACCATCCCATCACACCAATGTGGGGCTTTTGCCCATAGTGTAGCCAAGCCGCTGTAAAAAAATAGGCGATGTTTACCATCATAATGTATGCGAAATCGATCTGATTTGTCGAAACACATGCTCCATATGCTTAATATAAATAACTGATTCACATGTATCGGTATGAACAGGCATACATTAATATCCTACTCAGATCATTCTATCAGAATCACATAGCATAGAAATTAGGGTTTAATTAGCCCTTACTAACCCTATAGTAAGCCCACAATATGCGACCTAGGGTAATAGGCCCACACGCCTGTAGCCTACACTACTTGCCCAAAATCCACACGCCTGTGTCAAAAGAATTATTTATGAATGCAATTAGAAACACTTTGGTGAAGAAAATATTTTGATTTGAGGAGAACTTAACAATCGGCATACCAACACTCAAAATCAGTCTTAAAACACGATTAAGCGAGAACTCAAACCATGTGATTAGGAGAATCACGAAAACTATGATTTTAACTAAGTAAAATAAATAAATCGAATGATAAAATAAAATAAAAGTTCCTTTCAATGCACGATTTCAAAAGATGATTTTAATCAAGATAACATAATTGTGCTAGATTATTTACATTTCTTAACTTAGAATTTTCAAACTCATGTTTATGTAATCAAGATTACTAGATTATTTACATTTCTTAATAAATTCAAACTCACGAATAAATTCACAGAGAACTTGGTAATTTTCTAACTTATGAACTTACTTACCTACCAAAATCTATTCATCTCTTGACAATATCTCTATGTCAATTCAACCAATTAAACAAATTTTAATAAGCAAATGTGTTAATGCACATACATACTTATGAAAATAAAATAATCTCTTGTACATATCTCTATGCCAATTCAAACAATTGTTTCAATCTCATAAGCACATAAAAGATTACGCGAGGTAACAATGTATTTCTACCTTAAAATAGTTTAATCACAATAATCTTGCAAGTTATGCAAGGCTAATGTATCGTTAGATACCATTGCTAATTTAACCCTCAGCTACCTTAGATTATTAAACATGCACTGATTAAGTATCGTGTCAATTAATTATAATTTCAATATGTTTAAATAATTAATTCATTAGCTACCTTACAATTGTAATGTAAGAAGAACTTACTCATGGTTTTACTTAATCAAACATCTCTACCGAGGCCTATAACAACACAAACACAATTTTAATAACTCAAGTAGACGAAATGAAATCGACCTAACATGAATTAAATTTAAGTCATATTAATTAAATTAAACATATCAACATAAAAAATATTCATAAACATGTTCATAACAACAACAATAAAATTAAAGGATAAGGGACAAAAATCAAATTCAGTGTTTCTCCGAGGCTTGACTAGTTTGCTCTGCTCCTCATTCTCTGCTTTTTATTGTTGAACCAAGCTTCCATGAACACTTGAATGCTGCTCCAAATGGTGGCTGAATGACTCTTTTTCAAGAGGTGAAATTGGCAAGGGACTGGGGAAGAAAATAAAGAAGAATGAAGAGAGAGAAGTGAGAGAGAAGTGAAGAATGAATGGTTTTGAGATGTGTTTGAAATGATCAGCCAAGAGGGTATTTATAGGTTGAGTAGGCCTCTAAAAATAACAAAAATCAGCAGCTATAGAGTCCCCCCATGGTCGGCCACACATGTGGCAAGTTTGAACGTTTCAAACTTGCTATTTTTAGGTAGGGGCAAATCTAAGAAGGCATGATAAGTGGAGGGGTTTGAATGCAAACTCAAGGAGTCTTCAAGGGCTGTTTTGCAAGCCAAATAATCAGCCAAACAAGCTGATTGGGTCAGCATGTGGGATGGTTTTGGGCAGCCCAGTGCTCGGTTGGATCGGTTTTCTCGGTTCAGCTCAACTGGGCCTCTTTTCATAATTAGTTAATAATAATTATTATTATTTAACCCCAAAATAAATTGGATTAAAATTAAAATTAATTATATTATGAATTAATATTCATAATTTGGACAGCCTTCAGCTGAAAAATTAATTGAAATGCTTCAAAAATCGTTTCTCAATTTTGCGCTTCTAGCAATGTCTGCCAAGCCATTTTTCGCCATTTGTGCAAATCTGTTGAAAATGATCAAAATTAATCAAAGTTAATTATAAAATTAATTAAAATTCAAAATTTTAATAATTTAAGTACAATTTAATTATTTTATAATTATTATATATTTTTCGACAAGAATTACTACGAATTTGCATGAATTTGAGTTAAAAAAGGAATAAAAAAGTGTGTATATTTTCGTGTTTCCAACATTATATATGTATACTTGTTTCATCAATACAAAACATACCCTAAGCAAAAAACACATCTCATTCATAAACTACATCTATCAACATTTCAAAACCACATATTTATCTATATATATGTAACACCCATTACCCTTGTTCTACTCCGGAACCGGGCCCAAGACATTACCGGGCTTATTCCACTTTATTCCCAACTTGAAAACTCTCAATAGCTACCACAACCACCTCATTAAGGATCTATGAGGTCTTAAACATACATACGAGAGCTTCCGGGGCCCTACCGAAGCTTTATCGATCTTAAAATTTTTTCACTTAGACAAGGGTCACACGCCTATGTGGAATGGGACACGCCCGTGTACCCTCAAGACATGTCTGTGTCTTCCACCCGTGGTCGACACTGACTAAATTCACACAGCCTGGACACGCTCGTTTTCTCCATCCGTTGTAATAGCCCAAATTTTAACGATGTCGAAAATAGTGGTTCGAGACCACCAAATTCGACAAATGAACTCATAGCTTATATTATTTAATATTTAAGAGCCAAATGTAGCTTTTAAAAGATTTTTAAAATAGTACATTGTATGTTATAAAGATTTATTTGGTCAAGAAATTGAGAAAAAAAGGTATCGAGATCTCGAGTGTTATAAATCGAGCCATAAATATTTTTATAAATATTTTCAGAATGTCAATAAAGTAGATAGAAAATTTTGACGTTTGGGTGGTTAATTAAATAAAAAGTACTAAATTGAAAAAAAATGTAAAAGTTGCTAAAAGGATTAAATAGCTTAATTTTCAAATGAGGAAGGACCTAAAGTGCAAATAAGCCCAAAGGAGATATTTTGGGCGGCAATAGCTGAGAAAAATCAGGAAATGGGTGAAATAGGGGCAAAATTAGAAAATTTCCAAAACTAGCTAAAAAAAAAGGGGACCAAATTGGAATATCTAGAATTCTCTTCATTTCTCTTCAGCTGAAAAATAGCCATGGGAGAGAGTTCAAGCTGGTTTTCATACTCAAGCTTCATGTAAGTTTAATTCTTGCTTTCTCCTTGAAATTTCTATGTTTTTGGACATTTACAATTGGGTCCAACTTATTAATTCATTAGTTTTTGATTCTATGGCTAATTTTTAAAATTTGATGTGGATTAGTGCTGGAAGAATATGATGAATACATATTGAATTGAAGCTTTAATTTTGTTACATGATGATTTGATCAAGTGAAATTGATGGAAATTGGTTTTAGGACCTAATTGTGAAAGAGTTGAAATTAAGGCCTAGTGTTAAAAATCTAATTTTCAAAGGTTATGAAGTAGTTTAAAATGATAGAGAAAAGTATTAAATGAAAAAATTAGCTCAATTGAGGGGTTAATTGAGTAAGGATTGAATTGTATGAATTGTGGAATTTGGGACAAAATTGAAATCAACATGTTACACTAAAGCAGTTTTGGATAGCAACAGTTGTCTAACTTTAAAAAATCACCAAAAATGGTAGAAATTGAATTAGAAATTGAGTGAGATATATAATTAAATCTTGTTGAGTCTATTTTCATATAAAAGAAACAGATCAAGCAAAGAAATTCTACATATGGAGATATTTAAATTTTTTTAAGACTAGTTTAGAATAACTTTGTGATCCCCTGTTCTTAATTTAAAAATTCGCTAAAAATTGTAAAAAAATAATTATAAGTCATAATTTATAGTTTTATATTCTTTAGTGAGCATATTTTATTAGAAACAATTGGAAACACTATATGAAAATAGTACTATGAGATAATTGATTTTTAGTGAAAAGAGGTTAGAGCTGTTTGACCTGTGTAACAGGGGAGAACTTAACTAATAAACTGTACTAATTGGCCACACCAAAAATTCTGAAAAATTAGAATAAGAATATATATACATCTAGTTTCAAATAAAATTAACGGATCTTAATTTGAAGTTTTTATCTCATGATAAAATAATTTAGTAACTATGACACGATGGACAACTTGAATATTCACATATGTAAATAGTGAAAATTATAAATAATGTTACTTACAAGTGTGTTATTTATACTAAAGATGTGGATGGAGAGGAGGAGGAGGAAAAATAATATATGAGCGACTTGTGTATAAATTGATCACATGCTCAATTCTAATTGATAAATGTTGAATTAGAAATGATATAACGTTTTATTTAGAATATTTATTATGAAATTATGATTATCGTTATAATACAAAAATTGAATTTGTGAGTTTATAGGGCTAAATTTTAGTGATATTTGTTAATTTTATGGACTTCATGATGTGTTATTTCATATGTATTGATGATAAAATCGTGAATAATGTAAAAGTATGAAAATTGAATAACTGATCAAATTGAGCACTTCAGTTCAGTAACAAGATGAAGTGACGGCAAAAACCATGGATGAACCATGACAACACGTAATAAGTGATAGCTTCGGCTACAATTATCTGATCAAGGACAAGTGAAAGTGAAAAATGGTAGCTCCGGCTACCTGTCCAGTGAATAGTGGTAGCTTTGGCTACAAGTGACAAGTGATTTCCGTGTAAGACTATATCTGGGATATGACATCGGTGTGATACGTGTTTAAGATGTAAGACCATAGCTAGGCTATGGAATTCTAGTGAAAAGTGATGAATTGACGGATAAGACCATGGGTGATCCATGGCAAGGTTTGAAACGTAGGTATGGTATCATCCATACTGAGTTGTGAAACATAGGTATGGTATCATCCATACTGAGTTGCGAAACGTAGATATGGTATTAACCATACTGAGTTATGAAACGTAGGTATGGTATTAACCATACTGAATTAAGAAACGTAGGTATGGCATTTCCCATACCGAGTTGTGAAATGTAGGTATGGTATTTCAATGAGGAAAACCATACTGAGTTGTGAAATGTGGCACTGAGCAACACCGTGTAGCTTGTCATGACCTATAGCTTGTGTGAGCAGACCAATTCTGTAAGACGTTCACTAATTTGACAAAGTTTGGTAAGTGTTACATAGAATTATGTGATATAAAGAAATAAGAGTTGATGAGACATGAACATAGAGCTTGGTTGATGAATGAGATCATTTGTGATTATATATTTGTACACCCTTGAGTGTATTATCCATATGAATTGGTATTCTAAATGAATTAATGAGAAAAATCCTAATATGAAATAATCTGAAATTTGAAATGACATATTATGAAACTATACTTGAAATACATTGGTATATCTTGTATATGTTATTTGAGATCAAAATGTGAAAAGTAAATGTATGTGGAAATTTGAGATGATGATATCGGTATATGGAATTTATTGGTGGATACGTACATCCAAATTTATATGATAGATTTTAGTGAACATTGAAATTGGACTCAATAAGTGAGTTGTCAATTTAAATTGTGATTGGCAGGAAGAGTTAGTGAGTTGTCAATCTATGAATTGTTACATGTTTTTGTCTGAGATACGAGGAAATGATGGTACTTGATACATGGAAATATGAGATTGTGATAAATATAAAAAAACATGGAATATGTTTGATAAATGTGTTTATTCATAATTATAGAACTGTACATCTCAAGTGTACTATTTGTGTAAAGATAATAATTTCAAAATATCTGAAAGTGTTCTGTATTCTTTGGTAATGCCTCGTAACCTTGTTTCGGTGATGGATACGGGTTGGGGGTGTTACATCCATGGTGAACACTGACCACTTTACAGGGCCTAGACACATGCTCGTGTAACTAGCTCGTGGTCTATTCTGACTTAAAATGCTAACATGCAGGGGACACACGGCCAAGTCACATGCCCGTGGGCCGACCGTGTGTTACACATGGCCTAGACACACGACCATTTTTCTACCCACATGGACAAGAACAAAGCTATTTGCTAAGTTCTTTACACCCATCTAACTCATACAACAAGTACTTATATAACACATCCATAATCAACTGAAATTCAAACACACTCTCACATGGATAACTACATCTTTTCATATAATAAAGTAGCCATCAACCATAGCATTATACAAAATAGATTATCCATTTAAAGGCCAACATATCTTGGCCATTACAAGAAAATCCACTAACTTGTCTAGCCTCTATACATGCCATATACAAAACATCAAGTCTACTATACCGGAGTGTGCTGATAGTGTAGGCGATCTTCCGGTTAATCCACGTATCTCGAATCAACCCTTTTTCTCTATAAGACAAGGGAAAAGAAAGAGAGTAAGCTTTGAGCTTAGTAAGTTTACACATAAACAATATAAGCATCCTAGTATAAGTTAAACAACAATTAGCATTATATTAACATATGTAATTCACATCTACAACTATGCTTACTCTTTCTATCCCTTACCACATTTCCAACACATCATGAGTCTCATACTCACATTCATTGACATGCACCCCTGCACTTAATACCACATTTACTCAAAAATACAACACATCATTTTATTACACTAATACATCCACAAAGCTAAATTACTCGGTGGTTTCGCACTCAGTCCACCACAATCAGATAATAAGGTAGTATTGCACATAACCTACCAAGAGGTAATCATAGTGGTTTCGCACATAGCCCACTAAATAATGTACTTAACTATAGTATCGTACACAATCCATTGTTGTTATGTATTAAGGTGGTATTGCACTTAGCCCACCATCAAGCATTATCACTGCACATTCACATATCTACTTGTAATCCATTCATCCATTCACAACTACTATCTCATTCATTCCACTAGAACCACATAAGTTCTTAATCATGCTACACACTAGCTAGCATTAAGAATGTAAACGCATATATGCATCATTTATACGTAAACTTACCTCGATAATCAAAAAGTATGGAGATGTGCAATTTAGTCCACTACTTTGCTCTTGCCTCAGTTATGATCCGGGCTTCGTCTTTCTTGATCTATAATGATAAATCAACTCATTCAATACACACATTGACTAAATTGACCCTTATCTCATACTTTTACAAAATCCCCATTTTCCACCTAATCTTTCTTATATTTACACTTTTGCCCCAAGGCTCGTAAAGTGATTTTCATTCAACTTTCTGGCATTTCATGCTTAGCCAATTTATTTACTCAACTAAAGCAATCATCAATTCTCACTAAATCACACATGTATGACCAAACTCAAGACTTTCAAAAACTAGTCCCTACATGCATTTTTCATGGAATTCACTTAGCAAAAGATGTCTCTACTACATCAAGCTTTCATAATCTTCCATAAAACATCAAAATACATGCATATCATACATGGGTACATTTTTGAACAACAATCCTAGCTCAACATATAGCTAAAAAAAAAAAGCTTACTCATGTTACTAGGACTTTAAAAATACGAAAAATATCGAAAACGGGGCTAGGATGCACTTACTAGCAAGCTTGAAAAATTGAAGAACCCTAACAATGGCTTCTTGAAATTTTCAGCACCTTGGAGAATAAGATGAATGAAATTTTTATCATCTTTTCCCCTTTTAATCAATTAATTGACAAATGACCAAAATGCCCTTTTGCCAAACTTTCAAATTTTAACCCATTCATGCCCAATTTTGTCCAAAAATCAAAATTTAGGAAAATTGCTATTTAAAGACCTCTAATTGATAATCCAAAGCTATTTCATACAAATAGCTTCTCGAATCTCACATTTTGCAAGTTTTACAATTTAGTCCCTGGATAATTCAACCACAATTTAACAAAATTGCTTCATGAAACTTTCACACTAACATACAAACATAGCATAAAACTCAAAACTCATACTTGTACCTTGGATTTGTGGTCTCACACCACTATTTCGACTATGCCCTAAATAGGGATGTTACAACTCTCACCCCTTTATGGGTTTTCACCCCGAAAATCTTACCAGTAAAAAGGTTAGGATGTTGCTCTCTTATGGTTTCTTCTGGTTCCCATGTAGCTTCTTCCACACCATGTTTCTGCCATAACACTTTCACTAGGTCTATGCTCTTATTCCTCAATTGTTTCACTTTTCGAGCTAAGACTTTAATCGACTCTTCCTCATAAGACATATATGGTCGTATCTCAATTTTCGTTGAAGGAATCACATGTGAAGGGTCGGAGCGATATCGTCGCAACATCGACACATGGAACACATTATGAATCTTTTCTAATTCCACCGGCAAGGCCAAACGGTAAGCCACTAGTCTAATTCTGCTGGTAATCTTATACAACCCTATGAATCGCAGACTCAATTTCCCTTTTTGTCTAAATCTCAAGACTTTATTCCACGGGGAGACTTTCAAAAACACCTTGTCACCGACTTTAAACTCAATTTCCTTTCTTTTCAAGTCTGCATACGACTTTTGTCAGTCCAAAGTAGCTTTCAGACTATTACGAATTACTTTCACTTTCTCCTAGGTCTCTTTTACTAGATCGATCCCATGAATTTGCTTCTCACTAAGTTTAGTCCAATACAAAGGAGTTTGACACTTACGACCATACAAAGCTTCATACGGTGCCATCCATATACTCAAATGATGATTGTTGTTGTAAGCAAATTCGACCAAAGGTAGATATCTCTCCCAACTACCTTCGAATTCTAACACACAACATCGGAGCATATCTTCGAGAACTTGAATCACTCTTTCAGATTGGCCATTGGTTTGCGGATGGAACGCGATACTAAAATTGAACCTCGTACCCATGGCTTCTTGCAACTTCTTCCAAAATCTCGAAGTGAACCTTGGATCTCTATCTGATATTATAGATATAGGTACTCCATGTAATCTCACTACCTCCGCAATATACAACTCGGCTAATTTATCTAGTGAATAATCAACACGTACCGAAATAAAGTGAGCCGACTTTGTTAGTCTATCAACGATAACCAATATAGCATCTTTCTTTTTCGGCGTCATAGGTAACCCCGTCACAAAATCCATGGTAATCCGATCCCACTTCCATTCGGGTACCATCACTGGCTGAAGCAATCCGGAAGGCATTTGATGCTCAGCTTTCACTTGCTGACAAACCAAAAATTTTGTAACAAACTTAGAGATGTCTCTTTTCATTCCCGGCCACCAATAAAATTTCCTTTGGTGGTTGTACATTTTCGTACTGCCCGGGTGTACTAACAAATAACCACTATGCGCCTCATGCAAAACTTTTTGGATCAACTCCTCATCTCTGGGTACGCAGATTCTATCATGATACATCAAACAATCATCCAAACCGACTTGGAAATCAGAATCACTTCGATCCACACTTAGCTCTCTTAGCTTGCATCTCACTGTCATTCTCTGAGCCTCACTTATCTGTTGAACAAATAGTGGCCTAGCTCTCAAATCGGCCAAAATAGTCCCATCATCAGACAATGCCAAACTCGTGCTCATGGCTCTCAAAGCATACAGGGTTTCCTACTCAGGGCATCCGCAACCACATTCGCTTTTCTCGGATGGTAATCAATGACCAACTCATAGTCCTTCAATAACTCAAGCCATCGCCATTGTCGCAAATTTAAATCCTTTTGATCCATCAAACACTTCAAACTCTTATGATCCGTAAAGATTTGACAATTCTCACCATATAAGTAATGTCGCCAAAACTTTAATGCGAAAACAATCGCAGCCAACACCAAATCATGAGTCGGATAATTCTTCTCGTTCCGCTTTAGCTACCTTGAGGCGTAAGCGACTACCTTACCCTCTTGCATCAAAACACAATCGAGACCATTTAATGACACGTCACTATAAACCACGAACTCTTTCTTCGATTCTGGTTTACCCAAAACTGGCGCCTCAATCAACAATGTTTTAAATCTCTCAAAACTCCATTGACATGACTCAGTCCAATCAAACTTAATACCCTTATGCAATAGTTTCATTATCGGGGTAGCAATCATAGAAAACCCTTTTATGAAATGTCTATAGTACCCCACTAGTCCCAAAAAGCTTCTGACTTTTGACATGTTCCTCGGTGATTTCCAATCCACAATAGCTGAAATCTTACTCGGGTCAACTCTAATACCATCTCCCAACATAATGTGTCCTAAGAATCCGACCTCTCGGAGCCAAAACTCACTTTTACTAAATTTAGCATACAACTGCTTATCTCTTAAGGTCTGTAAAACGATTCTCAAATGTTCTACATGATCACTCTCATTTGAGAATAGATCAATATGTCGTCAATGAAGACAACAACAAACTTATCAAAAACGGTCTGAATACATGACTCATCAAATCCATGAAAATCTCAAGAGCATTTGTTAAATCGAACGGCATGACCAGAAACTCATAATGGCCATACCTTGTCCAAAATGCATTTTTCAACACACCTGCTCCTTCACTCTCAATTGATAATAACCAAACCTCAAATCTAACTTGGAGAATACTGTAGCTCCTTTCAGTTTGTCAAATAGGTCATCTATCCTTGGTAAAGGATACCTATTTTTCACAGTCACCTTGTTGAGTTGTCTGTAGTCTATGCACAATCTCATCGACCCATCTTTCTTCTTCACAAACAATACCGGAGCACCCCACGATGAGTAGCTCGATCTCACAAAACCTTTATCCGTCAATTCTTGCAACTGAACCTCTAGTTCTTTCAACTCTAATGGTGCCATCCTATACGGAGCAATCGAAATAGGTGCCGTTCCTGGAACTAACTCAATCCCAAACTCGACCTTTCTAACTAGAGGTAATCCGGGTAATTCTTCAAGGAATACATCCGGATACTCACATAACACCGGCACTGATTCAATCTTCACCTCAGACTCTTGAGTATTCAATACAAACGCGAGATAAGACTCACATCCCTTTCTCAAGCATTTCTCGACCACTAAGGAAGAAATTATCACCGGTAGACTATCTGATTCACCTGATTCAACTCGAATAATATCTCTGTTCTCACATTTTAGTTCAATAAACTTACTACCATAGTTTACTAAAATGCTATGGGTAGTCAACCAATCCATGCCAAGAATTAAGCCAAATTCATCAAACGGCAATAACATGAGGTTTGCAAGAAAACAATGACCCCTAATTGTCAAAGGACAATTCTTACACACATTGTCAACTAACACATGATTACCTAACGGGTTTGACACCTTAACCACAATTTTCGTAGACTCAACGGTCATACTCAAACTAGATGCCAGTCTCATGCAAATATAGGAAAGGGTAGACCCTGGGACAATTCAAGCAATAACAGAGGTGTCATGAAGAGAAAAAGTACTCGTTATTACATCAGAAGATGATGCCTCCTCACGAGCGCGAATGGCATACGTCCTTGCAAGCGCTTGACTCTCCGATCTCACAAAAAATCTCGTGACGCACCTCTACCACTAGTTCCCCCTCCTAGGTTCTTTGGTGGCCTACCCCTTGTAGGTAAATTACTAGATCTTATCTCTTGCTTCTTTTTCTTGTCATCCCTCTCGGGGTAATCTCAGATAAAATGGTTGGGGAACCACACTTATAACAATTTCGATTGTTTCCCTAACACTCTCTAGTGTGATATCTACTACAACTTGGACACTCCATTTTGTTCTTCGGATTGCCCACACTTTCCATCGAGGTGGCTTGGACTCTTGAACCCAAACGAGTGTTGCCTTGATCTCGAGGTGAATATCCAACTGATGTAGTGGTCCGAGGATTCTCCTCTTGGATCTTTTCGATTAAGCTTGGTGTGATTTGCCCATCAGCCATTTTCTCGCATCTCGAGCCTCACTCACCACCCTCCTCTTTCCCTTACTAGTTCTTCGGCCTTACTTGCCCTATCAACCAACACTACAAACTCTTTCAATTCCAAAATACCAACCAGGAGTTTAATATCCTCATTCAGCCCATCTTCAAACCTTTTACACAAAATAACTTTTTTCAACACACATTATTGCGCAAACTTGCTAAGCCTAACAAATTCGCGCTCATACTCTGCCACTGTCATTTTTTCCTTGATTTAACTCAAGAAATTCCTTCCATTTCTGATCAATAAATCGCTGTCTTATGTACTTCTTTTGGAACTCTTCCAGAAAGAAGTCCCATGTCACTGTCTTCTTTGGAACTACTCATGTCAGCGTTTTCCACCAATCATATGTCGAGTCCCTCAACAAAGATTCGGCGCATTTTAAGCTCTCCCCTAGTGTACAAGAGAGTTCGTCAAACACTCTCATTGAGTTCTCTAGCCAGAACTCCACCCTTTTAGGGTCATCATCTACCTTAGCTCTAAACTACTCAGCCCCGTGTTTCCTAATCTTATCCACTGGGGCTTCATTACTTTCACTACTTCTATACCTTGAGGAGCCACTAGAACTGGCTGAGGTATAGGAGGAGGTGGAGGAGGTTGAGCATTACGGTTTGCTTGAACATACTCCGAGTACAAGTTACTCATCATCTGGAGAAAGGCTTCCCGAGCCTCTTCTCCTTGACCCCTAGTCTCGAGTCCACTCTACACAGGAGCGGTCCCCTATGTGGAGCCAGCGCATTACTAGCAACATCATCAGTAGCCAATTGATCGAGATCCATACACTATATAAAAACAAGTTTAAAATCATCAGAAGCCACCACACTATCATTATACGTTTATAGCATGTATAGCTAGACTCTACACACGCTACGGTAGTCCTAGAACCTACTAAATCATAGCTCTGATACCACTAAATGTAACACCCCTTACCCCTGTTCTACTCTGGAACCGAGCCCAAGGCATTACTGGACTTATTCCACTTTATTCCCAACTTGACAACTCTCAATAGCTACCACAACCACCTTATTAAGGATCTATGAGGTCTTAAACATACATACGAGAGCTTCCGGGGCTCTACCGAAGCTTTATCGGTCTTAAAATTTCTTTCACTTAGACAAGGATGACACGCCCATGTGGAATGGGACACGCCCGTGTACCTTCAAGACATGCCCGTGTCTTCCACCCGTGGTTGACACTGACTAAATTCACACGGCCTGGACACGCCCGTGTTCTCCATCCGTGGTGAACACTGACCACTTTACACGGCCTAGACACACGCCCATGTGGCTAGCCCGTGGTCTATTCTGACTTAAAATGCTAACATGCAGGGGACACACGGCCAAGTCACATGCCCATGGGCTGACCGTGTGCTATACATGGCTTAGACACACGCCTGTGTGTCTACCCACATGGACAAGACAAAGCTATTTGCTAAGTTCTTTACACCTATCTAGCTCATACAACAAGTACTCATATAACACATCCATAATCAACTCAAATTCAAACACACTCTCACATGGATAACTATATCTTTTCATATAATAAAGTAGTCATCAACCATGGCATTATACAAAATAGATTATCCATCTAAAAGCTAACACATCTTGGCCAATACAACAAAATCCACTAACTTGTCTAGCCTCTATACATGCCATATACAAAACATTAGGTCTACTGTACCGGAGTGTGCTGATGTGTGGGCGATCTTCTGGTTAATCCATGTATCACGAATCAACCCTTTTTCTCTATAAGACAAGGAAAAGAAAGAGAGTAAGCTTTGAGCTTAGTAAGTTTACACATAAACAATATAAGCATCCTAGTATAAGCTAAACAACAATTAGCATTATATTAATATATGTAATTCACATCTACAACTATGCTTACTCTTTCTATCCCTTACCACATTTCCAACACATCATGAGTCTCATACTCACATTCATTGACATGCACCCCTGCACTCAATACCACATTTGCTCAAAAATACAACACATCATTTTATTACACTAATACATCCACAAAGCTAAATTACTCGGTGGTTTCACATTCAGCCCACCACAATCAGATAATAAGGTAGTATCACACATAGCCTACCAAGAGGTAATCATAGTGGTTTCGTACATAGCCCACTAAATAATATACTTAACTATAGTATCGGACACACCCCATCGTTGTTAAGTATTAAGGTAGTATCGCACTTAGCCCACCATCAAGCATTATCACTACACATTCACATATCTACTTGTAATCCATTCATCCATTCATAACTACTATCTCATTCATTCCACTAGAACCACATAGGTTCTCAATCATGCTACACACTAGCTAGCATTAAGAATGTAAACGCATATATGCATCGTTTATATGTAAACTTACCTCGATAATCAAAAAGTATGGAGATGTGCAATTTAGTCCACTACTTTGCTCTTGCCTCAGTTACGATCCGGGCTTCGTCTTTCTTGATCTATAATGATAAATCAACTCATTCAATACAAACATTGACTAAATTGACCCTTATCTCATACTTTTGCAAAATCCTTATTTTTCCCCTAATCTTTCTCATATTTACACTTTTGCCCCAAGGCTCTAAAGTGATTTTCATTCAACTTTCTATCATTTCATGCTTAGTCGATTCATTTACTCAACTAAAGCAATCATCAATTCTCATTAAATCACACATGTATGACCAAACTCAAGACTTTCAAAAACTTGTCCCTACATGCATTTTTCATGGAATTCACTTAGCAAAAGATGTCTCTACTACATCAAGCTTTCATAATCTTCCATAAAACATCAAAATACATGCATATCATACATAGGAGCTCAACATATAGCTAAAAAAAAATAGCTTACTCATGTTACTAGGACTTCAAAATACGAAAAATATCGAAAACGGGGCTAGGATGCACTTACTAGCAAGCTTGAAAAATTGAAGAACCCTAACAATGGCTTCTTGAAATTTTCTGTAGCTTGGAGAAGAAGATGAATGAAATTTTTATCATCTTTTCCCCCTTTTAATCAATTAATTGACAAATGACCAAAATTCCCTTTTGTCAAACTTTCAAATTTTAACCCATTCATGCCCAATTTTGTCCAAAAATTAGAATTTGGGAAAATTGCTATTTAAGGACCTTTAATTGATAATCCAAAGATATTTCATACAAATAGCTTCTAGAATCTCACATTTTGCAAGTTTTATAATTTAGTCCCTGGACAGTTCAACCGTAATTTAATAAAATTGCTTAATGAAACTTCCACACTAACATGCAAACATAGCATAAACCTCAAAACTCATACTTGTACCTCAGATTTGTGGTTTCGCACTACTATTTTTACTAGGCCCTAAATCGGGTTGTTACAATATACATGTCAGTACCCAAAAGATACAAAATCTACCAACTTAGATGGATAGTGTGAGTCGGTTGATTGATCCTTCCAAAGAGTTAGCAATGATTAACTACAAAACAATCCACAAAAACCCGTAAGCTTACCTAGCTTAGTAAGGACATAGTATAATGTTTAATCTAAATACAATTAGACACGATTCACATATAATTTGATTACTAAAACTTCATGAATACGAATGATGAGATTATGTAATGATACTCAAAGATACCAAAATAAAATCCGGAGCATGAATATGCCTTCAGGAGTACCACAGTACTAACAGGGGCACATATGTGCATTTAGGGGCACGTATGTGCATTCAAACAATAATTATCTATAATCATAAATATAAAAAAAGAACAATAATATAATTTTACATGTAGAATTTCATTTACGTATTGAAATACTATGTACTTACCTAAAATTTAATTCTTGGTCGACACATGAGGACTAATCTGCTATTTTCCATTTTCCTCGCTTATTGTCCTTTTGATTAAAGTCTTGATATATATAATAATTAAATACAATATATTAATCCCATACATATTTCACATTTCATTTCAATGAATATGACCATCAACTTTTCATTAATTACATATTTTCCATAAACTTTTACAACTTTTGTAATTTAGTCCTCTAACCCAAAAATAATCAAATTAAACATTTTCACACGTCAAAATTTACAACTGAATATTCAAGGCTTCTAAAAGGTCCACAAAACACCTTTTATTCACCATTAAACCTTTAAATTTTGACATTTTAACAATTTAATCCTTAAATCAAAATCTAACAAAAAATCACAATCAAAACTTGAAACACATAATTATCATTGCAAACAACCAAGATTCATCAATGGTAACTTCCAAAAGTTTTAACAAATTCAAAAACGAAGGTACGGGTTAGCTAGTCCTAGTTGCAACAATCTCAAAAACATAAAATTCATTAAAAACGGGGTTAAAAAACATACCATGCGTGTAAATATGCCTTGACTAAAGCTTTCCCCCTACTATTCAATGGTGTTTCGATTTTCCTTCTCTCCCATGAAGAAGATGGTGAGTTTGGCATTTAATTTTATGTTTTAATTACTAATTTACCATGTTACCCTAGTTAAAAATTAAAATTTTCAACTAAACCTTGTCCAAAGATATCCACTAACATATTATATGGTATAATTACCATCTAAGTCCATTAGATTAAGATTCAATATCCACTACACCAAAACAGACTTTTAGCGGCGTTTATAAGCGCCACTAATAGTATTTGCGGCGCTTTCAACGCCGCAAAAAGTCAAGACCTTTAGCGGTGCTTTTCACACAAATGCCGCTAAAAGTCAAGACCTTTAGCGGCGCTTTTTCACAAAAGCTGCTAAAAGTCAAGACTTTTAGCGGTGCTTTCCTCACAAATGCCGCTAAAAGTCCAGACTTTTAACGACACTTTTCCCACAAGCGCCGTTAATTTACACATATTTGCAATGCTCAGTTTCACCAATATCCTACCCTTCCTGCATTAAAACCAACCAAAAATAGTAGCAGTTGCATATAATTTCAACCCAAAACAGCAAATATAACATTTAAATCTCATCAAAATCATTAAATCTAAACGATACTTCAAATTTAATAAAAGATATATGATATAAATTAATAAATGAAGTATAATTAAAATAATTCTTACAATAAATCAATAAATGTAACAATGTTAAAAATAATATTACAAAGAGAAACTAAAGGACTAAGATGGCGGCTTCTACGACTGCTAAAACATCTGCATCATCTGCTAAAACTGTAGCTTGAGCTCATCGTATTTTTTGCTCTGCTCTGCCTCCCTCGCTACCGTCGCTGCCTCCCTCGCTGCTGCATCCACTCGAAGTTCTTCATATTTTCTTTCAGCCTCAGCAATTTGCTGAACCATGCTCGCTTGCATCTGAGATATTTGGTCTTTTAACCTCTGAACTTTAGCTTGCGATTGACTACCGGAGGCATGTACTGTTGGGAGCCGGATCCAAAATATTGGGTCGGGGTAACACCAGATCCGTGAAATCAGGCCTGACCATACCTTTTAGGTCTCAAAACATCAGTAATAAAAAACAACAAATATATCATATAAATGAAGCCAAAAAATAGCAAATGTAGCATCAAAATTCCGACCATACTTTCAGGACCCAAAACATCGGTAATAATTTTGTTATCGGTATCCTCAAGATTAACAAAACTATCACTCGAAGCAGCCGCCTCATACTGTGCCTTCTTCTCCTTTCGTTTCTCTTAATAAATCAATGAAAAAGTTAGAAATAAAATATACAATAAGAATGAATGCAAAATAAGTTAACATTATTAATTTAAAACTAGTAACGAATAATTAAACTATTATAAGTAAACATTATAAATATTTATAATAAATCAAATTTTATTAAGTAAATATACCATAATCTCTCCAGCTTCGGATGTCATCAAAGACCGGTGGAGACTTCCTACAGTGTAGTAGTAAAAATATAATTTAATAGTATAAAGTTACTAATATTTGACAGAACTAATAAATTATCATACATCGGCATCAGCTACGGAAGCAAAACTTCTGGACCCTGCCGTGTGTGTGAATTTTTGTTTCTGCTTGGTGCTCGTTCCAACATGCTCACGGTCCTACATAATGAAATTATTATTACGTATATAGTAAATACTATAAATCGAAAAATTTATAAGAGTTTACAACTAGGTAATACCTCTCCTTTCTTTGAGTTCCAAAATCTAACCGCATCTTCCCATTGATACCTCAACATTCCCTGTGGGACATTTCACAATTTATCCTCGAGGCTGATTTCTTTCTTGAAATATTCTTTTTTTAGTGTGCTTTTATGGTCTCTCCATTTTTTTCTCAGTGTCTTCTTTATATAGTCATCGGAGACCTCTAAAGCAAATCTCTCCTAAAAAAACATAAGTTTAGAAAGTAAATATAAATGAAACTTCAACCAAAGAATTATAAATTACATTCACATTTTGTTACCATAACGTTATCGAGAGCTTTTTTTTTTTGTTTGCATCAGGTATGTGATCTCATGACTTTTAATTGATGGGCAACATATTTCCATTCCGTGCAATAATGCCCAGATAGCCTGCTAGAAGTTGAGCTTCAAGGCCAACAGGCTGGCCATGAGTGTTTCTCCTAACTTTCACACGCTCGACATGATTTAATTCATATAAGTCTCTAAGCAGGTACGTTCGCGACCTCTACGCGTCCCACCAGTCTCAGCTAAACAATGACATATTATTATATTAAAATTGAAAAATGAATCAATAATTAAAGTCAACATGCATGTAAAATAAACTTAACATTACTTTGTAATTTTGAGGCTGATCATCTATGTCAGCCACACTCGAGGATCTAACTATTGTTTGCTGTTCGCTATTGCCCTCTTCCGAATTTACAATATTTAAATCTTGCAATCTTCTTCTACTTATTTTTCCTACAATATACATAAAATAAATGACAACAATAATGGTACATATAAAATAGTTAAATTATATAAAATGACCAAGATTAAAATTATAATATTACATATAAATAAAAAAATCGTAAAATCTTACTACATCATGATTCGTAAATATCTTCGTCCATGTCTTGACGAACCCATTGAAATTGTGTACTAGTACTAGGGATATTTTCATTTAGGTCCTGTTCTGGAAAAGGCAGAGTTTCTGATCTTTCGACGATTTCATCTCTACTACTTTCATTGCCCATGTCGAACAAGTCCTTAGGGGTGTTTCGAAGTACAACGTACCAACCCTCATTAGTTGGATCTTTCGAGTAAAAAGCTTGTTTCACTTGAGAAGAAAACACAAACGGCTCGTCTATCAATTGTTCTCTAGTGTGAATCAATCGAGAGAAATTCACCATTGTAAAACCATATTGATCGTTTTTAATTCTGCGAGCCGTATTCACATCAGCCCAATCACCTCGAAATATGACAACTTTCCATTTGCCGTAATAATCCAACTCAATGATGTCAGTAATAAGTCCGTAATACTCCAGATTCCCCTCGATAGGATTACTGTCCCTAGCACTAGCGTAACTTGTAATTGAAGAATTAACAACAATTCCACAATTTTGGGCTCTCCTCAATCTCTCGCTATACCTTGTGAAATTTGTATCCGTTGATGAGGAAGGAACTATATCTTTTCACTATTCTGTTTGGACCTTGTGAAAGCCATTTAACTTCGTCATTTACTTCATTCCGACTCCAAACCTATTGAATCGAAAGTAAATTGAGTAATTATAAATGTTACGAGAAAACATTATTACTTGTCAATGAAAACTTCAATTGCATACCGTTTGGCTTAACCATTCATGAAATGATTCTGTGAACAACTTATTAATTTCTCATTGATGTAATCTTCGGGACCGTGAACGAGCTCTCAATATTTGTTTGTACTCACTATGTTTAAAAAAAGGGTTACTTTGTTAGAAGACAAATAATTTATAATTGATGAGTATTTATCAAATTCTAGAACTTACTTGCGTAATGGTTCCATTGAATCGTGATGAAAAAGAATGTATCGATGTGCTTGGACCCACGATATATCGTCTAATTCTGTAATTTTGACTTTGCCGATCGGTTCTCTGAAACTTTGAAATAAATAAGTTTCGGCCAAGTTATGATCTGTGAGCCTAGCATTTCTACTTGGTCTGTTCATTCTTGTTTTGAAATCTTCCAAATACCTCGAACAGAAAGTCATACGTTCCTCTGCCAAGTAGCCTTCGGCAATTGATCCTTCCGGATAACGCTTATTGAGGCAGTAAGACTTCAATTTGGATAGGAACCTAAACACAATATACAACATTATCAAAAGTTGCAACTAAAGGCATTGAGATGAATGGAGAATAATTTGCAAATAAAGTAAGACCTTTCTATAGGATACATCCATCGATAGAAAACGGGTCCACCAAGTATTGCTTCACAAGAGAGATGAATTAACAAGTGCACCATAATTGTGAAGAAGGAAGGCGGGAAGATCTTCTCCAGATTGCATTAAGTCAATGTGGCTCGATCTTGTAGTGTCTCAAGTTTTTGAACATCCAAAATTTTGTCACAAATGTCTTTCATTATATTGACAGCTCAATTATACAAGACGTTACCTTTTTCGACATACAACACCACATAGCAACTGGCAGTAAGTCTTGCATCAAGATGTGATAGTCATGCAATTTTAAGCCATATAGTCTTCGATCTTTAAGACTCACACATCGGGATATATTTGATGCATACGCATCCGGGACCTTTATATCCTTCAACACCATACAGAACACTTCTTTCTCCGTCTTCGACATTGAGAAAATAGTAGCGGCAATCGATATTTCATATTCAGAAGTGCTTCAGGATGAAGCTCACGCCGAATTCCCATGTGAACTAAATCAAGTCGACTCTAAAGATTGTCTTTCAATTTTCCATCGACATTCAAAATAGTCTCAATGATGTTCTCGCAGACGTTTTTCTCAATGTCCATGACATGAAGATTATGTCGTAAAATCTGATGCTCCCAATAAGGCAACTCAAAAAAAATGCTTCTTTTTTTTCCACAAGTCCGCCTCATTAGGATCATTTTCTTCATCAGATTCATCCCTCGATCTTCTATTTCTTTGCGTGTTGGGCGGTTGATTCATCTTCCCATAAATAAAATTCATACCTTTCAACATGAACAATATTTCAGATCCACCGGTCTGTGAAGGAGCTTCTCTGAACTCTTCAGTATCGTCAAACTGGGTACTCTGAAATCTAAATCTATGATTTTTTGGTAACCACCGACGATGCCCCATGTAAGGGAACTTTTTCCCATTATATAACCATTGCAAACATGTTTGTGCAGCACAGCAAGGACAAGCATAATGTCCCTTGGTACTCCAACCAGACAGATTGGCATAAGCCGGGAAGTCATTAATAGTCCACATAAATGTTGCACGTATATTGAAGTTCTCATTTCTCAGTACATCGTATGTCTTAACACCAGCCCACAATTGTTTTAACTCATCAATAAGTGGCTGCAAATATATGTCAATATCATTTCCGGGCCCTTTCTCTCCAAGGATAATCATGGATAAGATGAAGGATGATTGTTTCATGCAAACCCATGGAGGCAAATTGTAAGGAACAAGTACCACAGGCCAAGTACTGTACGCAGTGCTCATGATTTTGAACGGGTTAAATCTATCAGATGCTACCCCAAGCTTCACACTCCGAGGATCTCTTGCAAAGCTTGGAAATTTGGAGTCAAATGACTTCCAAGCTAAAGAATCTGTAGGATGCCTTAACAATCCATCATCGGTTCGTCCATCATGGTGCCACGTCATTGAGTCGGCTATCTTCGACGACATGAAAAGCCTTTGAAGCCTTCGTATTAGCGAAAATACCACAAAACCTTAACTAGTGTCTTCCTTGACTATGTATCATTTTCATCCTCGTTACCATCCTTTGTATTTCTATTCGTCCAACGGGATTAACCGTATACATGATAGCACTATTGGTTTCATCGGTCACCCCAATACAACATGCAGTCATTTGGGCAGCTATGAATTTTGTTGTAGCCAAGGCCTAAATCTTTAATTAGTTTCTTCATGTCTTCGGAAGATTGAGGGGTTTTCCCAAACGGAAACATTTCTCTCAAAAATGCTAACAGCATTGTTAAAGAGTTTTCGGTCCACCCTCCCAAACATTTCAAGTGAAAAAGACGAATACAGAAAGACAGTTTGGAAAATTTTGATCCCTCATACAGTTCTTCATTCATTTCACCGAGTAACGTGTAGAACATCGCCGCTTCTTCATTTGGCTGTTCATCAGGTACACTTCTTCCCCCTTCGGTGAAAGTATTTCCACCAAAATTATAATCATCGGTTGCACTCAAGTCAGGTGGAAATGACCCGAAACCATCACTACGCATATTAAAAGCATCTCTCAACATGCCTTCCATGTTATCATCTCTAACATTCTGATTGTAAGCACTATGAGGATAACTCAGATTCACCGATGAAGATGCTCCACTAGATGTACACTCTCCATGAAAAATCCATTTTTTGTACCCCCAGACAAAGCCATCAACAACTAGATATTCGTAGACAACTTCACGATAATGCCAATTGATATTGCAACACTTCTTACACGGGCAAAGAATCATATTCTCTTGGCTTGCATTTTGAAATGCGAAATTCAGAAAAGTTTCTACTCCATTTCAATAGCCGTTGCTTACCCTTGACAAATTCATCCAAGTCTTATCCATTTCGTAGTTGTTGAAGTCTAAAGTTGACAATAAATTACACGGCTAAATTGTTAATTGACAAGAATTTGATTTATAAAACAAATTTTTTTAAGATTCATCATACATGGAATTGTAAGTTATGTATTATGTAAGTTATGAAGTTTGATCTTAAACTTATGTAAGTTATGAAATTTGATCTTAAAATTATGTAAGTTATGAAATTTGATCTTAAAATTAAGTAAGTTATGTATTCTTTAAGATTCATCATACGTGGCATTGTTACACCTAGAAAGGATCCATTATATCTAACAGTGAGATATAAGGCAACCCGTCAGGTTTCTAGCCTATATACTTTGAATATTTTTTTATCTATACAAGTATTATGTAAGTTATGTATTATGTAAGTTATGTAAGTTATGCATTATGTAAGTTAAATAATTTGATGAAAGCTATGTAAGTTACGTAGTTATGTATTATGTAAGTTAAATAATTTTATGTAAGTTATGTATTATGTATTATGTATTATGTATTATGTAAGTTAAATTAAAATTTCAAATCGAGAATCGGTTGAGGTGTGAACATATATGGCATGCATTACATTGTAGTTTTTTAATATTAATTGGTTTTAGTTTTTCGTTTGAGGTAGGTTGGAAAATGTTATTATATGTTTTTTATAATTGAAATTTGTTGTGATGTTGTTAAATTTAAAAGTTTTAACTTACTTCTTTTAAAAAAATTTATTTTCTATATTAAAACATATTTAAATAATTATCTATATTATTATATTGATAACAAAATATTTATAAGTTTTAAATTTAAAAGTTTTAAATTACTTCTTTTAAAAATAATTTATTTTTATAATAAAACATACTTAAATAATGATCAATATTATTATATTGATAACAAAATATTATTACCATTTTGGAAAACATTGAAAATATTAAATATTAAAATCAAACATTATTAATATAAAAATTAGTAATTAGTAATTAGTAATAAACCAAAAGCCATATAAATGTAAGTATTCTTTAAAAAATTATTTTTTCTTATTTTATAAAACATTTATTAAAAATAAATACAATTAAATTCATTTTATTGAAAAGCTACTGCTATTATTAGCCCACTACTTTTGTGAAGAGATTAATTAAATCATTACACCATAGGTTATTATTAGGAAGATAAAGTAAAAAAATTTCTTTAATATAATATATAATATATGTAGTGACAGTTTGTATTAAAATATGTTAATCTCTTCTTAACTTGCAAATATTTATTAAAATATGAAATTGATGTTAAAATATTTATTAAAATATAAAATTTATGTTAATCTCTTATCTTAACTTGCAAAATTCAACTTTGTATTATCATTTTATATCATCTTATATGCATGATTTTAGTTATTTTATTTTACAAATTTTAAAATTTAGGTCTCATCATCATCATCATCATCATCATCATCATCATCATTATTATTATTATTATTATTATTATTATTATTATTATTATTATTATTTGTTAAATTAAAGTTAATCGAAGCGTAATTTTTACATTTTAAATTTAACAACAATAAATTTAACAAAAAAGTATAAAATTAAATTTAAAATATAAAAATTTATAACATATTTTAACAATTAACTTTTATATTTTGGTTTATGTTATTTTTATATCGTATCGTACCTTAAATTTTAAAAAATAATACACGGAGCTTGTAAAAATCTAAGCGGCATGATTAGATAGCAATTTGGAGGTTGTTCAAACATTATTAATAATAAACAGCAATAATAAATAGAAATTTAGACTGAAATTCTTTAAGATTCATCATATGTGGCATTGTTACACTTGGGAGGATCCGTAATATCTTATAGATGAGATATAAGGCAACCCATTAGGTTTCAAACCTATATACTTTGAATCTTTTTTTTACGACAATAGAACAAACAAACATATATACCAACCAAGTAGGATAATAAACAGCAATTTGGACAAAAATTTTTTAAGATTCATCATACATGGCATTGTTACACCTGGGGAGGATCCGTTATATCTTACAGTGAGATTTAAGGCAACACGTTAGGTTTCCAGCCTATATACTTTGAATATTTTTTTTGGACAGCAATAGAACAAACAGCATATAAAGCAGGATAATAAATAGCAATTTGGATAGAAATTTTTTAAGATTCATCATACGTGGCATTGTTATACCTGGGGAGAATCCGTTATATCTTACAGTGAGTTATAAGGCAACATGTTAGGTTTCCAGCCTATATACTTTGAATCTTTTTTTTTTTGGACAGCAATAGAACAAAACAGTATATATACCAACCGAACAGGATAATAAACCGCAATTTGGACAGCAAGTTGGACAAATTCATCATGATATAACTATTACTGATCTGAATTTTGAACTAAAACGTACCTTAATAATTTCAAGAAGATGGTCTACTCCACTCTCACCAAGAAACAGGGGCTGCGGTCAGAAATACAAAAGATTAATAATCTTGACTAACAATTGGATATCTAATGTTTTTCTATCAAATGAATATAAATCAGCAAAATGAATATAAATAAGAATAATACTGATTTCATACCTGTTAAGTTATTACCAGCAAATCCAATCCGACAATTGTAGGAGCAGTAGGAAGCAGTAACTAAAATACAAACAACATATGAATTAACAAATGCTATTGATTAATTACAAAATGCTATTTACTAAAAACTAATACTCACATTCTTTGACTGAAAGAAAAATAGTCAATTTAGTAGTCGATCTAAGTCCTCTTCAATTCTACTCACTTTCAAAGTACGGATACCTTTCTCAATACAATCTGTAACAAATACATATGAAATTTATTAAAACAAAAAGTCTATTCACATACATTATTAAACACTAGTATGAAATTTTATACAAGTATATGTATATGTATTACACATATATTCAAATTAGTATTCTTATTTTATATCACTTTTTTTAAATACCTATTAGTTTTATTATACATACACATATGTATATTGTGTTCATGTCCTTTACAATAATGGATATATAGTCCAACTATTAAAAAACACATAAATTTAGAATGCCGAATGCTAACTAATTTGCCATTAAAAACAAAACATAATCAATTTATACACACCAAAGTAATATATCCAATGCGCATGCCAAGAATGAAAAAAAAAATCAATAGAAACCTCAAAATGAACCAACCCTAAAAACAAAAACAGGAAGTACCCATTTTCAATCTTCATCTAAAAAATGTAATAAACAACAATTTGAACCTTAAATGAACTATCTCAATACAAACCAAAAGAAAATAAAAACGAACAAACCCTCATCTAAGAATGTAGTGAATCCTTCGAACTGTAAAACTACTCATATCTAAACAAACAGATAGATAATATACCAAAATTTAAAAGCCATTTGATATTCATGTAAACAATGTCCTTAATAAACATCCACTCCAACCTTCAAATAACCCATTAAAAAACTAAAATTAAAATGGATTAAAATGATTTTGACAAAGGTCATTGAGTAATAAAAATCCAAATGTGGCTAATTATGCAATTGGTAAGCTTGTGATAAAGGTGGCAAAGCTAATGAGAGGAATTTTCTTTTCTTACGTGGGTGAACGTGGTTTTAGGAGCTGATGGTATAGGCGTGGTAGCAACGTAGTTAGAAATCATTCTCATGAACTCATTCCTAAAATGGCAACACCAATGTCTGTACATAGGTATGTGTCTAATTGGTTAAAGAGAACACTGGAAGCAAATGATATGGCTGTCTTTCCAATTTACAAGAACATTAAATTGCTACAAGTTCAGTCAAGTGGACTAAATCAAATTGACTACTGTTTACCACAAGATTGTATAATTTATATCCAGGAGGCTAATCATTGAAAACAAAAGATAAAACAGACCCATTTGATATTAAAACCCGATGTTGTAAAAAGATATACATATTTTTAAAAAAGCATCTAAAAATCGAGATATATAAAATGAAACTACTAGAGTAGCAGTTTAATTACAATCATTTTACTTTTCTCTCTAGTGTAGAGATAGTCGCGGTATCATAGGAAAATTAACAAAACTTATAAAATATAAAGGACCACAATAATTGTGAACACTAATTATTCAACCACCGATAGGCTGCTTTTTTGTGTCTGCCAACTGCATCCAGTATCTAATCTAAATCGTAATGGTCCCAATTTGGTACAACATCTCAATTTCAAATTACTTATTTTAAAAACTAAAATTTATATTATTTAATTATTATGAAACGTAGTAAGATATCAAAAAATATGGGGGGAAGAAAAGTTAGTATATATACCAACTTGAAAGAAACAACATCTCAATTGTATTAATAAGTGGCTATGTTGAATGAAAGAATAAATGACCACGTCACTACCTTAGCCTTATATGAACAATGATAAAAAAGAACAAAAAATTGATAAAGATGAACACTTAAAAATAAATAAATAACTCAAACCCGATGCTGTAATAAACATTCCTATAACAGAAACAACACCATTCAAAAAGATAAAAAGAACAAAAAATTGATCAATCAAAATTCTCAAAAGCCACATACAAACATATCTTCCACATCTAAATTACACAGATTAAGCAAATAATCATAACAAAAAACATACCCAGTGACAAGGCGAAAACTAGCCTCGTATCTTTGCTGAAGACGACCCTACGGGCCACCAAATCCACCAAGTTTTTTTTTTTTTACCTAAATCATACTCAGCATCACAAAAATAAAGAAGTTAAACAAAATAAAAAAAAATTATATAAATAAACAAAATCCCTAAATCAAAAAAGTTTATGTTTACAAATTTCATACCGTCGTTGTTTGTTGAATGTTGGGATATAGGGAAATTTGAGCAGAAATATTTAGGGATGACGGAATTTGAGCAAAAAAATTGAGGCAGAAAATAAATTTAGGGAAAAGTTTTAGGAGAAACACTTAGGGATTTCGGGGATGAAGGGGGATAAAACCGAGCACAACAAAACGACAATGTTTTGCTCGAACTCAGTTTATGTTTTGCGGCGTTTCTAAAAAGCGCCACTAATTGTTGATAAAACGACATCGTCCACCTTACTGCACGTTATACTGTTGATAAAACAACGACGTGAAGCTTAATGTCCATACATATTTGCGGCGTTTTCAGGAAAACGCCACTAAATATAGACTTTTCGCGGCGTTTTTGAACTAGTGCCACTAATACTTGACAGATTTTTGTGGCGTTTTACCGGATGCGCCACTAACAAATAGCTTTAAACGACGACGTCCTGCATTGTATTGATATATTTTTGTGGAGTTTTACTCAAAAAAGGCCACTAATTCATACAACAAAGTTTCAAACGACGCCGTCTTAATATATATTGATGGATTTTGTGGCATTTTTTTATTAAACGCCGGTAACTTTTAATGTCATTTAATCTATATATTTTTATACTATTATTAATTACTCCAATTACTTAATATTATTAACCCTAATTAATCTAAACCATCAACCTTAAACCATTAAAACTTAAAACTTTAAAATTATTTTAAATATATATAAAATTAAAATATATCATCATATACCCATAAATCTTTAAAATTATTGTAAATCATAGTATTTTAATTTTTTCATTTTTAACATATATTTTTCTATGTTATAATTTGTTTCAAATTTTTTCTGTGTTATTAATTTTTTCTAAATAATTTAAATATAAATTTTAAAAATTACATTTTAGTTAATACAAAGTTAAATAATTATAAGAAGAGGGTGAAAGAGTGCTTGACTTTTATTACAATTTTATATTTAATTATTACATAATTCATATCAATTTTAAATAAATAATTTTGGAAACTATGAGTAATATTTAAAAAAATAAATTTAGATGACATAATAAGGATTTTATATAAATTTTTATGTAATGTAATAAAATAAAAACAAAAATTTCAAAATATGAAATAAAAATGTTTAAAAACTATAATGATAATTTTTATATAAAAATTTCATAATATCACTTTTACGATTATATAATAAATTATTTAATATATAAATTTAAATACTTAACCACAAACCCCAGTAAATAACCCCAACTCCAAACTTCAAACCCTAATCTCTAACATATAACCCCAAACCCCAAACTATATAATGATAAAATTTTAATATTAAAAATCATATTATCTATTGTACAATTATATAATAAATTATTTAATATATAAATTAAGGTTAAAAACTTGAACCTATTTTAAAGAAATAAACATTCGGATAATGGATACATATACCATTCGGGGTTATGGGAAGACAGTTTCACAATAAAAGGAAGGATCGGTAAACGATGGTTGGATCCAACAGCTTCGGGCCGGGTTATATGATTCTAGGGATTTTGTGGGTTTGAATTAGGGAAAACTGATTTGAGGGATTTTGGTTTTCGAATATTTTGGGTCATATACCTTAAACCCTAAACCTTAAACCTAAAACCCTAAATTTTAAACCCTAAACTCTAAACATTAACCCCTAACCCTAACCCACAAGCACTTAACCCTTAACCCCTAAACCCATGAACCCTTAACCTTAACCTTAACCCCTTACCACTACCACTTAAATTAACCTTAATATCATTAAACACTAAGATCTTAAACCCTAAACAATAACCCCCAAATATATAACAAACTTTAAAACACTAAACCCATATCCCACAATAATAAACCCTAAACCATACAATTAACATACTAAACATTAAACCATAAATCAATTTTAATAGCTTAATTTGTAACTTAAATGAAAACTTCTAAATTGTTTAGTTAGAAATTTGTAATTTTTCATAATTAAGTAACTAAAATGAAACTTTCTTATTGCTTATAAGTGAATGAATCAAAATAAAATATAATTCAAAGCAAGAATAGGAAAAAAAAAATATGAAAATTAAATCGGATCAAATCGAAACGAGTCCCTACACAAAAATGGCTACTCAACTTTTAGCGTTTATACAAAAACGCCGCTATTGATCAGATTATTAGCAGCGTTTGTACAAAAACGCCACTATTGATCAGATTATTAGTGGCGTTTTTCCAAAAACGCCGTTATTGCTCAGATTATTAGCGGCGTTTGTACAAAAACGCCGCTATTGCTTTATTTTTAGCAGCGTTTTACCCTAAAACGCCGCTATTTCTCTGTTTTTAGCGGCGTTTTACTTCAAACGCCGCTAATGTATAATATTTGTGGCGTTTTTAGTCCAAACGCCGCTAAAAACGCCACTAAAGCCCTATTTTCCTGTAGTGATCCATTTGATCCTTTTAACTAATAGAAATCAACCTTTACACATTTTTTAATTTAGTCCTTTTTCTTTAATTAGTTATCTAAACGTTAAAATATCTTAACCAAATTTAGTACGACTCTAATGACTCCATAAATCTTCTATAAATAATATTTACGAGTCGACATGACAGAAATTTGTGATCCCGAAACCACTATTCCGTTACCATTGAAAAACGGGTTGTTACAAGAAGTTTACAAAAATCCAAACCTGCAATTCAGTTTGATACAAACAATAAAATCATATTTCAATCAAAATTCAAAAAATATTTTGAATCATATTTGAATAATTCAATGACATAAACAGTTTCAAATAATTCAATAAAAAATTATTTGTCACTAAACCCTAAGGCTATTTGCATGCACATGGCAAACCATAACTTTAAAAAAAATCCAAATCTTCCATGCACTTTAATAACCAATGGAATTAAAATCTAGCATAAACCCTACGTGAATGCAACATCTTTCAAATTTGAAATCCAGAAAACCCTAAACCCAAATCCCCCTAAATCTAAAAAATCAAAAACTAAATATAGAAACTTACCCGTGATAGTGGGTGCAACAACATTGGCTACTTCTCTTCTATTAACCATTGTGGCCCTCAACCCTAACCACTGATATCTTTTATTGTTTTCTTTTCTCTCGAAACAAAAAGTACCAATCCATCAACCTTAAATCGTTCACTCTAATCCTTACCCTAGATATTCCAATCCTTCAATCGTCCAACCGTGAATACTAAAATTGATTTCCAGGCCTTAACCCTGTTGATCGATTTCCCAGCCAATTTTCTTTTGCTCTCCTTAATCCCAATCAATTTGTGTTTTTTTACCCTAAACAAGTTCATCTATTCTGATTTTTTTTCCCTAAACCCGTATAAACTTTTACCATTCGATTGCTCCTCTAACATGGCAAGTTAATTGGCCACATCAGCTAGTTAATTGGCCACGTCACTAGTCCTATTAAGCCAGTGATGAAAAATGTTAATAAGTGACTTATTTGTCACTTTTCGATAACGCTAGTGACTGTTTTGTTATTTTTCAAAAGTTGAGTGACTAAATTAAAATTAGAGTGATTATTTTGTCAACTGCATCAAAATTAAGTGGTTGTTGGCGGAATTTACCCTATTAATAAATATCACTTTTCAAAAATAAAAATCATTTAAAGCTTTTTTTTTTTTTTGCTTTTTTTTTTTTAAATTCTTTTACTTGCGTGTACCATAATGCTACTTGTAATTTTGATCTTTGACTCTTGGAAATCTTATGCTTTCTATTTTTACTTTCTTTTTTTTTTTCTTTTTTTTCACTTATTATTTACTAATCTCAGTTTAATATTTGAAATACATTTAAATTTGATAATTTTTTTCTTGTTGGTTCTTAAATTTTTTGTTCTACCTTTGTCCCAAATTTTGGTAACTTTTTCTTAATTTAATTTTTAAATTTGGATTCTGTTGATATATGATAGTGTGTTACTTTGAAATTATGGCAGTCATTTTAAAATTGTTATTTTTAGTTTCTTTATAAATTTTAATATTTTTTAGATTTTATATAAATTTACAAATTTTAAGTGTTGACATGACACAATCTCAAAATATTATGTCATCACATCTTAATTTAATCCAAATATAAAGACTACATTAAAAAAATCAAAATTCAAAATTATGTAAGATTAAAAAAATCAAAACAAGTTTAGACAAAACCAAAAAAAAAAAAAAAATTCACACTAGGACAAATCTAATTTTAAGACAAATAATACCAAGACAACGAGAGATTTTGATTTTGACTCTTGGAAAATCACATGCTTTCTATTTTTACCATCTTTTCTTTTCTTTTTGACCTTTACTCAGGGTTTTTTACCAGATTATTACAAAAAACACAAAAAAACAAAAATTCGAAAATGGGGCATGCTTTTCAGAATTTACCAAAATAGTATACTGAGGGTGGTGTTGCCTCTGACAGAGGCGCAACCACCCTCTGCAAACCTATTTTTAAGCGAAATAAAAAACACGAAAACGAAAAAAAAAAAGAAAAATTGAAATGATGATGACAATGGTGCGACCTTTGCGACAAGTGAAGAAGAAGGTGCCTGGCAGAGGCAAAGACCCATGATGGTGACTACTCCTGCAGGGCGTTTCGGCCGTTTGTGGCCTTGGGGACCTTATAATGGTCCCCAATTTCATGCTAGTTCTCCACCTGAGAAAACGAAAGGAAAGGAAGAAGAAGAAGAAGCAGAGAAATTCGGAAGGAAGAGAAAGGAGGAGGAGAAAGAAGAAAAAAGAAGAAGAAAGAAGAAAAAATAATGTTTTTTTAAAATAATGGATGTTGATTTGTTGTTATTATTATTTTGTTGATTATTATTATTGATTTTATTTAATTATTTGATGTTGTTTGTTAGTTTAGTTTAGTTTAGGTATTGTTAGTTTAGGGTTGAAAAAGTGTTTAAAAAGTTTAAAAGTATTATTATTATTATTATTATTATTATTATTATTATTATTATTATTATTATTATTATTATTAGTTTTTAAAATATTGAAATAAATAATAATTTAGTTAGTAAGTTATTATTATTAGGATTAGTAAAAGTTAGTAATTTAGTTAGTAATAATATTGTTAGTTAATATTATAATTAGTTAGTTAAAAACACTAAAATAATAATTTAGGTAGTTAGTTAGTATAAGTTATTATTATTAGGAATAGTAACAAGTTTAAATATTAATTATATTGTTAGTTGTTAGTTATTAGTTATTATTATACTTAGTTAGTTAGTTAGTTAGTTAGAAACCCTAAAATAATAATTGTTATTTAGTTAGTATTATTAGTTATTATTATGATAACTAAAAATTTAAATATTAATTATATTGTATTATAGTTAGTTAGTTAGTTAAAACCCTAAAATAAGAATTGTTAGTTAGTTACTATTGTTAGTTATTAATATGATTACTAAAAAGTTTAAATATTAATAATATTGTATTATAGTTAGTTAGTTAAAACTCTAAAATAATAGTATTTGTTAGTTAGTTACTATTGTTAGTTATTATTAGGGTTTTTACTAAAAGGTTTAAATATTAATAATATTGTATTATAGTTAATTATTTTTTAACCCTAAAATAATAATAATTGTTAGTTAGTTACTATTGTTAGTTATTATTAGGGTTTTTACTAAAAGTTTAAATATTAATAATATTGTAATATAATTAATAGTTGTTAGTTAAAAACCTTAAAATAATAATTTAGTATATTATTAGTTAGTTAGTAAATTGTGTATTAGGATTACTAAAAGTTACAATATTAATTAAATTGTTAGTTATTTTATAGTTAGTTAGTTAAATACCTAAAGTAAAAAATTTGTTTGTTAGTTAGTTAGTATATTGTATTAAGATTACAAAAAGTTACAATATTAATTATATATATTGTTAGTTATTATAGTTAGTTAGTTAAAAACTCTAAAATATAATTATTATTTTAGTTTAGTATTATTATTGTTAGTAAAAATTATTATTATTGTTAGTATTACTTACCTACCTTAGTTATTAATAATCAATAGGTATATATATATAAAAAAGAGTACTAAATAAAATAATATAAAACAATAAAAGACGAAAATTATATATTTACATTAAGTAATAGAATTTGAAAATAAGGAAAATACAAACAAATGGCTAAATAAGTGGTTTTTACTAAATTTATATTAAAAAAAAAGTAAAATAGGTACATAATAAATTAAATTATGTTATATTTTGTTATATTAAAATATGTTATGTTTTTGTTATATTATTTTTTTTGGCATGTTATATTTTTGTAATTTAATATAAAATTAAATTTTTTATGTAGGTTAGAAATCAAATATCTGAGACGGCAATGGCTCGATTGATTAGTACAGATCCACGCATATCTGGCGCAGCTAGTGATTTGGTAATGTATTGTTATTGATTAATCGCGGGATATATTAACAAAATAGGTACATAATAATTTATATTATAATAATAATTTTTTTCTGATTTAACACTTTCAGGACTTGTACCGTGCACTAAGGGGCCGCGTGAATGGGTTAAGAAATCCCCCGGATGAACGATTGGTACCGTATATTGAAAAAGTGGATTTGGGTCAGCAGTACTGATCCGGACGTTTGACTTGCGATATGATTTAATATCCACACTAATCGAGCATTGGCGCCCGGAGACCCACACTTTTCATTTCCCGTGTGGAGAGTGCACAGTCACTCTAGAGGATGTTGCAGTGCAGCTTGGGCTGCCAATTGATGGGAGTCTCGTTACGGGCATTAGTGCGATAGCTGACCCATTTACACTTTGTCAGAGCTTACTAGGGGACTCGTACGACGATGGCGAAGAAAATTTTACGGGCTTGAAGTTTACATGGCTGAGAGCGAAGTATGGACAGTTATCACCTGATGCCACTGCAGCTGAGTTGATGTGCGCTGCTCGAGCATACATTATGCACATCATAGGGGGTGTACTGATGCCCGGTGCAAACAATAATACGGTTCATATTCAATACCTACCCTTATTGGCTGATTTCGACAATGCTCGCTCGTATAGTTGGTGCTCCGCTGTTCTTGCGATTTGTACCATGAGCTTTGTCGGACGACAAAGCTAGCAGCCGTAGACATAGGCGGATGCCTTACGCTATTGCAGTCTTGGGGTCTGTATCGGATGCCATTCTTGGCATCAGTTACCCACCAACCATATGTATATCTGCTAGTAAACAGGTGATAAAATATAACTTGTTATTAATTGACAATTTCTTTATATTGATTATATTTGACTTGAAATTTATTTTTGTAGGTGGAGTATTTATCCGGGTATCGGAGGTCATACACTGTCCCGATATATCGGCTTATGATTGAGCAACATGCCGGGGAAGGGGTAAGTGATTCCAATATTGGTTACTTGTTAGTTTGTATATCTTACGCACACCGTGTTAAATTTTGACAAATTTTATTAATCGTGCAGTTTACATAGACGCCATATTGTCGACCGGAAATTGCAGCCATTATACCCCGCCCACTTATATTCACTCGTATATGTGGTGCACAAACGCACCAATTGTCTGTTTCAATGTAGTCGAGTGGTATTACGGGGACTGAGTGCTGCGACAATTTGGTTGTGTCCAATATATCCCCGATCCGCCATGCCAGGTGGGAAAGGTTCATTGTACAAATAAGAGAAAGAAACAAAGCTTGGATTGGGGGTTAGGCATAGGCAATTTATTTTGGTGTGGAATGATCGCATGTCCCATATACCCCGGATGGATATGGCTTCCAATTTTCAACCTTCATTAGAGTACATACAATGGTACTCTAGTATGGGAAGCCATATATACTCAGGAAACAGTCAACTGTAGTCTCCCAACACATGCAGCGAGATAGGGTATACGAGGCAGCGACCGATATGGAGGCCGAAGCAGCTCCAGATCCTGATCCCGAGTCAAAACCCGAGCAGGAGCCAGAGTCGGAGCCCGAGCAATCACATTTACATTCAGATGCACATTCGTATCATCCGGATGTACCGGGCTATAACTACTTCCTGGGCTCCTCAGGAGGAGGATACCAATACGGGTTTGATATATTTGGATTGTACACACCGCAATACAGACACCCGGCTCGTATCCACTACAGAGACATCAGGCCTCCTAGGTCGTATCCACTGCATTAGGGCACTCCTTCTAGCTCGAGCTTATCTATGCCATTCGAGCCATAGGATTTTTCGGCCATGTTTAGCACACCCCCACCTAGACCCCCACCGGAGACTGAAGAGGATGTTGGTCGTCGCGGGCAACCATGACGTGATCATCGACCACCGCAGAAGTATACACCTAGGACCACACCATCGAACCATCAATTTTAGGTGTTTCTTGCGGTTTTGATTTCCCTCTCTTTTGTATTTGTAAATATTACAATGTTTGTACCTTATTTGTATAAAATTAACTTGATTATTTTGAGCTTTAAAATTTCATAACAATATTTGACCATGCGATAGAATCTTTAAGTTTGATTCATGTTCATGTATATATGTTATTAATAGCCATACGAAAATATGTATGGTATGTTTGGATTTGGTATTTAAGTGAGTTCGGTTACGTCATACAGGTAAAACGAACTAAATAGGTTTATGAAGGTTAGAGGATAATATGCTTCAATGATTGACTAAATAGGTACGGTTGGTAATAGATTGATAATGATAGTTTCGGTTGATAAGTAAGTGAATATGCAAATGAGGTTAAAGATATGGTAATAAATGATAAACATGTCATTTTGATTTATAACACACCTAAATAAATATATGTTATAATGATATATATATATATATATATATATATATATATATATATGTTGAGATAAGTTTTATGTTTATAAATGCCATTAATGTTTAACTCATGTGGTTTGGACATTTTATGTATTAAGTACTTGTAATATAACTTCTTGCATATTGTTAAATTGAATATGTGATTATTTAGATGATATTCATATGGTTAAATATTGAAGCATGATTTGTACATGTGATATGACTAGAAAAGTATTAAGTGATTTTGGTTGATTATGTGTTCCATATGTATACATATTCGCATGGCTTATATACATTTTCGCAATATCCAACCAAAAATACAACATTTTTTATACTACCCATATGGAACAAAATATAAATCTATACCAATCCATATTCATAAAATCCAGACATGTAATTTTTTTTCATTTAAGTCACTAAATTTATCAATTTTTTTGCAATTTAACCCAAATTAATCAAAATCACCAAAAATTTGAATACAAAACATATTAATCTAAATAATGTCAATTCCCACTCCCTCGTGACAATTAGTAAACATGATAGTTTCGGTGCGGGCATTTACTTCGATTATGACCACCTAACCTGCATATTCCACAACGCCTATCTTCTGATTTCTCCCTAATGTCCATTTCATTACGAATCCTGGATGATTGCAGATGACCTCTCGGATTCTTGCGTAGCGCTCTATCCGGGATAAGCTCGAAAGTCATCTGAGGCACCTCCCATGTAGACAGGTTGGGCAGGACAGGGAACTCATTTTCCCAGACACACAACATACGCTCGAGTGTGTACACATCATTCACAAATTGTTCGACATTAAGGTTCGCTTTAGCACACGCTGCCACTACATGTGCACACGGATAATGAAGTGTTTGGAACCTCCTGCATTCGCACTATCTATTTCGAAGATCGACTCCATAAGACCTAGGTGGCAAACCGGGTCGACGACTGATAGACTCCGTAACTCGAAAAGTTTCCATACGTCATGAGTATATTTCTACAGTCATCGACCTCGCAATTCGACGATTTACAATCAATGCATCCCTGACATTTTCCACAAACACGTGTCCCGCATCCATCTGGTTGACTTGTTGTTCACCCATTATTGGCATCAACGTGGCCAACCTATATAATGTAGCCAAGAAGACAGATGAAATTGGAAGATGTCTTGTTTTCAACAACACAACGTTGACCCCCTCCACCAAGTTTGTGGTCATTTGACCATAATGAAATACCTCGTCAAAACTTTAAGCCCATTGCCACGGCTCCATTATACCTAACCACTCTTGAAAAGGTTTGTTCATTTGACCTTTCATGTCACTCTCAAGTCGAGTCATTCTTTGGCGAAAAATATGTGGCTCTAACTCGTACGCTGTATACGTTTTAATAAAAGATAAGTTACGGTAACTAGATAACATAAAAACATTAAACTTATATTAAAAATTTAAGGCTATCATTTACCCATTTTCACCACTTGTCGCTTCCAGTCTAGATTCTTATACTCTCAAAGAAAGTTAGCTGCAATATGACAGATGCAGTAAACGGATCTCCATGGCACACCGGAACGCCTAATTGCGATAATTAATCCTTTCCCTCCATCAGAGATGATGCAAATATTATCGTCCGTAATAACATACCTCTGCAGGTTGGTAAGGAAGAATTCCTAGGATTCCATATTCTCCTTATCTACTATGGCAAACACTATTAGAGCACGTTCCTATTGCCGTCTTGAGCAACCACAATAAGTAAGATTTGTGTATATTTTCCATATAGGCATGTTCCATCCACCTGCACAAACGGCTTGCAGTGTGGAAATGCCAGCACACATGGATCAAACATCCAGAACATCCGATGAAAATTTTTTTCCCCGACTGTAATTGGTCATCTGGGCCGTAACAAGGTCGTTTCTGCAACTCAATCACAGTTTTTGGTACGTACTCTCTCATAGCAGCTATCCATCCTTGTAGCTCGTTATACGATGAGTCGTAATCTCCATACAGTTGCTCCATTGCCATCTGTTTAGCTATCCACGCTTTTCGATATGATACTCAATACTGAAATCGTGCTTGTATTTCAGCAATCAGTACCAAAACTTTAATAGTCGGCATATCCTTCACCATTGGTAGGATACACGTATAGATAGTTTTGGAATCATGTTTTTTTATGATCTTCTGTCATACGTGTTGATCTGCATGTATGCGGTCCAACCAATTTTCGTATCTCCCACATCTGTGAATTTTGAATGAATGCAGCTCGTACCTGCCAATTGCAGCCTTTTGCTGCCTTCCAACCCTCCCCAATATAAAGTGTCGGTTTAGACACTGCGACTTTGTAATTCACTGATATATCCATGCTATACCGTTTAATAGCAGATACGTACTCTTCTTTACTTTCGAATCTCTGGCCTACGAATAACTTGTGCTCAGAATTTATGGCGGTAGGTCTGTGAGAATATATTTCGTGGTACTCGGGAAAAACTTCATTTACACGCTCTGCGTCGGGGTCTATGAGCGACATGTGTGGCCAAGGATTATTGTGTATCATAATACATCCCATCTGGTTCCCGACCGAAGACGCGCTAATGTTTCCATCGTCATTCACGTCTTCATCATCAATATCATCAGGTATATCGTCCATATCGGGATCACTGTCACTATCGACCTCTTCCTCACAGCGATCACTACTATTGTGTCCATCATCACCAACTACATCAATATAGGTCTAATATTAAGATCGATATCGATCCTATGTATATTCGATTCGGCATCAACATATGATATTGGAGGCAGCATGCACGGTTCTTGAGCTCCATGTTCTTCACTATATGCATTGGTGTCTTCATTTTCCTCGATGCCAATACCGGCTAACTCAGCAAATAAGTGAATCGGTGCATTTCTGTTACTCCCATTCCCACAGTAAAGAGCGATCATTGTCTCCACGTCTTCGTTGTCTACAAGTTCCATTTCTGTGAATTTGATCAGATCTGCCGAAACTGAAAACTTGTAGAAAATTTTGGAGATCGTTCTCCCATAACGTCTAACAATTTTGGCGTTTATCCTTCGCTTCATATCATCCAATGAGACATTTCTATTAAATCTCATTGCTATTTGTTGCCGACATTCAAATATGCATCCAACGGTTGTTGTCAAGATGATTCCATTGAAATAAACACATACGAAAAATTGATCATCCAACTTCAATAGTCAATCTGTTAAAAATTAAACAAAATTGCTCAGAAAAATTTCGATCAGTATATACTATTGTTAAATTAAAAACATAATGTTTCAATATGCTATTCTTTTCATTCTTAAGCTCACACTATTATAATTATCATTTTGTACATAAACAATATTTATCTTTACATCTAATCACTTAAAGTCAGTTCTACATTTTATTCCATCTCCGAGCTTGTATCTTCTTCTAGAAAATAATGTACAATTGAATTTATAAATTCTTGATTCTCTTCATATTCATCTTCTACAATCCAATTTGAAAATTCCTCGGGATCTTCTTGCTCTTCAATCTTTATAACAAGTATTGAATTTACAAATTCTCTTGGTAATTTCCTAATATCTACTTTATCCATCCATGGTATGTCAAACACACTTTGCTTCCTAGTCAACTTCCATGAACCTATACGTTGCCGCACTGTTTTCCTAGCTCCATAAGAGATTATAGACTTCACAAAGCATATAACTAGATTCCAATATGTTTGTGGTACCAATGTTTTTCAAAGTTCGTCTAAAATTATTTGATGCTCTCGTTCTATTAATGTCCCTCTAAGGGTTAAGTATTGCACTTTATTCTTCCTAATCATTTCATGACCATTCCACAACACTTCTTGCATCTTCTCATTTACGGTAATAATGTGTTGAACAATGTCTTCTTCTGGTTTCATTCTGTAATCTTGCACTTCTCTCATCATCTTATCAACTTTCTCCCTTTATGCTGAAGTTATTATCTCATCAGACAATATCCAATATGTTGCCATTTCTAACAATATCTACATCAGAAATATTTTCAACCTTTATCACTAATTAACAATTATTTTATGATAGTTTTACTAATATAAAAACTTTCAAATATATTAAAATTTTAAAACATAACATTCACAATAAAAATTTATTTAATATAAACACAAAACTTACTAACAAATCAAAACTAAATAATAACAAAAATAATATTTAGAGTTTCTTACTAACAATATTTACTAATACTAACTAACAATATAATATACTAACTAAAATATTAATATACTAACATAGTCAAAATATGATTTTAGGGTTTTAGGGTTTTAACTAACATAACATATTAACATACTAACAACAATATACTAACTCACATATTAAATAAAATATTAATATACTAACATATTATTAATATACTAACAATATATTATTTTAGGGTTTTAACTAACTAACATATAGTAAGTAACATATTAGCTACAATATTAATAGTATTCTAACATTTTAATTATACTACTAACAATATATTATTATTTTAGGGTTTTTAACTAACATATTAATATACTAACAATATATTAACTAACATATTATTATTAACAAAAATATATTAATATAATAACATATTAATATACTAACAATATTTTATTTTAGGGTTACTTACTAACAATATACTACTATCTAAAATATCATTTTAGGGTTTTAACTAACAATAATAGTAATAACTAACTAACTAACTAATATAATAATTAACATATGTAATCCTAATAACTAACAACAAATAATAAAAATAAAAATTAATATATAGGTTAATATATCATATAACAACAAAAAATTATAAACACAATAACAACAACAATATCTTCCATTATTTCAAAAAAAAAAAATTTATACATACATACTTTTATTTTTTCCTTCTTTTTTTCCTTTTTTTCTTCTTTCTTTCTCCTCCTTTCTCTTTCTTTTTCCGGCGCCGCCGTATCCTCCTCCTTCCTCTTCTTCTTCTTCTTCCTCTTCTTCTTCTTCTTCAACTCAGCTGCTGAAATTTTATTTCTCAAATTAACTCAGCTCGTTTCTTTTTCAGCTTATAAGGTAGAAAATTTGAAGCTGGTGCCGCCTCTGCCAGTGGCACAATCAGTGCTGCCTCTGGCTGAGGCATATTCAGTGCCACCTCTCGCAGAGGCTTCACCAAATGATGTTTTTTTTCTGTCAGTTTTGTGTTTTTTTTTTAAATTCAGTACAACAAAAACTAGGGTGTGCAGAGGGTGGTGTCGTCTCTGCCAGAGGCACAACCACCCTCAGTATACCATTTTGGTAAATTCTGAAAAGCATGTCCCATTTTTGAATTTTTTTTATATTAATCTGGTAAAAAAACCCCTTACTCATCTCCATTTAGTTCACAACTTTTTTTTTTTGTTCTTGAATATTTTTTTGGTCCATGTTAATTTTAAAAGATGATAGTTTTTCTCAATTTAATCCTTAAATTTGGATTTTATTAACGTATGATAACGGGTCGCTATGAGATTGTGTCATATCATCACTTAATATATTTTTTAAAAAATATGATTTCATGATAATTTCTTAATATATTATTTTGTTTTTAGATTTTACATTTTTAAAATTTAGGTAATGACATGATATAATCTCGAATATCAAATCATCATATTTTAACCGAATTCAAGTTTAATGATCAAATTAAAAAAATTCCAAATTACGAAGACTCAAGTAGATCAAAAGAGACTCAACTGAAAAAGAAATTACTAAATTCAAAGATTGAATGTTACATTTTTCCATTATATTTTACATAATTCATTTAAAATTTAGGAATAAAAGAGATAAAACATTTTTTTATTTAGATTTGATGGTTAAGATATGGTTTTAATAATACAGAGTGAAATGTTTAGTTCCATCACTTAACCCTAGACAAGACTATTATCTAATATTTTATTAGATTTCAAAGGCTTCATGTAATGACACGTGGCATCATAGCATACACCTAAAATTCATCTCTTTTAACGTATCAAACACATCAAAGCTAGCCGCCTCTCATCAGTTTCCCAAGCCTTGTCCAAATTCCCATTAAAAGAAATACCTAACCCTAGAAAGCTCCCCCTTCTATTCGCCTACTAGGTTTTTACATTTAGGGTTCATTAAAATTTCTTTCATTTTAGTCCCTTATTATTCAATTTTATCCAATTGGTTTGGATTTTCCATTCACAAGAACTAAATTTTAGTTTTATTTAATCTATAAGTAATTTATTTCTTTTTAAAATTTACTATCTAAAATAAATATTTTATATGTTCCAATTATCAAAATCTATAGATATAAATTAGTAAAAATTAATTAAAAAGTACATAAACTTTTTTATCACCACTAATTTATTGGTTCAATTCAGCAATTCGAATTTTATTTAATAATTAAAATAAATATTTAAATTTAAATAAAAATAAGTTTGAACAAGAAAAATCAAATCAATGATCACTTAAAATGGGTTCAAATTTAAATTGGATTTTAATTATATTTTTATTATTTTAAATATTTTATTGGGTTGGTGACATAAATCAATCAAACATCAATTTAAATATAAAATTATTAAATTATTTTTTCGTGTACAAATTAAGTTATCTTTTTACAGAGATATTTTTTATCTTTTATATAATAAATCAATTAAAATTAAATTATAAAAAGATTTGAACTTGAAACATGATAAAAAAAATTAACTTTACTCTTGTAACCAAAGATAAATTTTTAATAATTATATTTATTATATATATATTTTTACTCAATGAGGTATAACCAAAGAAGCGAAGGTATTGGCCTTGGCCCTCTTTGCTAAGTGGGACAATTCGTCTCTTAAAAATTAAAATATGATGTTTTTTTTTTTAGCCTTTCATTAAATATATCAATTGTATTTTTATTTTTTAAAATAATAATTTAATTTATGTTTTATACACATTTTTTAAGTTTTGTTTGAACATCGTGGGTGTACCGTAAATTTAATTTAATGAATATATTTTCCGGAGTTTGATAAACTAGACCGAATTTCAGACAAATAAAGTTTTGATTATTCGAACACGACGAACTCGAACCGACCCATGACTGTGTGTATGTAATACCAACAACCCTAAACAAACATTTCCGTACTGTGACACTTAGAAAGTATGCTAATCTCCAAACCTGAAATAGAATGTTTGAAACAGTTAGTTTTCCTCTCTTGGCTCTTGTCTTTAAACCTCATTTTGTGCTCCATTCCTCACCATTTTACAACCAAAAAACACCAAAGCAAAGAAGTAGAAAGAGAGAAATCAAAAATGGGGAGAGGCAAGATTGAGATCAAGAGGATTGAGAACTCAAGTAACAGGCAGGTCACTTACTCAAAGAGAAGGAATGGAATCATGAAGAAAGCTAAAGAGATTACTGTTCTTTGTGATGCTAAAGTTTCTCTTATCATCTTTGCTAGTTCTGGGAAGATGCATGAATATTGCAGCCCTTCTACTAAGTACGAAACCTTGTTACTTCTTTGTTTTGTTTTTTCAACTTTTTTTCATGGGGATTTTCTTTTGATTTCCTTTGAGGGTGAAAATAAAAAAAAAAAGTTCATCTTTTTGGTGGTGAAGGTTGATTGATATTTTGGATCAATATCAGAAAACTTCTGGGAAAAAGTTATGGGATGCTAAACATGAGGTAGGTTTTTTATTCTTTTATTTTCCCTTTCACTTTTTGATATTTTCTTGCAAGTACAAGGAAAATGACCTTTTTTGGGGTAAAAATATAGCAAAACAAACATGAACTATGAAATCTTTGAATAGATCTACAAATGGGATGTTATTAATTCATCATGTTTGCTGAAAAAGAAAACTAAAAGTTCAAAACTATCTAGATTCTAAAATCTGATATGTAACATCGTCTATGAACAGATCTGGTAAAAATGATGTTATTCTCCACCTTCCTTTTCCTTGCAAAAATTGAAGATCTATATATACATGGGAGTCAGTTTTGAAATATATATATATAAATAACAATTAAATGTAATTTTTTTTCCCTGAACAGAAATCCAGTAAGATCTACCTAGTTCATAATGGTAGCTTTAGGGTTTCCTGGTCAAAAGCATAACTTTAACCAGCATGTCAATACGTACGCTCATAGTTCATTTATATAATATACATATTGCTATAGTTTTCTTGTGAAAGATAAGCTAACAGTTTCTTTCTTTTCTTTTGTCATAAACAAAAAAACTCACTGCAGAATCTCAGCAATGAAATAGATAGAATCAAGAAAGAGAATGATAGCATGCAGATTGAGCTCAGGTATAAGTATATAAAAACCTTAAACACAGTTATGACATGTAAAAATCATATCAACATAATAAGAATACATGAATTGCTTTTAACTATATATATTTTTCCTGCCCTTAAATTAGGCATTTGAAAGGGGAGGATATCACATCTTTGCCTTACAAGGAGCTGATGGCTTTAGAGGATGCCCTCGAGAATGGCCTTACCTGTGTCCGTGCCAAACAGGCCAGTATATATACGCACACCCACACAAATACATATTTACACACACACACACACACACACACACACACACACACACATATATATATATATATACATTTAAGTTAAAGCTTCTTATGAATCTGATGATTTTGGTTCCCGTTGTTATTTCTTTGTGTGCAGATGGATGTTCTTGATATGGCAAAGAAAAATGTATGCATATTTGTGACTATAATTGGGTTTAAATTGAAGATAGAATTCCCACTTCTTCAATTGTCTAACATTTGTTAATTGAACTTTATTTGCTAATGATTTGCCTAAACTGTGTACACTTTTGAGTGTTCTTTTCAGACGAAATTCTTGGAGGAGGACAATAAGCAACTCAATTTCATTGTGGTATTGTTTTTTTCCCCTCAAATTTTCTTTTCTTACCAAGTTTCAGAAACACAGTTTAATCTCTCCTTGTTGACCAATGTATGAGTAGATATGTATATATCTGAATGGAGGAGGAAGAATATTAATCTCATATATGATATATGTATCGTTACGCAACTAATACTATACATAAAGAACGTCCTTGTGGAATATATATGCATGAATCATATATGAAAATAATGATAAAAGTATCATGGAGTCTCTTATACTTGGATTGCAATTTTACAACTTCCATTAAAAATGAGCAAATTAGTCATTGTATATTAGATCAAAGAGCAAATTGGTTTTTTGTTAAAAATTTCATCCACTTTTATTATTTTCTATGTACATCGAAATGAGGTACATGTGGCACACTAAGTGTAATTGTTTGGTTATTCCGTCAGCTACACCAGTTTTTAACAATAAAAATGGATGAAAATTTTAACAAAAAGGATCGATTTACTCTTTGATTTAATGTATAAGGACCAATTTGCTCTTTTTTTTAGTACATGAGTTTACATGATACTTTTACCGAAAAATTATCTAAGGTAGCCTTTGGGAATTGGAATTTGAATTTCAAAATTTTAGCTTTAAAATTTATGATTTATGAATTCATTATTTTCACTCACATATATTTCAATCACATAAATATAAGATTTGGATATTATCCTACTAAATCCGTAAGTGGAATATATGGCCTGTTTCGGAACTATGGTTTTGGTCGAAAAAATTTGAATTTGAATTTAAAAATCTAAATTATTTGTTTGGATAGCAAATAAAAAGTTAGATTTGGATTTAGATTTGTACAAATCCAAATTCATCATAAGAGTTAAATTTAGATTTCAAAATCTATTTTAAAATTTGAAATTTTCAAAATACAAAATTTATTAAAACTCTAAAATTTTAGCCAAAATCATAGATCCGAAACAGGCCATAAATATCTTGCTAGATGATTAGTAAAGGGCTAAATGCCATCCAATTCTTCCACCTCTCCATTTAGACATTCCTAGTCTAATCTTGCCAACGCGATACATACGTAATGACGCTATTCTCGTTGTTGTTTGATGTTCATGAATGGTTTATACATTTTATTTTTGGTACATTACAAATTTGGATCAATTTCATTTTCGGGCTTGAATCTTACACCTTAAGCTGCTAACATCGAGCTTCAATCATTAGAATGGTTTATACGTATATGAATATCTGGATATTTTCCTATTAACATGCATGCTATGAAATTTTGCAGAATCAACAGCAACTGACTTATGAAAATGTGAGAGAGCATATGGATCACCATGGATACCATCGAGCCGCTCGTGCCGACTTCAACTCGCAGATGCCTTTCGCATTCCGAGTGCAGCCAATGCAACCAAACTTACAAGAGAGGATGTGATGAACATTGTGAGGGAGTTAAGGGCTGCAGTTATCCAATAGCTAAAGCTGCCTATATGAGCTATAAGCTCAAAAATTGAGGGGGTGCTTAGTTTCTGAATGATAATAACTTTTAAGTTCTACGAGTATTCCAGTGTTTGTGACAATCTTAGTAATATAGATATCAACTATGAATTTGATATTATGAACAATTATTGTATCTACTTTGAGCAACTTATATGTGTCTCTATGACATTTACCATAGTTGTGTGTTATTAATATTGGTATTGCTTATTGAGTTTTAAAGATAATAATTTGATAGTGAAATTCTTTTAACTTCGAGCAGATTAAAAGTCGTAACATATCCTTAATTGATAATTAAAAATAATAAAATATTGTATACAAGACGGCTTTTTAACTTTACTTTTAGAGTTTAAAAACTTCATCACTAATGTATCATCTAATAAACTTATTTTTAATTTATCTATATTTGATTTATATACATTTATATATAAATTTTTGTTTGATACTTTGATAATGTTTAATTTTATATTGTCAATAAATCAAATGATGACATATCATAATAAAATATTTAATTGAAATTATACATAACCAATATATCAAATATTAACATTTTATGTATATTATCGATTGAATTCATCATATTATATTTGTTAACTTTAGTTAAAGCGTTGAAGTTATTATTAGCACATTCTTAAGGATTTTTAGTAGTACTTATCGAAGACAAAGTTTGGACAATCAAGTCAAACAAGGACATTATAAAGATTTCAATGTGATTGAAGTTTTCATATTTGAAGAGATTTGATCTACAAGGAACCTCACATCGAGAAAATCTGTACCACTTCATTCGATATTAAAGACTTAATTAAAGGCTATTTTTGAGAAACTAAAGACTTGTATTAATTGTATTTGTGCAAGCCATATACGACTATTTAACAAAAGACTTATTTTAGTTTTATGTATGAGATTAAGAGAGAATTTATGTTGTTCGTGTGCAGAATCTATGCTAGTGCAAAACTATTGTAAGTAAATTGTTCTTGTTGTTCAGTTTACAACTAAGCTTTCAAGGAAAAAAATCTTAGTGGAAAGAGTAATTTAGATTGAGTATAAGAGAAAGGTTACAAATAGCTAGGTCAATGAGTTGGACTTAAATTACGTTTTGTACCTATTGGTTTATAGTGGATTAATCTCTAAACAAAGCCCCACAAACGTAGGAAGTTTGTGACTTGCGTAACCAAACTTTAGTGTTCATCTCCTATTTTATAATTATTTATAAGTTAGTTTAGTTGCAATTGAATGAACATTTGAATGGCAAAATCAATGAATTCTCAATTAGTAACAAAGCAAAGCACTTGACGTGCTGAGTGGAGACCCTATTGTTCATTTGCTTTTAAGATGGAGTGAACATCAAAATCAAGACCCTCTTATGTTGGAAGACATGAATTGAGCTTATTGGAAGACAAGAATGAGGGCTTTTATCAACTCCATGATGAAAAAGCTCAGTACTCAACTTTAGTTTTTTACTCAATCAAAAACCATTTTAACCTTAAAAGGGATATTAACCAAAAGGTCTATCATACAAAAACGAAAAGAAAAGAAACACCCATAGAACACTATTGAACATGGCCACAGGCATACAAAACAAAACTCCTAATAACAAAACCCACACACACAAAAAAAAAAAAAACACACAAAACTCTCATATCAACATACAATAAACTCTGGTCAAAGCCCAACAAATAAGAGACAACAACTCCCATTGACACCACTCAACCGACACACCAACACAAGATCTTATCCAAACACCAACCAAAAACCAATAATGAAATAACTACATTTTAAATCATAGGACCATTAAAGAAATGTTGAAGTTCAATTGAACCTAGATTAAAGCACCCATTCAAATGTCCAAATTAAATATATTTTCATCAATCTGCACTAGTTCTTTTATCACCTCTTCTTCATACCCATTACATGTAAACCTAACTTCTTTCCAAGTTCTAATCCTTCCTTCACTTCCTCTCAGAACTTATTCTTATGGTTCAAAAATTCGGAGTCAGATAGTGATTCATTGGTTCATTGTAAACCTTTGAGATGAACCTTGATAAGACACAAAAGAACAAAGGCAATGCTAAGAAGAGTATTACATTGCAAGTTGCAGCTTTAGTTGCAAGAGGGTGAAATTACCATGGAGGAATGCTGGAAAAAAATCTATTCAAAAATGGTTTTCTCTGTAACACCTCTAACCTTATTTGTCATCGGATTAGTGTTACAATATATTACCGATCAACCAGAAATCATACATCATCATAATACTAAATATCTTAAACATATCATAAGTTATTCACTCACATGCATTTTGAGTCCCTAAAAATAAATTGAACAAGGGCACCTTTAGATCAATTTGACCCTAATCGAACGGTGGTTTCGGGACCACGAATCACAGTCTAAAATATATTTAAATATTATATTTTGTGTTGATTATATGTGAATTAATGTGTGTGAAAGTTTCGTAGAAAAATTTGATTGTTTGTGTGTTCAATTTAACAAAAAGGACTAAATCACGTAAAGTGCAAAAGTTGCATACCATAGTGTAAAGTGCTAGGATGATGATGGCTTTTTAATATGAGGTATTAAAAGGGCAAATAGCCCATTTTTTTAGTTAATGGCCGGCCAACATAATGCATGTAATAGTGTTGGCATTTTATATTATATTTTATTATGTTTTATGTTAAAATAAAATAGTTAATATATGTTAACAAAACATAAAATAAAGCCACCATCATTTTTATTCTCTCATAGCCGAATGTAAGAAGAGAAAACACCATTGTTTGAGCTTAAGGTTTCGCATTAGGGAGGCTTAAATCGGTATGTACTTTGTTTAGTTTTTGAAAATTTTTACGTTTTTGAGATCATTGCTTCGTATATTACCCGACCCATGCCTAAATTTTTGAAAATATTATGTATATAGGATTCGGCCATTAACATGCTCATATGGTTTTGATATTTGATGGTTTTAGATTAAATATATGTTAAAGATTTACAAGTTTTGTATTGAAAATTTTGGTGATTTGGAGTAAATAGGGCTAAACTAAGAAAATAAATTTGTGAGGGGTTAAAATGCAAAATAAATGAAATGCATGAACTTAGATAGCTATGTAGAGAATTCGGCCTAACTATAGTGTTGGGAGATTTTGCATATTTTGTGTTTTGTGTAAATAGGACTAATTTGTAAAAATGGGAAACATTAGGGGCAAAATGGTAATTTGTCTATTTAAGTGTTTTGGATTAAATTGAGATGAAATATGCTTGAATGGGCTAAATTTTAATGTGTCTAGATCAAGAACAAAGAAAAGCGGAGTTGGAGGGAAAGACAAAGGTTCTCGAATAGCCGATTTAGTCCATCGACAACCGAGGTAAGTCCTTAAGCTATAATGTATTGAAGAATTATTTATGAACCTATAATGTGATAATGTTTGATAAATTTGAGAACATATTTATGTCTTAGCGAATCTATATAAGAGAATTAGATTGGTTGCATACTTGGATAATGTGATATGAATACGATTAGTTGAATAGTATATGTAATGAAATTGAAATATGTGTGGATTGATTGACCATATTTATATGTTTGGGCTAAATGCCTAGCGGTGTTTCGTCTTGGTGATATGTTTCGGCTAAATGCCTAGCGGGCCTCATGCTTGGTGATATGTTTGACTAAATGCCTAGCGGGCCTCGTCTTGAGTGATTTATTTAGGCTTTAATGCCTAGAAGGCCTTATGCTTGGTGATTTATTTGGGCTTTAATGCCTAGCGGGCTTTATCTTAGGTGATTTATTTCGAGCTTTAATGCCTAGCGACCTTTATCTTGGTGATTTATTCGGGCTTTAATGCCTAGCAGGCTTTATGTCGGTGATTTATTTCGGGCTTTAATGCCTAGCAGGCTTCGTGCCGGTGTTTAAATCTAGGACCTTTGGTCAAGCAGGTTTTATACCAGTGATTGTTATTACGAGCTTATACTTATGAATGAAATGATCTAGTTAAAGGCTCAGGTAAGCAAGTAAGGTATGTTATGTTTAATGTTACTTGAGTCGAGCTAATACTATGAGAATAGTGTTAAGTACATTTGAGGTTACGATTGATGTGCACGAGTATTAAATGGTTGAATTTGAGCTTGATTGTACTAATATAGAGATTCGGTCTTCAATTAGAAATGCTAAGAGTGAAAGAAACTTTAGTACGATAACAAGGTTGATATAAATGTTATTCTTATGCGATTTGGAGCATGTGATTCTTGTAATATACTTACTATGTGCTTCGAAGAGATACAAGTTTATGGAAATAAAGTACCATTACTTCGGTTTCTGAATGATTAGTATTCAGCCTTGTAGAAATCAATATATTTAAGTGTACATGTGAAATGTCATAAGTTGAATGATTTAAATGTTTAAGTGTTTGTATGTTATATTATCGAGAGCTTAGGACTTACTAAGTTAGTAAACTTATTTGTTTGAAATGTTCTCCTCTATTTTATAGATTAGGTTCAGGCTACAAACTCAACGAGATCGTCAAGAAAGTCGACCACACTATCACTCTCTCTTTGGTATAATTATGTTTTGTAAACTTTTGAATCAAAGACATGTATAGGCTTTATTTTGGTTAATATTGAATGATGTTGGATTGTAAATATAAATATAGCCTCATGAATAAAGGTCGTTGCTTTTGGTTAAGTTTAGGTTTCACATTTTGATATAGTAGCTTGCATGATAATACTATTAAGTATGTGATTTCGGTCATGCTTTAAATCATACATGAAAATGATCATATGATATAAATATATATATAAGGTGTAATATTGGGATATGCACTTAGCTAATAAGGATTAATGCTTGTTTATGTTATTATTAAATTATCACATTCAGATGTATCATGAAAGTTTAGCTCATATTACGTTATGTGTGAAATACATTAATGAGCAAATTGATGTTTACTCATCTATAAATATTCGCCATGACTTATTAGTTTGGAGCTTAAATTTTCCATTGAGTGCTATCGTATGTTCACCATGAGAAATAAATGGCTAAATCATTGATATAATATTTAGCAAAGGTGTGCTTATGATGGAGTATATTTATGTAATGAACATTCTTTGAATGTGACAAGAAATTATGAGATAAATGAGTAGATTTGAAATATATATATAGTATAATCGAATGAGGGATAAGTATATAAGTCAACGTTATAATTATATGTGGTTTAGAAACGAGGAATGAACTTGTTGAAAGTGATGCATATGTTCAACATTGATATATGTTTAAATGTGTTATTGATAATAAAATGAAATAAATGAACAAGTACCATTTGTCTATTCGGCCTTTTTCTTTAAAATGACCAAATGAATAGTGTTTTGTTATTTGAATGGAATCACTTATTTTAAATAATATGAATGATATAATTATTTTTTTAGATGACTCGCTTATATGTGATTTTATTATTTAAGTACTAAGATTCATGTGAATGGATGGACATTGTGGTTAGTTGAGTAATACCTCGTAACCTAGTGCAGCACGGATACGGGTTAGGGTGTTACATTTATTGGTATCGAGCTACGGTTTAGTCGATTCTAGGACTACCGTAATGCGTAAGAGTCTAGCTATACATGCCTTTGGATTTTATATGTGATAGTGTGGTGACTAACGACAATTTCAATTGTACTTTATTTAGTAAATGGATTACGATCCCGATAGAGCCGTAGGCGATGATGTGGAGAGTGTTGCTTTGGTCTCGCACATGGATCAGCGCCATTAGACTCTCAACCGATTCACGGGTAACCACGAGGAGAGGCTAAACAAGCCTTCTACCAAATGATGAATGAATGGTTTACCCGGTTTGTTCAAAGATAATCCCATTTGTACAACAACCTCCACCCTGAATAACCCAACTCCAAGTACCTTCAAGACTTCGATGATAGATCCAATGAGATCTAGTAGACCACCATTGATAAAATCGGAAATTTGGGGTAGAAGAATTCAAGGCTAATGATGATGATGATGCAGAGCGAAATGAAATGTGGCTTGATAACACTATTCGAGTACTTAATGAGCTATCTTGCACTCGCAGACGAATGTTTGAAATGTGCTATATCTTTACTTGGGACACCGCTTATCACCGGTGGAATACACTAGTATCGATGGTTCCAAAGAAAAAGTGACATGGGATTTCTTCGAATGAATTCGTAAGAAATATATCGATCGAGATTCATCGACCGAAGCGAAAAGAATTTCTTGAATTGAAACAAGGAAAATGACCGTGGATCGAATATGAGCGAAAATTTGTCGATTGAGCCGATATGCTCGGAGTGTGTATCAAATGAAACTATTATGTGCAAAAGGTTTGAAGACGGTTTGAATGAAGATTTAAAGTTGCTAGTTGGCATTCTTGAGATCAAGGAGTTTGTGACACTAGTCGAGCGAGCTTGCAAAGCTGAAGAGCTTGGGAAAGAGAAAAGAAAGGTGAGGCGAAGCTAGAGACACTCGTAAGAGACCGCGGGTAAGAATTTCCATTCCACATCTAAGAAGTTTAGAGATGACTTCACCGACATAAAGCTACTTGATTCACCTAGACGCGATCGACCTTGATGGGCTCCCGAGCTACCTCGATGGCGGTGTTGATAACGTTCCCATTGAACCGAGTTGAATGCAAACATTATGGAAAATGGCATTACGGGAGTTGTAGAGTTCGTGATCGGTCTTGCTTTAAATGTGGATCCTCAGACCATTTTATTCGAGAGTGCCCGATGTTAGCTGAGTCGAATACAGCACAGGACTCTAGACCGAGTAGTGCATCAGGACGAGGCGAGACCACCCGCATTCAGCAATGTAGGTGGTAGTCGAGAGGACTAAGAACATGGCGATTCGATTCGAGGCTAGAGCTCCGATTAGAGCTTATGTTACTCGAGCTAGGGAGGATCTCGCTTCTCCGGATGTCATTACCGATACTTTCACCCTTTATGATACTACTGTAATTGCATTGATTGATCCTGGTTCGACCCATTCATATATATGTGAAACTTTGGTATTCAGTAAGACTCTGCCCGTTGAGTCTACTAAGTTTGTGATTCGCGTATCCAACCCTTTGGGTAGATGTGTGTTTGTTAATAAAGTATGTAAAGGTTGCCCATTGATGATTCGGGATTTTTGTTTCCCAGTCGATTTAATGCTGTTGCCTTTCGATGAGTTTGATATAATTTTGGGAATGGGTGGTTAACCGCATGACGCAGTGGTGAATTGCAAAAGAAAGCTTATTGATTTGAGACATCGAATGGTAAGATCATTAGAATTGATTCGATGATTTAAGTGGGTTTCCTCGGTGATATCCTCGATGTTAGCCGAAATATGTGAGAAAAGGTGCGAAGCTTATTTGGCTTATGTCTTGGATAATAAATTGTTTGAGAAATGATTGAATCTGCATCGATTGTATGTGAATACCCGGATGTGTTCCTCGAAGAACTACCGGGTTTACCCCGACGAGAGATTGAGTTTAGCATTGAATTAGCAGGGGCGACTCCGATCTCAATAGCTCTATATCGGATGGCACCTCTTGAGTTAAAAGAGTTGAAAGCACGTTGCAAGAGTTAACAGATAGGGGCTTTGCACGACCAAGTTTCTCTCCTTGGGGTGCACCAGTTCTTTGTGAGAAAGAAAGATGGAACGATGCGAATGTGTATTGATTATCGGCACGGCTGAATAAGGTAACTATAAAGAATAAGTACCGTTACCTCGAATTGATGATTTGTTTGATCGGTTGAAAGGGCTTGATATTTTGAAGATAGATTTGAGATCGGGTTATTATCGATTCTTGAGTCGAGATACGAGATGTGCCAAAGACTGCATTCCAGACGAGGTACGGACATTTTGAGTTTTTGGTTATGCCTTTTGAGCTTACTAATGCACCTGCTATTTTTATGAAATTGATGAATCGGGTTTTTAGACAGTTTTTGGATCGATTTGTGGTAGTGTTTATTGATGAAATATTGATTTACTCCAAAGATGAAATCGAGCATCTTTGAGCATTTGAGATTAGTGCTACAAACTTTGCGAAATCAGCAGTTGTATGCGAGGTTCAATAAGTGTGAGTTCGGATGAAAGAGGTGACTTTTTGGGACATGTTGTTTCAAAGATCGGGCATTCGAGTTGATCCGAACAAAATATCGGCTATACTTGATTGGAAGCCACGAAAAATGTTTAGAGATTGAAGTTTTACGGGACTTGCGGGTTACTATCGACGATTCGTGAAAGATTTTTCTATGATAGCTACCCGTTGACAAAGTTATTGCGAAAGATGTCGTTCGAGTGGTCGAAAAGTGTCGGAAAAGTTTTGATCATTGAAAGCCCTTTTAATGAAGCTCGGTGTTAGTTCACTGAAAGCGGGTAAAGAATTTGTTGTTTATTCGATGCTTCTTTGAATGGTTTGATTGCGTTTTGATGCGGAAGGCAAAGTCATAGCCTACGCTTCAAGACAATCAAGCCGCATGAAAGAAATTACCCGACGATGACTTAGAACTTGCGACTATTGTGTTCCTTTGAAAATTTGGCGTCATTATTTATTTGGCGAGAAATGTCACATTTATTCAGATCATAAAAGTTTAAAGTATTTGATGACTCGAAAGATCTAAATTTGAGACAATGCGGATGGTTAGAATTCTTTGAAAGACTATGAGTTGGTGATTGACTACCATCCGGGAAAAGCTAACGTTGTTGCGGATGCGTTAAGTCGAAAATCATTGTTTGCTCTTCGTGTAATGAATGCACAGATAGCTAAGTCTGATGATGGTTCGATTATAGCCGAGTTACAAGCAAGGCCGATGTTTATTCAGCAAATTTGTGATGCACAGAAAGTTGACAAAGATTTGATTGCAAGTCGAATTCAGTGTGAACAAGGTGCAGAATCAGATTTTCAGATTGATGCAAATGAGTGTTTAAATTTTAAAAGTCGAATATGTGTTCAAGAACTCGGTTGATCTGAGCGATCTGAGTGAGGCCCATAGTGGTCGATTATCAATACATCCGGGTAGCACAAAGATGTATAAGGATTTGAAACGTAAAGACATTGAATTTTAGGTCGGAGATCGAGTATTTTTAAAGGTTTCTCCGTGGAAGAAAGTGCTCCGTTTTGGCCGGAAAGGCAAGTTGAGCCCGAGGTTCATTGGACCGTATGAAATTATTGAACGTGTTGGGCCTGTTGCTTATAGGTTGAAGCTACCCTCTGAATTAGAAAAGATACACAATGCATTTCATGTTTCTATGCTCCGTAGATACAGATCAAATTCGTCACATGTAATTGCTCCGTATGAGATTGAGATACAACCTGATATGACGTATGAGGAAAAAAAACGATCCGTATTTTAGCTCGGGAAGTGAAAAAGTTAAGAAACAAGAAAATTCCATTAGTGAAAGTCTTGTGAAAAAGGCACGGAGTTGAAGAGGCTACGTGGAGCTGAAGATTCAATGAGGCAACAATATCCGAGCGTTGTTTAATGGTAAGATTTTGGGACGAAAATCCTTAAGGGAGAGTTATATGATCCAAATTTGACCCTAATCGGAGCGGTGGTTTCGGGACCATGAATCCGAGTCTAAAATATATTTAAATATTATATTTTGTGTTGATTATATGTGAATTAATGTGTGAAAGTTTAGTAGAAAAATTTGATTGTTTGTGTGTTCAATTTAACAAAAGGACTAAATCGCGTAAAGTGCAAAAGTTGCATACCATAGTGTAAAGTGCTAGAATGATGATGGCTTTTTAATATGAGGTATTAAAAGGGCAAATAGCCCATTTTTTAGTTAATGGCCGCCAACATAATGCATGTAATAGTGTTGGCATTTTATATTATATTTTATTATGTTTTATGTTAAAATAAAATGGTTAATATATGTTAACAAAACATAAAATAAAGCCACCATCATTTTATTCTCTCATAGCCGAATGTAAGAAGAGAAAACACCATTGTTTGAGCTTAAGGTTTGCATTAGGGAGGCTTAAATCGGGTATGTACTTTGTTTAGTTTTGAAAATTTTTACGTTTTGAGATCGTTGCTTCGTATATTACCGACCCATGCCTAAATTTTTAAAAATATTATGTATATAGGATTGACCATTAACATGCTCATATGGTTTTGATATTTGATGGTTTTAGATTAAATATATGTTAAAGATTTACAAGTTTTGTATTGAAAATTTTGGTGATTTGGAGTAAATAGGGCTAAACTAAGAAAATAAATTTGTGAGGGTTAAAATGCAAAATAAATGAAATGCATGAACTTAGATAGCTATGTAGAGAATTGACCTAACTATAGTGTTGGGAGATTTTGCATATTTTGTGTTTTGTGTAAATAGGACTAATTTGTAAAATGGGAAACATTAGGGAAAATGGTAATTTGTCTATTTAAGTGTTTTTGGATTAAATTGAGATGAAATATGCTTGAATGGGCTAAATTTTAATGTGTCTAGATCAAGAACAAAGAAAAACGAGTTGGACGGAAAGACAAAGGTTCTCGAATAGCCGATTTTACGGTCATCGACAACCGAGGTAAGTCCTAAGCTATAATGTATTGAAGAATTATTTATGAACCTATAATGTGATAATGTTTGATAAATTTGAGAACATATTTATGTCTTAGCCGAATCTATATAAGAGAATTAGATTGGTTGCATACTTGGATAATGTGATATGAATACGATTAGTTGAATAGTATATGTAATGAAATTCGAAATATGTGAGGATTGATTGACCATATTTATATGTTTGGGCTAAATGCCTAGCGAGGCTTCATGCTTAGGTGATATGTTTCGGGCTAAATGCCTAGCGTGCCTCGTCTTGCGATGATATGTTTCGGGCTAAATGCCTAGCAGGCTTAATGCCTCGTGCCGGTGATTTATTTCGGGCTTTAATGCCTAGTAGGCCTAATGCCGGTGATTTATTTCGGGCTTTAATGCCTAGCAGGCTTTATTCCGGTGATTTATTTCGGGCTTTAATGCCTAGCAGACTTTATGCCGGTGATTTATTTCGGGCTTTAATGCCTAGCAGGCTTCGTGCCGGTGTTTAAATCTAGGACCTTTGGTCAAGCAGGTTTTATACCAGTGATTGTTATTACGAGCTTATGCTTATGAATGAAATGATCTAGTTAAAGGCTCAGGTAAGCAAGTAAGGTATGTTATGTTTAATGTTACTTGAGTCGAGCTAATACTATGAGAACAGTGTTAAGTACATTTGAGGTTACGATTGATGTGCACGAGTATTAAATGGTTGAATTTGAGCTTGATTGTACTAATATGGAGATTCGGTCTTCAATTAGAAATGCTAAGAGTGAAAGAAACTTTAATCGATAACAAGGTTGATATAAATGTTATTCTTATGCGATTTGGAGCATGTGATTCTTGTAATATACTTACTATGTGCTTGAAGAGATACAAGTTTATGGAAATAAAGTACCATTACTTGGTTTACGAATGATTAGTATTCACCTTGTAGAAATCAATATATTTAAGTGTACATGTGAAATGTCATAAGTTGAATGATTTAAATGTTTAAGTGTTTGTATGTTATATTATCGAGAGCTTAGGACTTACTAAGTTAGTAAACTTATTTGTTTGAAATGTTCTCCTCTTTTATAGATTAGGTTAGGGCTACAAACTCAACGGGATCGTCAAGAAAGTCGACCACACTATCACTCTCTTTGGTATAATTATGTTTTGTAAACTTTTGAATCAAAGGCATGTATAGGCTTTATTTTGGTTAATATTGAATGATGTTGGATTGTAAATATAAATATAGCCTTGCGAATAAGGCTGTTGCTTTTGGTTAAGTTTAGGTTTCACATTTTGATATAGTAGCTTGCATGATAATACTATTAAGTATGTGATTTCGGTCATGCTTTAAATCATACACAGAAAATGATCATATGATATAAATATATATATAAGGTGTAATATTGGGATATGCACTTAGCTAATAAGGATTAATGCTTGTTTATGTTATTATTAAATTATCACATTCGGATGTATCATGAAAGTTTAGCTCATATTATGTTATATGTGAAATACATTAATGAGCAAATTGATGTTTACTCATCTATAGATATTCGGCCATGACTTATTAGTTTGGAGCTTAAATTTTCCATTGAGTGCTATCGTATGTTCAGCCATGAGAAATAAATGGCTAAATCATTGATATAATATTTAGCAAAGGTGTGCTTATGATGGAGTATATTTATGTAATGAACATTGCTGAATGTGACAAGAAATTATGAGATAAATGAGTAGATTTGAAATATATATATAGTATAATCGAATGAGGATAAGTATATAAGTCAACGTTATAATTATATGTGGTTTAGAAACGAGGAATGAACTTGTTCGAAAGTGATGCATATGTTCAGCATTGATATATGTTTAAATGTGTTATTGATAATAAAAATGAAATAAATGAACAAGTACCATTTGTCTATTCGGCCTTTTCTTTAAAATGACCAAATGAATAGTATTTTGTTATTTGAATGGAATCACTTATTTTAAATAATATGAATGATATAATTATTTTTTTAGATGACCCCTTATATGTGATTTTATTATTTAAGTACTAAGATTCATGTGAATGGATGGACATTGTGGTTAGTTGAGTAATACCTCGTAACCCTAGTCTGGCACAGATACGGGTTAGGGGTGTTACACACACGACTGTGTCCCAACTCGTGTCCTCACCCGTGTAACTCACTGGGTAGGTTCACACGCCCATGTCACAAGCTCATGTGCCAGACCATATAACTCTCTGAGTTGCCACAAATGGCAGTGTGCCAAACCGTGTAACTCACTGACTTGAAACATCAAGAAACTCACAAATGACACACGGTCGTGTCACTAGGCCATGTGTGTCACACAGCCATGTGACAACCCGTGTCCCAGGCCGTGTGAACCCAAAAATGTACCTAAAATCAAGTCATTTTACAACCAATTCATGCATAACAAACCAATTCATTTGTGCACACTTTCAAGGGACCTAAGCATCATTCAAATACACACAATTATGCCATTTCAAGCAACCTAATTCACCTAACCAATCTGCCATTCAAAGGCACCACAATAGTATCAAAACATCATTTACCTAAACATGTTAACATTTCCTCAATTCATGCATAAAGACCCAGTTCAAAATATGTGACATAACATGTCATAAATTGACCATTTTTAAGCCATCATCAACTTACCAAAAGAACCTTATTCACAAGCACTTTAAAGTACCAAAATGACATGGCTTAACAAGCATTACAAGTCCATCAACCAAACATAATCTTCAAAGCATAACATACCAAATCACCATTACATAACATCCTATACATGTCATTATTAACCTTGGCCAAAATACTCAAAAACTACCGAATTGATTGCTGGATAGTGTGATAGGTCTCGACGAGCTTCCGATAATCTAAAAAAAAGAAAGAAACTACATAAGCAACGAGTGCTTAGTAAGCTCGTATAAACTTAAACTAAACTTACTATGTCATTTTAACAATTCAAAGGTTAAACATAAATCATCACCAATGTAATAAGCTTAGTAAAAGCCTATACAACATCATCAACTCACAAGTTAGTATACTTGTCCATGATACAAATGAAATAAACCATAAGATATGCAAATTCCATAAGTAGATGCATCATTTAACTCATAATTTTTTTATAAGCCATGATTCAATCCATTTACATACTTACTATTTCATTTCCTTTTCTTACCCGTTAAACCATCTAGAATTACATCAGATACTCAGGAAAGCTCACACATAATGTGCCTTTACATATAACCAAAACCTTTCTTTTACATCATTGCTCACACTAGCTATGAAATGGGCTTGCTCACACGAGTTGTGGGTCGGAATGTAAGCTACACGATACTTCTCACACGAGCTGTGGAGAATCCACAACAAATGTAAGACCTCAGCCATCGATAGGACATTCAAGACCAACACCTGAAACCTGAAATCCCTAATGACATATCATTTGTATCTTAAGAATGCTTAAGGTTCAATCGTGACTAGATATCTGTCAATTCAACATAGTATGAAAACATTCATATATTGTTGAATTTGCATTAAAATAACATAGTAAACATTCAATTTAGACAACATTAAAATGAATATTTTTCACACATTTACCTCGATAGTTAGGGCATAATAATATAGTCGAACTAGTTTGAAGCTTTAGTTTTTCCTCGATCTAAGTCCGAACGTGGTTTATCTTGATCTAAATAGATAATTTCAATCAATCATGTACTTCTAGTATTTAATTTAATCCATAGTTCATAATTATGCAAAATTACCAATTTGCCCCTAATATTTTAACTTTTCACAATTTAGTCCCTAAACTAATAACTTAGAATCTAACCATTTTAACCTAAATTTAACTTGACCCATGATGCAAGGGACCTTGAAACAACCCATATTTACCAACATTTCACAATAAAACCTATATATTTGCACCTTTAACAATTTAATCCCTAATTCCAAATTTTATCAAAAATCATTTAACAAAACATGTTTGTTTCACAACAAAGTTTAATAATCTATCATTTAACATCAAAACACATTCAAAAAATCCATGGCAAGTCCCTCAATCTTAAACAATTTTGCAAATTAACCCTCGAGGCTAGCTAGATTAAGCTAAAACTATCACAAAAACATAAAAATCATCAAAAACGGGACAATTATACATATCATGCACAAGAACAAGGCTAGTCGAATGCTCCAAGCTCCTTTAATGGTGTTTTAGGTTGTTAGAATGAAATAATGAGAAACATGATACTTGTTTCATCTTTTCTTTATTTAATTTTTCTTTTAATTAATCAATTACGATTTTAACCTTTCAAAGTTATCAGAATTTCATTAAAACCTTGCTCATACACATCCACTAACACCTTAAATGCTCTATTTACCATTCAAGTCCTTTAGTTTAAGATTTCATAGCCATTGGACCTTTTTAACTAATACAACCTTAATATAATCTCATAGACCTATAATAAATAATAAAAGGAAAATTTTACTAGTCAGAATTGTGGTCTCAAAACCACTGTTTTCGACATCACTGAAAATAGGTTGTTACATTCTCGTATAGTGAAAAATAAAATTTTTGAAAACTAACTCGATTTGTGATATTTATAGCAATAAACCTTAAACTGAATTTGCACTTGTGTTTTTGAATAGGCGAATCCTTTTCGTTCCAAATTTTCAACCAAACGATCTTCTCAGCTATTCTCGTATCACGAACTGCTTCGAGTGTGGGCTCGAATGATTCGAATCAAAACACAGAACTAGAAATAGTTTTCTTACCTTTTAGTGTGAAAAAAAAAATTCTATTCTCAAATAGATGTTGGAGAAAAATTGGTTCAAAAATGGTTTTCTTGCACAGCGGAAGCTTTAAATTTTGAAAATCAACTCAGTTTGTGATATTTATAGCAATAAACCTTAGACTGAATTCGTACCTATGATTTCGAGTAGGCGGGTCCTTGTTATTCTTGGCTTTCAACCTAATGATCTTCTCTACTATTCTTGTACGACGAACTATTTCAAGTGTGGGATCGAACAAATCAAATCAAATACAAAACTATATTTTTTTTTTTTAACTTTCAGTGGGAAAGTAAATTTCTCTTAAATAGAAACTAGTAGAATTGCAATTCTCCAAAAATAGAATTTATTCTTAAAATAAATTTTCACTACTTTCAACCAAAATAGAAATGTTAAAAACTTCAGAGAAACTTGTGTTTTTCTCTTCCAGTTGGTGTGAATTTAAGCCTATAAGTGCCATCTATTTATAGGGAGAGTTGGTAGAATCCTAGTTGAAGTGGTAGAATACAAAAAAAATATTATTTTGATAGAAAAAATCTCTAACTTGCTATTATTTAGGGAGAGGGGCGGCTAGCCTTGATAGGAATACTAGGGTTTTTCATTTCATGCATTCCATATCAGGGGAGTTGGACCTCTCCTGTATTGGGTCCAATTATATACACTTCCTAGACTTTAACCTAACACTTTAAAATTTATTCCAACTTGGTACATGCCTTTTTTCTATTTCTCAAATTAAATATTATTTTCTCAATTAATTTAAATAAACTATTTTATAATTAAATAATTTTCTCAACCCAAGTCTAATTCTGTTAAAATCATGACGACTTTACTGTAAAAGAATCTATAAGAAAATATATTTAAAATTTGTACATTCAATTGGATTCACAATGACCAATTAATTTAAATAAATTTTTGAACTTCAATTAATTAATTAATTAATAATTTAACAAACCATAAATTAATGCTCAAGTCATTTCCATACTTAGTGAGAAAACCGCATTCATTTCCGAAGGTAACTCATTTCTCTAACTTTATCATTTCTATCCATTTCTATTCATTTGATTCATCCTGCAGTTCATTTTTTGTTTCAACAAGCTATCAAAATGAAAAATTGGACATTTGAAATTGAGGCTCAAATGATTTATAATTAAGTTCCAACTTTTCACCTATTAATTATAAACTCATTTAGTCACAAAGTCATTCCACTATAGTATCGTGATTAAGTTCTCCCCAACAAGGTACCATTATGAAAGTAACATGATTTGTGCTTGTCCAATGACCTTGTCATAAATGTGTTACCCTCATAGGATATCCTTTGTAATACCCCTTATCTGTCTCTATCACTGGATTAGGGTTACAGGATGCTACCACACATAACATAATAGAATCATGCTATATCAATGCAAAATTTGTAACAGCCTGGTTTAGACCCTAATCGGAACAGTGATTTTGAGACCAAAAATATAAGGTTGGAAAAACATTTTAATATTATTTTCTGTATTTACAGTATGTGATTGAGCATGTGTGAAAATTCTGTGTGAAAATTTTATTGTTTGTGTGTCGAATTATGAAAAAGGACTTAATCGCATAAAATGCAAAAGTTGTGTGCTGATTGTTAAAGTGCTTAATTGTCATGGCTTCTTGAATAGAAGGTCCTTATGTTGTTATTATTCCAAATGCTAAATGGATGGACAAAAATGCCTAAGGTTAGTGGAATTTTAAATGAACTAATAAAAGGGCAAAATGGTAAATGGTGTATTAATGTTAATATATGAAAATAAAACAAAAGAATAGTGGAACTATTCATCTTTTTCCATCAAAAATTGAAATAAAAGAAAATAAAAAGAGATAGCTAGGTTCGACCATGGTTTCTCTTTGATTAAGGTATGTGTTTTGGTTTATTTTTTATGATTTCTATGTTTTTGTGATCGTTGCTTTGTGTAGGGGTGAGCAAAACTCGATTCGACTCGAAAAAATCGAAAAAAATTCGAATTTCGAGTTAAACGAATCAATTATTCGAAGTTAATCGAGTTATTCGAGTCAACTCAATTTTTTCAAATTTCAAGTTTGAATCGAGTTAAGTTTTCAAATTGAATAACTCGAATAATTGAATAATTGAATATTAAAATATAATATTTTATATTTTACCCCAAACTCCCAAACCTTTTACTTTTCCTCAAAATTTTACTCCTTCCCACTTTTCCCCAAAACTTTTATTCCTCCCATCCCAACCCTCCAATCTACCCAAAATCCATTTCCCACCAAAATTTTACTCTCCCATTTACTTTTCTCAAAATTTTACTCCAAAAACCTTCAAAACTTTTTATTTCCCCAAATTTTTACTCCTCCCACTTTTCCCTAAAACTTTTACTCCTTCCTATCCCACTCCCCATCTACCCCAAACACATCCCCCTCAATTTTTTTTTTATATTTTCCTTCCAAAATTTTACTCCTCTATTTACTTTCCTCAAACTTTTATTCCCAAAACTTTTTATTTTCCCCTAAACTTTTACTTCTCACCTTTTACCTCAAATAAAAATCAAAATTATCCAAAAAATCACTAAACATAAATAGCAACAATTTTATTTATATCTACTATTTATATTATTAAATTAAATTTCACATTTTATATTATTTATATTATTGAATTGTTTAGTCATATTGAATATTTATATTAAAATTGAATTATTAATTATGCCATAAAATATTCGTATTAAAATTTTATATTGGTATCAATTTCATATTTTATCTTTAAAATAACTTTTATTAAAAATCACATTTTACATTTAATATATATTTTAATTCCAAAATACATAGTGACAAGAATCAAGATAATTGAAATAACTAAGCAAGCAAAGAAGCTAACTCAGTATATAAAAGATTAATAAATAAATTATGAGGTGATGAAAGTTAATAAAAATTTGATTAAGGTGGACAAATTTTATTACGATGGGTGATAGTGGTTACAAGGACCCAAAATTATTTTTAAAATTTAACTCGAACAAATATATTCGATTCGATTCGATTCGAATTCCATCTCACTCGACTCGATTCGAGAAAATTTCAAATCAAATTAGGATGATAAAATATGATTAAATCAACTCGATTAACTCGAAATTTTTCATTCGATTCGATCGAACGCTCACCCCTAGCTTTGTGTTCTATCAAGCCCATGTCTTAATTTTAGAATTTGATGAAGATTTTGAGATGTGCCATTGATGAATATGTGAGATTTGTGTTGATAGTTGGTGAAATATGAAAGATATGTGATAGATTAACATATGTTGTCTTTGAATTTTTGGTGAATTTGAGTAATTTGGGCTAAATTGTGAAAATAAGAAATTGAAGGACTAAAATGTAAAATAAATGAAATATGTGGCCTTGTATGAACACAAGGAAAATTCATCTAGGCATGTGTGAAAAGAAATTATGTGAATTTGATGATTTTATGAAATAGGGACTAAAGTGTCGAAATGTGAAAATGTGAGGGCTATTTTGTAAAATGCCTTAAAATGTGTTTGGACTAAATTGAATGAATTGGTGGTTGAATGAGTTAAATTTGAATATGTATAGATCAATAAAAGAGGGATTTGGATCGAGATCGAGGCAAAGATAAAGTGCTCGATTAATTGACTCGTTTTGTTACTTCGACGTCTGAGGTAAGTTCATGTATAATACGAACCGTTTAAATACATATCTGTGTGTTATGAAATGAAAGAATATATGGTTATTGAATTAGAAATGCTATATGTGGAATTGAGAAATGTGGCACTAAGTATGTGTAATTGGATTGGAGAAATAGGTGAATAGCACTATGTGTGCGAAGTAAAGGAAGCCTCAGCTATGTCAATTGGCACTGTGTATGCAATACCTGAGTTAAATTCGGTTTAATATAAATGCACTAAGTGTGCGATGATATTAAAGCTTCTACTAAGAATTTGGCACTAAGTGTGCGAGTAAATCGAATGATTGACGAAGATTGAATGAAACGTGATATTGAGCATTGAGTAGCAAGAATGGTCAATAACTATGTGTTGGCTAAGGTATGTATGGAACCTATGTGGTTGATGATTTTGTAAATGGATATATGGATGATTGAGTGAGCATACTAGCTATGGATAATATGGTGTATATTTGTGAAATTGATCTAAGTGATGGTTTAATTTATGTATTGTAATTTATATGTATTATAAAAGGAACTTTCTAAGCTTTTAAGCTTACTGTGTGAAGTGTTTCTCTGTTTTACAGTGCCTTTAAAGCTAGCTCGGATCCAGGGATCGTCAGCGACTAAATCACACTATCAGCTATCTATTTTGGTACTTTTGGAAGATGTATATATTTGGTATATGGCATGTATAGGCTAGTAGATATGGCATATTTCGAGTTGTATAATTCTTGCCATGTGATGTGGCTTGAAAGATGGTTGAATTTGGTATATTCCTTAGATGTGTAAAAAGGATGGATAATATGTGTATGTGTGCTCTATGTGAATGGTCTTTATGAATAGTCTTGGGAATATGGAAGTAGTATGTTCATGCTTTGAAATGGTATGAATTTGATGATAAGTAAATTTCATGACTTTGAATGTGTAAATGATACTTGTGGTAGTAAGTTGAGAGGGATTTGTATAGGAAAATGATTGAGGATGTTATGAGGCTAAAGAGATGTATATTTGGTATGTTTTTATTGCATTTGAGGCATGATTTGATATTGGTTTGATGCTTGTAGGTGACCCCAAAGTGTAGATGGTAATTTGGCCTTGAAAATGGCCTATAATTGCCCACACACTTGAGCATACAAGCGTGTGGCTCGACTGTGTCATTTGAGTTTGCAAAGTGAATCAAGCCAGGCTCGTACATGGGTTAGATACACGGGCGTGTGGCTGGCCGTGTGGAACAAGTCAGTTTCGACCACAGGCTGGACACACGGGTGTGTGATTGGCCGTGTGGTGCAAGTCAATGTTGACCATGGGTGAGGCACATGGGCATGTCTCAGGCCGTGTGGACAAGTCAGTATGTATGCCCTGTTTTGCCATGGCTTAGACACATGGGCGTGTCCGAGGCCTGTGAGGCACACGACCTACCTATACGGGCGTGTGACCTTTGTAGCTTTGAAAAATGTATGATTTTTAGAAAATTTTATAGGTGTTCGATTTAGTCCCGACCCCTTTCTATCACGTGTTTAAGGTCTCGTAGACCTCATTAAGGGACTATATGCATATATTTTGATATGTTTTGATGATGATAGACTTTGTGATGTAAAATGATTATAAATATTTTGGTATAATCGATAATTCCTCTTAACCCTATTTCGGTGACGGTTATGGGTTAGGGGTGTTACATTTTATTGGTATTTGAGCTACGGTTTAGTTGATTCTAGGACTAACGTAGCTTATGTGAGTCTAGCTATACATGCCATATATATAATTGCAATAGCGTGATGAATCCTGACAGTTAAAAATTTGTTTTCATATAGTAAATGGATCTCAATCGAGTAGTTGTTGATGATGTAGAGAGCAATACGCCTGCTCCAGCTCAAGGGACAGTGCCGACAGAATCTAGGCCAATAGTTAGTAGCCACGAGGGAGAGGCTAAGCAAGCCTTTTTTCCAAATAGTGAGTGAGTGATTTTCGGAGTTCGTTCAAACAAATCCAGCTACTCAACAACCTCCACCCCCAAAAGTGCTTGTTGTGCCACAAGTTTCAAATCTGATTCGATTGAATAAGCCTACTATGGATAAAATCTGAAAGTACGGGGCCAAAGAGTTTAGGGCCATAATAGATGAGGATGCCGAGCGAGCTGAGTTTTGGCTCGAGAATACAATTCGAGTGTTTGATAAGATGTCGTTGACTCCTGATGAATACATAAAATGTGTTGTTTCATTATTGAGGGATACCGCGTATAATTGGTGGAAAACATTGATATCTGTGGTTCCGAGAGAGAGAGAATCACCTAGGATTTCTTTCAATTTGAATTCGGAAGAAATATATTAGTCAACAATTTATAGATCAGAAATGTAAAGAGTTTCTAGAGTTGAAACAGGGCCGCATGTATGTTACTGAGTATGAATGAGAGTTTGTGAGATTGAGCCAATACGCGTGGGAATGTGTTTCGGTTGAAACTACTATGTGTAAACGTTTCATTCAAGGGCTGAATGAAGACATCAAATTATTGGTTGGAATACTCGATTTGAATGAATTTGTAGTGTTAGTTGAAAGAGCCTGCAAAGCCAAAGAGCTTAGCAAAGAAAAGAAGAAAGCAGATTTCGAAGCTAGAGATGAAAGAAAAAGATCGATGAGTAAGTCGTATCAACCTTCGTCAAAGAGATTCAAAGATGCAAGCAATCATTCAAATGTTTCATTTGGACATTAAAGTAGAGATCGTGTGAAATAAAGTGTTGGTCCAAGAACTCAAATTCTGATTGAATCGAGTGTTGGAAGTGTCAAAATCAACAAGCCTGAGTGTAGACAGTGTGGGAGGCGACATGTTGGAGAATGTTGAGGCAAGTACAATAATAGAGTTTGCTACAAATGTGGATCACGAGATCACTTTATTCTAGATTGTCCAAAGATAGCTGAGAAAGACAATGTTTAGAATGTGAGGCCGAGTAATATGATGGTTAAGGAAAACCACCCAGAAACACTAGAAATGCGAGTGGAAGTCAGAAAGGGACAACAGATACAGTTTTGAGATCTGAGGTGAGAGCACCTGCCCGAGCCTATGCTATTCGCACTCGAGAAGAAGCGTCATCCCCAGACGTCATTACTAGTACTTTTACTCTATTTGATACTGATGTGATTGCATTGATAGATCCAGGATCTACTTATTCATATGTGTGTGTGAATCTAGTATCTAGTAAGACTCTGCCTATTGAGTCTACTGAATTTGTAATTAGAGCATCGAACCCCTTAGGCAAGTGTGTTTTGGTTGATCAAGTATGCAAGAACTGTCTGTTGATGTTTCGGGATATCTATTTTCCCGCTAATCTGATGTTGCTACCCTTTGATGAATTTGATATAATTCTGGGTATGGATTGGCTAACCTTGCATAATGCTATTGTAAATTGTAAACGGAAGAGTATTGATTTGAGAAGTCAGAATGGTGAGATAGTTCGAATTGAATCCAGTGATTTGAATGGACTACCAACAGTAATATCTTCGATGAAAGCTTTAAATTATGTGAAAAAGGGTTATGAAGCCTATCTCGCGTATGTGATAGATACAAAAGTAACTGAAAAGAGAGTTGAATCTGTGCCTGTGGTATGTGAGTTCCCAGACATATTTCTTGAAGAATTATCAAGATTACCTCAGATACGGAAGTTGAGTTTGGTATTGATTTAGTGCCGGGAACGACTCCTATTTCGATAGCTCCGTATAGAATGGCACCGACAGAATTGAAAGAGTTGAAGTCTCAGTTGCAATAATTGACAGATAGAGGATTTACACGACTGAGTTTTTCGCCTTGGGGTGCTCATGTGTTGTTTGTGAAAAAGAAAGATGGCACTATGAGGATGTGTATTGATTACCGACAGTTGAACAAAGTGACGATAAAGAATAAATATCCTTTGCCTCGTATTGATGATTTGTTTGATCAATTGAAAGGAACCACAGAGTTTTCAAAGATAGATTTGAGATCAGGCTATTATCAGTTACGAGTTAAAGAATAAGATGTGCCAAAGACTATTTTGGACTAACGAATGCTCCTGCAGTGTTTATGGATTTGATGAATTAGATATTTAGACCGTATTTGGATCGATTTGTTGTGGTGTTTATTGATGACATTCTGATTTATTCTTGTGGTGAAACGCAAATTGTCGAGCATTTGAGAATCGTGTTATAGACTTTGCGTGAAAAGTAATTGTATGCAAAGTTTAGCAAATGTGAGTTCTGGTTGCATAAGGTTGGTTTTCTGGGACTTATAGTGTCAGCTGCGGGAATACGAGTTGATCCGAGCAAGATATCAGCAATTTTAGAGTGGAATCCTCCGAGAAATGTTTCTAAAGTCCGTAGTTTTCTTAGACTAGTGGGATATTATGGACGGTTTGTGAAAAGCTTCTCAATGATTGTGACTTCGTTGACGAAATTACTACAGAAAGATGTTAAATTTGAGTGGACAGAAAAGTGCCAGCAGAGTTTTGAATAGTTGAAAGCATTGTTGTCAGAGGCACCAGTGTCCAGTTCAACCTGAACCGGGTAAAGAATTTATAGTTTACAGTGATGCATCGTTGAATGGTTTGGGCTGTGTATTGATGCAAGAGGGCAAAGTCATAGCTTATACTTCGAAACAGTTAAAGCCGCATGAAAAGAACTATCCGACGCATGATCTTGAATTAGCCGCGATTGTGTTTGCACTAAAGATTTGGCGTCATTACCTATTTGGTGAGAAATGTCACATTTATACTGATCACAAGAGTTTGAAGTACTTGATGACTCAAAAAGAATTGAATTTGAGACAACGGAGATAGTTAGAATTACTAAAAGACAATGAATTGGTAATCGATTATCATCCGCATAAAGCTAATGTTGTTGATGATGCTTTGAGTCTAAAGTCTTTATTTTGTTTACGAGGAATGAGTACCCAAATAGATCTGTGTAATGATGGTTTGGTTTTAGCTAAATTGAAAGTGAGGCCAATGTTTATACGACAGATTTATGATGCTCAGAAAAATGATGTTGAGTTGATGGAAAAAGAGGTCAGTGTGATTTGAATTCTAATTCAGAATTTTGAATTGATAATGATGATTGTTTGAGATTTCGATATCGGATTTGCATTCTTAGAAATTTAGAGTTAATTCAGATGATTTTGAACGAAGCATATAATTGTCGTTTGACTGTTCATTCGGGAAGTATGAAAATGTATAATGATCTGAAATAGTTTTATTGGTGGCATGGTATGAAACGGGATATCTCAGAGTTTTTTTTAAGATGTTTAGTATTTCAGCAAGTTAAAGCTGAACATTAGGTTCCATCTAGTTTCCTACAACCAACAATGATTCTTGAATGAAAATGGGAGAGAATCATGATGGACTTTGTGTTGGGATTGCCTTTATCTCGAGAAAGAAATATTCAATCTGGGTGATAGTTGACAGATTGACAAAATCAGCTCATTTTGTTTCGGTGAGAACAGATTATTCACTTGATAAGTTAGCTAAATTGTATATTTTTGAGATTGTGAGATTGCATGGGGTGCCACTATATATTGTATCTGAAAGAGATCCAAGATTTACCTCGCAGTTTTGAAAGAAATTGCAAGAGGCTTTAGGTACAAAGTTGCATTTTAGTACTACTTTTCATCTACAAACGGACAATCAATCCGAGCGGATCATTCAAATTCTCAAAGATATGTTAAGATGTTGTATTCTTGAATCTGAAAGTACGTGGAAAACATTTAACGTTTATTGAATTCGCGTACAATAATAGTTTTCAATCTAGCTTCAAAATGGCACCATATGAAGCTCTTTACGATCGAAAATGCCAGACTCCATTATATTGGACTAAATTTATTGAAAATAAGATTCACGGGGTTGATTTAATCAAGGAGACTGAGCAGAAAGTGAAAGTGATTTGTGATAGTTTGAAAGCGGCCTCAGATCGTCAGAAATCTTACGCAGATTTGAAATGGAAAGACATTGAATTTGAGGTCAGTGATAAAGTATTTTTGAAATTGTTTCCGTGGAAAAAATACTTCGATTTGGACGAAAAGGCAAGTTGAGTCCGAGGTTCATCGGGTCGTATGAGATCATCGAACGAATTGGGCTAGTTACTTATAAATTGTTGTTGCCACCTGAATTAGAAAAGATACATAATGTATTTCACGTATCGATGCTTCGATGATATAGATCTGATCCATCGCATGTGATTACTCCTACTGAAGTTGAGATTCAGTCAGATTTATCATATAGTGAAGAACCGATTCGAATTTTGGCACGAGAGATTAAAGAGTTAAGAAACTAGAAAATTTCTTTAATGAAAGTGTTGTGGCACAAACACGGAGTTGAAGAGGCTACGTGGGAGCTTGAAGATTTTATGAGAGAGCAATATCCAAACCTATTCACTGGTAAAATTTTCGGGGACGAAAATCCTAAAGGGGAGAGTTGTAACAGCCCGGTTTAGACCATAATTGAAACAGTAGTTTCAGGACCACAAATTTAAGGTTGAAAAAATATTTTAATATTATTTTCTGTTTTTACAGTATGTGATTGAGCATGTGTGAAAATTCTGTGTGAAAATTTTATCATTTGTGTGCTGAATTATGAAAAAAGACTTAATCTCATAAAATGTAAAAGTTGTGTGTTGATTGTTAAAGTGCTTAATTGTCATGACTTCTTGAATAGAAGGTCCTAATGTTGTTATTATTCTATATGCTAAATGGATGGAAAAAAATGCCTAAGCTTAGTGGAATTTTAAATGAACTAATAAAATGGCAAAATGGTAAATGGTGTATTAATGTTAATATATGAAAATAAAACAAAAGGATAGTGGAAGTGTTCATCTTTATCCACTGAAAATTGAAAGAAAAGAAAAGAAAAAGAGATAGCTAGGTTTGGCCATGGTTTCTCTTTGATTAAGGTATGTGTAACAGCCCGATTTTGACCTGTAACACCCCAAACCCGGCCCATGAGCCTTGACCGGATCTGGTATGTCACAGAGTAAAAATGTTTGAAATATTTTGATTAACTAGTGAAAATCTGAAAATACTGTTAAGGTTATGAAACAGTGTTTGATAAAACTCAGGAGGGATTGATTTTTCAAACATGGTTGTGTTGAAAACCTTTGAAAAACATTTGATCATTTATTTTTTTTAGAACCTTCAAAGTTATGGTTGACTTGGTGAATTTTGCTACCCGATGGTAACATCTTTGGAAACTCGTAGAAGTTACTTAATTTGAAAATGCTACTTTTAACCGGTTCACTTAACATTTTATAGTTTCATTTGTAATATAGTATAAGTAAAGTAAAAACAACTATGTAAACATCCAAAATAATAAACTAGCGGCCTTATTACAACCCAAATCAAAATTTAGTAAATAAACAAACTTAAACTGTATTAAATAAGATCCCAAATCCAAGGAACAAGCATGGCCGCCTCGAGTCCTCTCCGGCTCCATCTCCGCGATCTACTCATCTGCAAAATAATATGGGAAGGGGTGAGTCACCAAGACTCAGTGTATAAATCCCCAACCCGGAAGTGCAACTCATTCACAAATTATTAGTAAACATGCAAACATGCAACCCAAACTAACCATCCATACTCCTTTAACTACCCCGTGTGGTCAAAACCACTGGTGGTCAAAACCACCGTGACTAGAGTCACAAATCAAGTGATGGGGCCAACCCATCGTGTGGTCAAAACCACTGATGACCATAGGTCACAATTTATCAATATGTGGTCAAAACCACTGGTGGTACCAAACCACTGGGACTTAGTCACAATTTAACAACGGTGTGGTCAAAACCACTAGTGACCAAAGTCACAATTAATCTGATGGGGCCAACCCATCTTGTGGTCAAAACCACTGGTGACAGTCCATAGAGAATAATCCCCCTCCTCTTATCAATCCCATTACCAACATGCTCATATCATGCTTAACATATTATCGTAAATCATGCATATAAGTCATGGCATAGCATATTACCCATCATGACATCCATAACAAATTTTAAATCACAAGTGACTTACCCGGAATCCATGCTCAAGCCCACAAGCAAATCACTACCACAATGATTAAAAGGCAACATAATAGAAATGCTAACTAATAAAGCGTGTAAGAGTTTTACACACCTGTTTACTCGTGAGACTAGCAAATCCCGAACTATACTAGCGAAACCCCGAGAGGTTGTTTCCCCCTACAATCGACCAACACATAAACTTTTAGATCCAATAGCCATTCGACTATACTAATAATCCCGAAGGACTAATCGTGCTCATAACCAAAATATGGCCCTAGGCCAAATCTTATTATCACTTACCAAAGCAAAATCGAAATCCCGGAAGCTTTTGTTTGCCTTGGCCGATTAGCCCCTAAATCCATGGCACACAATCGGTTATACTTTAGATACCAAAAATGGCCTTTGGCCGAATATGACTAACCACTTACCAACTTACCAAAATCCCAAAATTGTCACTTGACTTGTCAAGATCCCTACCAAATCATTTGTTAGAATCGGCTTGCACACTTATCCATAATCAAGGCCCTTGGCTGAATAGTATATATGCCTTACCTTTGAAGAATCAACTCCTGATAGGCTCCTTCAATGCACCTTAACGTTAACTACACACAAAACGTACACTATTAAGACACTTATACATGCTCGGTCACCATACCAAGGCTTATTTCTCAAGCTTTCGGCACACTAAAAGGAAGGGAAAAAAGAATCAAATGCTAAAGAGACACTTACCAACCTTTGAAATCGACAGCACCCTCCTTGGGGGATTCGCTAGCAACAAATGGAAGATGAAATTTTGAGTAGAAAGGGTGGTAGGTTTGGCCAAGTAGAAGCAAAAGAAGAAAGGAATTTTTGAAGAATTTGGGCATGAATGTGGCTAGAGAGAATTGACCCAACAACAAATTGGAGAGGAAAAGAAAAGCAAGTAAATGAATTTGACACCTCCCTAATGTGATAAAACCGATTGTGGATGGCCCTAAGGAGTCCTACATTGACCATCTCCCTTTTTGATAATTCTATGCCTTTCAATTATCACCCCAAAACAAGATTTATCTTCTATCCCTCCTTTATCACCTCTTCAAATAAAAAAAAATATAAAATAACAACAACACTTACTCTTCCAAATTGAATTTAAGGGCAAAAATTAAGCTTATCCTTATCAAATTAAGAGTCCGTAGCGTGCCACCAGCCTTCTCCCTCACGCCTGCTCATAAAAAACACCCATTCTCTGCCCATGCTACTCGAACATGGGACCTCCTTGCCTGACCCCTTACAACGTCTCAAGCCACTTTACCGTCCGACTTTCATGTCCATAATCCCCACCATTTTATTTTTAAGGCCTTCTAGCCTATCACCTTAATCATAACGCATAAAAAATAAAACTCCAAGCGCCACTCCAGACTCGAACCCAAGATCTGCCAAAGGCCACTTCCACCCTTAAGTGGTGCCCAACGCCACTTCTACCAACCACTCCTTGTGTCATGCTTCTCCCGAATTTTCCTCTTAACCCCTATCTCACCTAGCTACCACCTCTTAGGCACTAAAAGGAATTTCAACCCTAAGTCAGACCTAGCCTGGGGTTATGACTAGACCCTAGAATATGTCAAGTAATCAAACATACATATTTCTTCAAGCACACACATGGGAAAAATAATTAAATTGCAAACAACCCCTAATTCAGGATGTTACAGTTCTACCCCCTTAAAAATAATTTCAGCCTCGAAATTACGGATCGGAAAATTTGGGGTATTGCTGCCGCATCACATCCTCGGGTTCCCATGTGGCCTCCTTCGTACCATGGTTTCGCCATAGCACTTTTACCAAAGGTACTGACTTCCTCCTCAAAACCTTGACATCTCGATCCAAAATCTGTACCGGCTCTTCCTCGAAAGATAAGTCCGAGTTCACTTCAATTTCCACAATCGGCACTACGTGTGATGGATCTGACTGATAGTGCCTCAGCATCGAAATATGGAAGACGTCATGGATCTGGCTTAATTCTATCGGCAACTCAAGCTGGTAAGCTACTGGTCCCACACATTTCAACACCATGTACGGTCCGATGAATCTAGAGCTTAGCTTGCCTTTCCGGCCAAACCTCAGCACCTTCTTCCAAGGTGATACCTTCAAGAAGACCCTATCACCCACTGCATATTCAACCTGTCTGCATTTAAGATCGGCGTAGGATTTTTGCCTGTCCGATGCCTCCTTAAGACGAGCCCGAATTACTCTGATCTTATCTTCTGTCTCTGCCACTAACTCCAAACCCAACATCTGACATTCTCCCAGCTCTGTCCAACACGTAGGAGTACGGCATTTCCTACCATACAGCGCCTCATACGGTGCCATCTGAATACTCGCTTGATAACTATTGTATAAGCGAATTCTGCCAAAGGTAGGTACTCCTCCCAAGCGCCACGAAAGTCCAAAACACAGCCCTTAACATATCTTCCAACACTTGGATTACCCTCCAGATTGTCCATCGGATCATGGATAAAAGCCGTCTTGAAATTCAACCGTGTCTAAACCACGATGTAAGGCCTTCCGAATCTCGGCGTAAACCGGGATCCCAATCGAGATAATAGACACCGGTACTCCATGCAACCGCACTATCTCGCTATATCTGACTTGGCTAACCTTTGAAGCGAGTAGTCGACCCTTCTTGGTATGAAATGGGCCAACTTGGTCAAACTGGTCTACTATCACCCAAAGCGCATCTTTCTTCTTGGGCGTGAGGAAGCCCACTTACAAAATCCATAGTAATCTCCTCCCACTTCCTTGTGGGATCTTTACCGTATGTGACCACGATGGAAATTGATGCTCACCTTAACTTGCGGCATGTCGACACTTGCCCACTAACTCGGTTACTTCCGCTTAAGACCCGTAGCCAAAAGCGCTCTCTTAAATCTCGATACATCTTGTCGCTTCCGGGTGCATAGCGTGACGGATTCTTGTGAGCTTCTTTAAGGATTCGTTGCCTTAAATCATCATCCTTAGGCATGCATACTCTTCCCTGGAAATACAACACTCCATCACTACCCAAGCTAAACCCTTCGGCCTCACCGCTCTGTACTTGTAACCTCCGAGTACTCAGAACTTCATCGGTTATCTGCCTTCCTTTGACCCCATCAATCCAAGACGGCTTCACTTACAACTCTTCCAAAAGGCTCCCGTCCTCATAGAGACTTAGGTGAGCAAACATTGCTCGTAAATCTGCTACCACCTTATGGCTCAATGCTTCAGCTACCACGTTAACCTTACCCGGATGGTATTCGATTGAGCGATCGAGTCCTTGACAACTCAATCCACCTCCGCCTCAGATTTAAATCTTTACGAGTCAAGAGGTACTTCAGACTCTTGTGATCTGTGTACACTCATCGACTTCTCCCCATACTGATTGTGCCTCCAAATCTTCAAGGCGAAAACCACAATGACCAATTCCAAATCATGTTTGGATAGTTAGCCGTGAGGCCTCAAGCTGCCGTGACGCATAAGCGACCACCTTCCCTTCTTGCATCAAGTACACACCCTAAACCAAGATGCGATGCATCACAATACACGAGTGAATTCTTTTCCCGCCTCCAGTGAATCAAGATCGGTGCTTACATCAAAATCCTCTTGACTTATCGAAACTCTCTTGTTGCTTCTCGGACCACACAAGCAGAACTCCTTTCCTCGTGACTTAGTCAATGGTGCTGCGATTAAGGAGAAATTTTCCACGAATCTCCTATAATATCCACGCCAACCCCAGAAACTCAATTTTCGTAATCGACTTTGGTGGTTTCCATTCCAATCTTGCCTCAATCTTACGGGATCCACCACGATTCCTCGGTGAAACAACATGCCCTAGAAAAGTTACCTCCTTAAGCGAACTCACACTTGCTGAATTTGGCGTACAACTTTCTCCTTAGAACTTGCGAGAACCGGTGAAGATGTGCATCATGCTCCTCTTCTAACTTCGAGTACACCAAGATGTCGTCTATGAACACCACGACGAACTGATCCAGATAGGGTTGGAAAACTCGGTTCATCATGTCCATAAACGCGGTTGGTGCATTTGTCAACCCAAAAGGCATTACCAGAAACTCGTAGTGCCCATACCGAGTACAGAATGCCGTCTTATAGATATCAGCGTCCTTCACCTTAAGCTGATGGTACCCTGACCTAAGGTCAATATTAGAGAACACCGATGCACCCTTGAGTTGATCGAACAAATCATCAATCCTGGGTAAAGGGTACCTGTTCTTTATTGTCAGCTTGTTCAGCTGTCGATAGTCTATGCACATTCTCATCGTTCCATCCTTCTTCTTGACCTCCCCAAGGCGATACACTTGGTCGGATGAACCCTCTATCCAACAATTCCTGGATCTGAGCCTTCAATTCTACCAATTCTTTCGGTACCATTCGATACGGAGCTATAGATACTGGCGCGATTTCGGGTAACAAGTCTATACCAAATTCGACCTCACGATCCGAAGGTAGACCCGGGAGTTTCTCTGGAAACACATCAACATAATCCCTTACGGTCCAGACATCCCTCACAGCTGTACCCTTAGCTTCCAAAGCACAGACATGCACTACATATGCTTCACAACCCTTCCTAACCATCTTTTCCGCCTTTAATACCGAAACCAGATTAGATAGGTAATCTCTCCTTTTACCTATCATCACCACCTCATCACCTTCCACGGTCTTTATTACCATGCGCTTAGCTGCGCAATCCAGGCTAGCCTGATACTTTACTAGCCAATCCATCCCAAGGATTAGATCGAACTTCCAGAACAGTAGTTCCATCAAGTCAGCCAAGAACACGACCCCTTGGAGTTCTAGGAGTACATTCCTATAGAGTTTACTTACTTCTACAGAGTGACCTAGAGGGCTTAATACAGTCATCTTCCTAGAAGTAAGCTCAGAGTCTAAGTGCAGAGTTTCCACTACGCTACTAGAAATGTACGAATGAGTTGAGCCAATATCAATTAAGGTACTATAGGGTACTCCAAAGATCAAGAACATACCAGTTATGACGTCCGGTGCGTCGCCCTCCTCCTGACGCCTCGTGGCATAGACCAAACCAGGTTGCCTAGCCTCAGTACCACCGGTACCTTCGCTCGGTGCCCCACGACCTCTGCCAGCACCATTACCTCCTCTTCCTGCACCACGACCTCTCGGTGGCTGTTGGTTATCCCTCCTATTCGGTGCACGATCCTGACCCTCTGACCTTAGCCTAGCTACTTTTTTCGGACAATCCCTAACTCGATGTTCTATGGATCCACATTCGAAGCATCCCCGATTACCATTCCAACACTCCCCGTGTGAGACTTCCCACACCGAGCACACCGTGACGGCCATTGAGGATTAGCAGCAGCAGGCCTAGCAGCTTGATTTGACCCATCATACCTCGTCCTCTTCTGCTGATTACCAGAAAACCTTGAGGATCCGGAGCTCCTTTTATTCCAACTCCTATCCTGATTCCGCCTAACTGACTGTCTTACCCCTTCAGCAACCTTAGACTTCTCCACTAGGACAGTGAACTCCCGTTCCTATTGTGGAGCTATCATCATCCTCAGCTCATCTCTCAGCCCATCCTCGAATCTGACACAGCGTTCATGTTCGATACCCACAATACCACGAGCATACCTGCTCAACCGGAGAAATTCAGCCTCATACTCTGCTACTGTCTTATTACCCTGAACCAGGTTCAAGAAAGCCTTTCGCTGTGCATCCACGTAGCTAGTTCCTATGTACTTCTTTTGGTAGGCAGTTTTGAAGAATTCCCATGTGAGGTCCTCCGCTATCGCTCCATCCCTTACGGTGAGCCACCACTAATATGACTCATCCCGAAGCAGAGAGATTATACCCTTCAACTTTTCCTCAGCGGTAAAATCTAGGTCATCCATGATCCTCCCTGTTGATTCCAACCAATACTCCGCCGCACTGGGTGCCACTCCAGACACTCCTCTAAACACTTCTGCTCCGTTAGCCTGGAGTCGTTCAACCACGGATTTACGGGCTCCTGCACCTATGCCTACCTCGGTAACTCGTTCCAACACTCGTTGTACAGCTTGGGATACTGCATCGTTACCATCGGTCTGATCTTGAAACTCAGTTTTCTCCGCCGGCAGATCCGGTGTCACATTTTCAGACCCATGACCAGACCCTGCTGGCTCCGACAAGGTCATCCTACCCCTACCACGGCCACACGGCAGACGTCCACGACCTCTTGTACTCATTCTTCTCATTCACGTTTATCTGATTAAGAATTTTATGCATTATTAATACTGTTCACTGTTTACCCACGAGCAATTTTATGAGAAATAATTTTTGAAGTGATTCTTTCGAAATCGAATCTACCTATGTTCCAGTTTCAGACTTATCTCCTAGTTCTAAGTACATCCATCACACAAACAACATTCACAGACCATAACTAACGTGTAGGGGCATTTTCATCATTTCACTACTCGGGGGTATTTTCGTAATTTTAACCTACAGGGGTATTTTTGTAAATTTTCAAAAATAGAAGTTCTCGGATGATTTTGTCAAAAGTATTTTGGAACTTTTAAATTCAGGGTATTTTGAAAAATTTTAAAATTGGGTATTTGGTGATTTTGAAGCTCGGGGTATTTTGGTAATAAACCAGGTAACTTTGTAAAGTTTGATAATTCCGGTATTTCCAAACGTTGCAAAACTTTGAGGTTCTTTTGAGAATTTGTTTTCCAAGTTGATAGTGTTGCAAAAATTTTGAAAATCGAGGTCATTTTGGTAATTTTGTTGGTTGAGGGCAATTTCATAATTTTCCAAAATCATGATATTTTCGATATTTTGCAAATTAAGGTTTTGGGCACTTTATATGTAATGGAAATTTTGATTAAAAGCGTGGGTATTTTGGGAATTTCATAAACCAAAGGCGTTTTGTAATTTTACCGCTAAGGGTATTTTAGTAATTCCACAAATCGGATATTTTCAAAAAATGTTGTAAAACAATAGTTCTCGCAAATTAAAAAGAAATTTTAAGAGTTTTAAAACTAGGGTTTTTATGAAAATACTGGCTAGTTCCTTTCGGGTTTTAGTTAGGGTTTAGCCCATGATTAAGTCCTCTGGTTAGGGTGAGCCGAAGCTACGCACTGTGTAGGATTCGAGTGGAGAGGAGGTGAGTCACTGGCTGCTTAAATACCAAGCTCCCACCGAATACCAATCCTAGACATGCGCACCATGGTTACCACACCTAACTTCGTGACTTAGACATAGGTTTGTTTACTTAAGCAATTAAGCCTTATGTAGTAGTTGGGGTAGACTAGTCCTAGAGTTCAAGTACCTATCATTCTATTCTCGCTCCCAAGTTACCTAGTTACCCTTATCAAGTATTCGCGAGCAATCGAGAGGTACTTACAGGCGGATTGGTGCCTGGGAGACTCGATGCCATCTTGTTCAAACCAAAAACCATTTCCATAACAATTCACAAAGGCCTACAAAAATGTTTTGGGCCCTGGGCCCCCCACAGCCGAGTTTTGAACCGGGCTCTGATACCAAAAATGTAACACCCCAAACCCGGCCCATGAGCCTTGACCGGATCTGGTATGTCACAGAGTAAAAATAATTGAAATATTTTGATTAACTGGTGAAAATCTGAAAATACTGTTAAGGTTATGAAACAGTGTTTGATAAAACTCAGGAGGGATTGATTTTTCAAACATGGTTGTGTTGAAAACCTTTGAAAAACATTTGATCATTTATTTTTTTAGAACCTTCAAAGTTATGGTTGACTTGGTGAATTTTGCTACCCGATGGTAACATCTTTGAAAACTCGTAGAAGTTACGTAATTTGAAAATGCTACTTTTAACCGGTTCACTTAACATTTTATAGTTTCATTTGTAATATAGTATAAGTAAAGTAAAAACCACTATGTAAACATCCAAAATAATAAACTAGTGGCCTTATTACAACCCAAATCAAAATTTAGTAAATAAACAAACTTAAAGCTGTATTAAATAAGATCCCAAATCCAAGGAACAAGCATGGTCAGCCTCGAGTCCTCTCCGACTCCATCTCCATGATCTACTCATCGCAAAATAATATGGGAAGGGTGAGTCACCAAGACTCGGTGTATAAATCCCAACCCGGAAGTGCAATTCATACACAAATTATTAGTAAACATGCAAACATGCAACCCAAACTAACCATCCATACTCCTTTAACTACCCCGTGTGGTCAAAACCACTGGTGGTCAAAACCACTGGTAACTAGAGTCATAAATCAAGTGATGGGGCCAACCCATGGTGTGGTCAAAACCACTGATGACCATAGGTCACAATTTATCAATATGTGGTCAAAACCACTGGTGGTACCAAACCACTGGGACTTAGTCACAATTTAACAACGGTGTGGTCAAAACCACTGGTGACCAAAGTCACAATTAATCTGATGGGGCCAACCCATCTTGTGGTCAAAACCACTGGTGACAGTCCATAGAGAATAATCCCCCTCCTCTCATCAATCCCATTACCAACATGCTCATATCATGCTTAACATATTATCGTAAATCATGCATATAAGTCATGGCATAGCATATTACCCATCATGACATCCATAACAAATTTTAAATCACAAGTGACTTACCCGGAATCCATGCTTAAGCCCACAAGCAAATCACTACCACAATGATTAAAAGGAAACATAATAGCAATGCTAACTAATAAAGTGTGTAAGATTTTTACACACCTGTTTACTCGTGAGACTAGCAAATCCCGAACTATACTAGCGAAACCCCGAGAGGTTGTTTCCCCCTACAATCGGCCAACACATAAACTTTTAGATCCAATAGCCATTTGACTATACTAATAATCCCGAAGGACTAATCGCGCTCATAACCAAAATATGGCCCTAGGCCGAATCTTATTATCACTTACCAAAGCAAAATCGAAATCCCGGAAGCTTTTGTTTGCCTTGACCGATTAGCCCCTAAATCCATGGCACACAATCGGTTATACTTTAGATACCAAAAATGGCCTTTGGCCGAATATGACTAACCACTTACCAACTTACCGAAATCCCGAAATTGTCACTTGACTTGTCGAGATCCCTACCAAAGTATTTGTTAGAATCGGCTTGCACACTTATCCATAATCAAGGCCCTTGGCCGAATAGTATATATGCCTTACCTTTGAAGAATCAACTCCCGATAGGCTCCTTCAATGCACCTTAACATTAACTACACACAAAACATACACTATTAAGACACTAATACATGCTCGGTCACCATACCAAGGCTTATTTCTCAAGCTTTCGGCATACTAAAAGGAAGGGAAAAAGGAACCGAATGCTAAAAAGACACTTACCAACCTTTGAAATCGACAGCACCCTCCTTAGGGGGATTCGGCTAGCAACAAATGGAAGATGAAATTTTGAGTAGAAAGGGGTGGTAGGTTCGGCCAAGCAGAAGCAAAAGAAGAAAGGAATTTTTGAAGAATTTTGGGCACTGTGGCTAGAGAGAATTCGGCCAGCAACAAATTGGAGAGGAAAAGAAAAGCAAGTAAATAAATTTGGCACCTCCCTAATGTGATAAAACCGATTGTGGATGGCCCTAAGGAGACCTACATTCGGCCATCTCCCCTTTTGTGATAATTCCATGCCTTTCAATTATCACCCCAAAATAAGATTTATCTTCTATCCCCTCCTTTATCACCTCTTCAAATAAAAATAAAATATAAAATAACAACAACACTTACTCTTCCAACTAAATTTAAGGGCAAAAATTAAGCTTGTCCTTATCAAATTAAGAGTCCAGAAGCAGGCCACCAGCCTTCTCCCCTCACGCCAGCGCTCATAAAAAAAAAAAAACCCATTGCTTCCCATGCTACTTGAACATGGGACCTCCTTGCCGCAGTCCCCTTACAACGTCTCAAGCCACTTTACCTGTCCGACTTTCATGTCCATAATCCCTACCATTTTATTTTTAAGGCCTTCCTAGCCCATCACCTTAATCATAACGCAAAAAAATAAAACTCAAGCGCCACTCCAAAGCTCGAACCCAAGACCTCATGAGGCGTCACTTCCAACCCTTAAGTGGTGCCCAACACCACTTCTACCAACCAGCTCCTTGTGTCATGCTTCTCCCGAAATTTCCTCTTAACCCCTATCTCACCTAGCTCCCACCTCTTAGGCACTAAAAGGAATTTCAACCCTAAGTCAGACCTAGCCCGGGGTTATGACTAGACCCTAGAATATGTCAAGTAATCAAACATACATATTTCTTCAAGCACACACATGGGAAAAATAATTAAATTGCAAACAACCCCTAATTCAGGATGTTACATGACCCCAGTCGAAACGGTGGTTTCGAGACCACGAATCTGAGTCAAAATAGTATTTTAATATTATTTTCTAAGCTTATTATGTGTGAATTGGTGTGTGTGAAAAGTTCGTATTAAAATTTAATCGTTTTAGTGCTTAATTATGAAAAAGGGCTTAATCGCATAAAAAGAAAATTTGGTGGTTAAATGTGTAAGTACTTAATTGATGATGTCTTTATAAATTGGAGGTTTAAAGTAGCAATTTTACCTTAAAATGGAGATAGTGGCGGTCATGATTATGCATGTAATAGTGATTGAAAATTTTATTATTATTTTATGTTAAAATTTATTAGTTTAATATATGTTATAATAATAATATGAATAAAAGATGAAAAGTGTTCATCTTTCTTCAATGTTCATGACCGAAAGTAAGAAAGAAAAAGAGAGGAAGGAAGGTTAAGAACATTTGGGCCTTTTCAAGCTCAATAGGTAGGTGGTTTGAGTTCGGTTTTTGATAATTTTTACGTTTTTTGAGATCGATGCTATGTGATTTAGCTAGCCCAAGCTTGAATTTTTTAATTGGTTGTGTATTTTGTGAATTTTCATTGAAGAAAGCTTGTTGCTTTTGTATTTTGATGATGAATTATTGATTATAAGTGTTAGATTAACAAGTTTTATTCTTGAATTTTTGATGAAATTGAGTGATTGGGATTAAATTGCAAAAATAAATTTTAGAGGGACTAAAATGTGAAATAAATGACATGTTTGAGCTTGTAATAATACAATGAATATTCGGCCCTAAGGAAGTGTAGCCAAATTTTATGTAATTTGTGTTTTATGTAATAGGGACTAAATTATAAAAATTATAAAAGTTAGGGGTAAAAGTGTAATTTGCCTGAACATGTGTTTTTGGACTAAATTGAATGAAAATATGTTGAATGAGTTTAATTTTAAATTGATTTAGATCAAGAACAAAAAGGATCGAGATTGGATCGGGATTGGATCGGGGAAAGGAGAAAATAATTGAATAGTCGGAAAAACAAAGTAAAATCGATACCGAGGTAAGTTTTAAGCAATTGAGTTAAATAAAATTTTGTCTAAAAGGTTGTATATAAATTTTATTAGAGATAAATATATGCATTGAGATATTGCTTAATGTGTGATATTTGAATTATAAATGTTTATAGTCAAATGTGATACATAGACATGTTAATAAGACAACCATGTGTGATATGGATTTGAGACATGAACATAGCTGATTATGGGATATATTTATATATCAATGAATAGCCGAATGTGATGTTGAATTGGTGAGGAAATAAGATAAGTTGTATATACATGTATAAATGAGAAATAATTTGGAGTGATGTGTTAATGAGAAATTTTAAAATACCGAGCACTAAGTGTGTGAAATCGGTTGATATGCACTAAGTGTGCCAATTGAATTTTCGAGAATTAAGTGTGCGAAATCGAATAATGAGCACTAAGTGTACGAAATCGGATAAAGAGCAGTAAGTGTGCGATTAATTTTTATATTTTGGATTGAATTTGGTAAGTTGATATTATGAGATGTTATTATTTGAAGTCAAGTATGTGTGACAATTTGGTTTGGATGGAATGTATTTATTAAATATATACTTCGGTTATTATAGGTCGATATGGGGAAATGCTTACAAAATCTTATTGATTACTATATGAATTATGTAATGTAATTAGGCCATGAGGAATTTTGTTTAAGGAGTTCATTTGACTAGTTTTGATCTTGAATATGTGATTATATGAGTTTGATATACAAGAATAAATTCGGTAGTAAAATATACGTGTGAAATCTATTATTAAAGGCTTGGATGTTCGGCCTTTCGGATATGAAAAGCGAAAGTTTTCGAAAGGTGATATAAAAGATTTTATTAATACAATGTTATAATGCATTGTTGTTGTGAAATTGCTTATAACTTACTAAGCTATAATAGCTTACTGTGTGTGTTTATTTGTATTGTTTTTAGATTTTGAAGTCTAGTTACGAGCTCAAGGATCATTTTGGAACATTGTCACACTATCGATTGCTATTTCGGTATTTTAAAAGTTTGAAACTATGAACATATATGGCATGTATAGGCTAGAAATATTATGTTTGGTGTTGAAGTTGTATATATTTGTATAAGCCATGCGAAAATGGCTTGTCCATCTTGTTAATCTTGGAATTTATATTTTGGCTTGATGATTATGTTTGGTTTTGGTTTTGGTTGATTTGGTTTTAGTATATATAAGTATGGTTAATGTATAGAGTTTAAATGAAATGGAGTAAAGATGTTATAAACTAGTTAACCATATTTTGCAATGAAACAGTTTTTGGTTAACATCAGTGATGTGATTTTGAAAAATCACCAAAAATAAGAGAAATGGAATTATAAAGTTTATAAGATATACAATTAAAGCTTATTGTGTCTATTTTTTTATATGAAAGAAACAGAGTAGGCAAAGGAATTTTATATTATGAGATATTTAAATTTTAGTGAGACTGGTTCTGAGTGACTTCGTGATCCCTTGTTTTGTCTTGTAAAAATTATTAAACATTGTACAAAAATAATCATGGAGCATAGTTTATATGCTTAGAATCCTTAATGAGTCTGTTTTTTATTGGAATAAACGAAACATTATTTGAATTCTATACAATGAGATAACTGAGTTTTTGTAAAGATAGGTCAAAACCATCAAATAGTGAAACAGGGGAAACTTTAATGAATAGAATGTACTAATTGGCTATATGAAAAATTCTGGAAAAATTATAATAAGAAGATATATGAGTCTAGTTTCAAGGAAAATTTACCGATCTAAATTTTGAGTTTCGTAACTTGAGTTATAATCAATTTAATCAACATGACATAGATGGACAATTTTAAATTTTATGCCCCGAATTAGTAGTTAAGTCTAGTAAAGCCTCATGCTCGACTCCGACAACGGTCTCGGGTAAAGGGTGTTATAGTATGTGTTTTGGTTTGTTTTTTATTATTTCTATGTTTTTGTGATCATTTCTTTGTGTTCTATCAAGCCCATGTCTTAATTTTAGAATTTGATGAAGATTTTGAGATGTGCCATTGATGAATATGTGAGCTTTGTGTTGATAGATGGTGAAATATGAAAGATATGTGATAGATTAACATATGTTGTCTTTGAATTTTTGGTGAATTTGAGTATTTGGGCTAAATTGTGAAAATAAGAAATTGAAGGACTAAATGTGAAATCAATGAAATATGTGGGCTTGTATGAACACAAGGAAAATTCGGCTAGGCATGTGTGAAAAGAAGTTATGTAAATTTGATGATTTTATGAAATAGGGACTAAAGTGTTGAAATGTGAAAATATGAGGGCTATTTTGTAAAATACCGTAAATATGTGTGTTTGGACTAAATTGAATGAATCGGTGGTTGATTGAGTTAAATTTGAATATGTATAGATCAAGAAAAGAGGGATTTGGATCGAGATCAAGGCAAAGATAAAGAGCTCGATTAATCGACTCGTTTTGTTACTTCGACGTCGAGGTAAGTTCGTGTATAATACGAACCGTTTAAATTCATATCTATGTGTTATGAAATGAAAGAATATGTGGTTAATGAATTAGAAATGCTATATGTGGAATTGAGAAATGTGGCACTAAGTGTGCGTAATTAGATTGGAGACAGAGGTGAATAGCACTATGTGTGCGAAGTAAAGGAAGCCTCAACTATATCAATTGGCACTGTGTGTGCGATACCGAGTTAAATTCAGTTTAATATAAATGCACTAAGTGTACGATGATATTAAAGCTTCGGCTAAGAATTTGGCACTAAGTGTGCGAGTAAATCGAATGATTGACGAAGATTGAACTAAACGTGATATTGAGCATTGAGTAGCAAGAATGGTCAATAACTATGTGTTGGCTAAGGTATGTATGGAACCTATGTGGTTGATGATTTTGTAAATGGATATATGGATGATTGAGTGAGCATACTAGCTATGGATAATATGGTGTATATTTGTGAATTGATCTAAGTGATGGTTTAATTTATGTATTGTAATTGAATTATTGAGTTATATGTATTATAAAACGAACTTATTAAGCTTTTAAGCTTACTATGTGAAGTGTTTCTCTGTTTTACAGTGTCTTTAAAGCTAGCTCGGATCCAGGGATCGTCAGCGACTCAATCACACTATCGGCTATCTATTTTGGTACTTTTGGAAGATGTATATATTTGGTATATGACATGTATAGGCTAGTAGATATGACATATTTTGAGTTGTATAATTCTTGCCATGTGATGTGGCTTGAAAGATGGATGAATTTGGTATATGCCTTAGATGTGTAAAAAGGATGGATAATATGTGTATGTGTGCTCTATGTGAATGGTCTTTATGAATAGTCTTGGGAATATAGAAGTAGTATGTTCATGCTTTGAAATGGTATGAATTTGATTATATGTAAATTTCATGATTTTGAATGTGTAAATGATACTTGTGGTAGTAAGTTGAGAGGGATTTGTATAGGAAAATGATTGAGGATGTTATGAGGTTAAAGAGATGTATATTTGGTATGTTTTTATTGTATTTGAGGCATGATTTGATATTGGTTTGATGCTTGTAGGTGATCCCAAAGTATAGATGGTAATTTGGCCTTGGAAATGGCCTATAATTGCCCATACGATTGAGCACACAAGCGTGCGGCTCGACCGTGTCATTTGAGTTTGCAAATTGAATCAAGTTAGGCTCGCACACGGGTTAGACACACGGGCGTGTGGCTGGCCATGTGGTGCAAGTTAGTGTTGACCACGGGTGAGGCACACTGGCGTTCTCAGGCCGTGTGGACAAGTCAGTATGCATGCCCTGTTTTGCCACTACTTGGACACATGGGCATGTCCGAGGCCGTATGAGGCACACGGCCTACCCACACAGGCGTGTGACCTCTGTAGCTTTGAAAAATGTTTAATTTTTCAGAAAATTCTGTAGGTGTTCGATTTAGTCCCAACCCCTTTCTATCACGTGTTTAAGGTCTCATAGGCGTCATTAAGGGACTATATGCATATATTTTGATATGTTTTGATGATGATAGACTTTGTGTTGCAAAATGATTGTAATGTTCCGGTATGATCGGTAATGTCTCTTTGTAACATCCTAGATTAGGGGTTATGCGTTAGTCGTAATTCATGAGATAGTGGGATCGATTGGGTGTGTTGGATGTGTTCGAAGAGTTTCAAGAACCCTAAGATGAAAGGAAATATAAGGAAATGTAAGGAAATGTAAAGAAATGAAAGGAAATGAAAGGAAATGTATGGAAATGTATGGAAATGTATGGAAATGTAAGGAAATGTATGGAAATGTAAGGAAATGTAAGGAAATGTATGGAAAGGTATGGAAATGTATGGAAATGTAAGGAAATGTATGGAAATGTAAGGAAAAATATGGAACGATTAGTTAAAAGAGGAAACCTAAGTAAATTAGGAAATTGAACATTTTTGGAAACCTAAGTAAATTAGGAAAGTGAACATTTTGGAAACCAAGCCAAAATAGGAAACTAAACATTTTGGAAACCAAACCAAAATAGGAAACTAAACATTTTGGAAACCAAGCCAAAATAGGAAACTAAACATTTTGGAAACTTGGAAAATACAGAGCCGCGCGAAAATTTTTAAAAACTTAAAAATGACCCCGGAATGTCGAATTTTAGAGCCCAAAGGGGAACTTCGGGCCAAGTGACCCTAAAAATATAAAATACATGAAATTTGACCCAATAACGGACTTGGAAATGTGGCCTGAAGATGCCACCTAAGGCCTTAGGAAATGGCCCACATGTAAAAGGTTTTGGGCTTGAGTTCAAGTCACATAAGAAGCAAATAAAATAAGTTTTATTTTGCTTCTAGAAGCCCAAGAGGTGGATGGCACAAGCTTGCAAAAGAGGAGTTTTATTCTCTTTAAAACTCGGCTAATTAGAAGATCATAAGGACTCTTAAGGGAAGAGTTTAATTCTCTTTAAAATTCAGCTAAATAGGTGGATAAATGAAGAATTATTCTTTAATTAGGAAAATAAGGAAGAGTGGTGGCCAAGTAAAGGATTCTTGGCCTAGTAAATTCGGCTATAAAAGGAGGGGACTAGGGCCATTCATTATTCATTCTCCCTCTCTTTTCCTCTGCCAAATATTCTTCTTGAGCATCCATTCTTTTTCTTCTTTTCTTTTAGCCTCCTAGCCGATTTCCTTCTAAGCCTATTATTCCTCTCTTCTTTCATCTTTGAAACCAAATACATAAGGGAATCATAGCCGATTGTTCATCAAGTCTCTAAGCCAATCTCCTGAAGGTTGAAGTGAAGGTGCAATCGATTCCTTCAAATAAGGGTAAGATCCAAGTTTAGTTTTCCATTCTTTTATATTCTAGACTTATTGAAATTTAGAGACTAATTTCGATTATTAATCTTGGCCGAATCATGGAAGAAGAAATTCTTTTCCCGAAGGTACACCATAGGCCACGTGTTCCCTAGTTATTCGGTGAATTTGGGATTTAAGATCCACAAGGTAAGTACCTAAAGTATTCGCCAAAGCTTGTATGATTATCTAGATCAGTTCTTTAATTATTAAAAAGCGAAAACTAACCCATATTGAGATACAAGGTTGGCGAATATCGGTAGAGGAAAACCAAACTTTCGTGATTTGTATAAACACCAAATCGGCAAAGGTGAGTCTTTTACAAATCCTACTAGGATTTGGTTTTGTTTTAAGCCAAAAGGGTTTATTAATGTGTTTTATTTGGTGGGTCAATATAGGAATTAATAGATCTAAAGTTAGATCGGGATTTTCGAGATCTCAAGAAATATATTAAGCTTAAACAGTGTGTACCCTTACTATCCTTCGATATTTTATGGCTAAATACTTTAAATATATGATATGAATAATAATGTGAATGTGGCTATGTACCACAAATGTGGCAAAGGTACCCAGGTACGTTTCCTACTTCTGATAGGATTGTGAAAAATGTTATTTTAATAACATGCGAATATATGAATACGAACATGAAATTAAGTCATGCAATATATATGTTTTTGGGGCATTCGGGTTTTATGTGAAAGGGGGAGAACAGGTGTTGACTTCGGTCTCACCAACGAAGGTGTTGACTTCGGTCTCACCAACGAAATATGTTGACTACGGTCACATTGCGAAATTTTGGTAACTTCGGTTACAACAGTGTCTAATGACACAACGTTTAAATTTGATTATAGTGTCTAAAGACACAACGTGGAGAGTAGCGGATGGAGGGTTGACTTAGTAGTCCCCACGGTGTGCAAGGTGGTACGGGGGAGTGTAGTGGATGGCTAATTAGGATTGGGTTTGGGTTGCATCATAATTTCATTATTGTATGGACTTAATAATTTGAACATGAATGCCTGATTTATTGAATGATAGTATTGTGTGCACATTGAGTCATTGACTCACCCCGTTGTGGGAACTATTTTCGGTGATGAAGGTGTGGACCGGTAGGTGAGCGTTGAGGTGGCCATGCTACATTCGAGAATTTATTTAGTTTGGACTTTATTTGATTTAGTTACTTTTATTTTATTTTGGGTTTTACTTGATGTAACAAGGCCATAAGGCCCAGTTGGATTTTCTTTATTTCCGCTTATTCATGTTGATTGTGTTACAATTTACTTTAATTAAAGTTAAGAAAAAAATTTATTTCTTTCAAAATAATAAACCCTAAAATTGTTTTGTCACCTCACTTAAGTTGGATTTTCAAAATTTATTAAATGGGTTCCAATCTAAGCCCAATCCAAACAACATTTTTCTAGAAAATTTTTACAAATTTTCTCTAAGTAACGAATGATTTTGAAATCGATTTACTTTAGGAACATACCAGATCCGGTCCATTCTCGTGGGCCGGGTGTGGGGTGTTTCAATGTAGTTTTCATTTGTTGTTGTTTTTCCACTACCCGGGGGTATTTTCGTAATTTTTCCTACAGGGGTATTTTCGTAATTTGTCAAAATAAGGTTTCTTGATGATTTTGTCACAAAGTATCTTTGGTATTTTTTAAGTTCTCGGGGACGTGAACTAAAAAAAAGAAAAAATAAATAATGTGCCTAGAAAGTGTGATAGTTCTTTAAGATCGAGTCTTGCGACAATAAGCGATGTGGTGAGTTAGATCTATGCGGATGAATGATAGTAACTAATTTTGAGGACGAAATTATTTTTAAGGGGTAGAAGCGTAACATCCTAGATTAGGGGTTATGCGTTCGTGCGTAATTCATGAGATAGTGGGATCAGTGGGTGTGTTGGATGTGTTCTGAAGAGTTTCAAGAACCCTAAGATGAAAGGAAATATAAGGAAATGTAAGGAAATGTAAAGAAATGAAAGGAAATGAAAGGAAATGTATGGAAATGTATGGAAATGTATGGAAATGTAAGGAAATGTATGGAAATGTAAGGAAATGTAAGGAAATGTATGGAAAGGTATGGAAATGTATGGAAATGTAAGGAAATGTATGGAAATGTAAGGAAATATATGGAACGATTAGTTAAAAGAGGAAACCTAAGTAAATTAGGAAAGTGAACATTTTTGGAAACCTAAGTAAATTAGGAAAGTGAACATTTTGGAAACCAAGCCAAAATAGGAAACTAAACATTTTGGAAACCAAACCAAAATAGGAAACTAAACATTTTGGAAACCAAGCCAAAATAGGAAACTAAACATTTTGGAAACTTGGAAAATACAGAGCATGCTTGAAAATTTTTAAAACTTAAAATGACCTTAATGTCGAATTTTAGAGCCCAAAGGGAACTTGGCCAAGTGACCCTAAAAATATAAAATACATGAAATTTGACCCAATAACGGACTTGGAAATGTGGCTCAAGATGCCACCTAAGGCCTTAGGAAATGGCCCACATGCAAAAGGTTTTGGGCTTGAGTTCAAGTCACATAAGAAGCAAATAAAATAAGTTTTATTTTGCTTCTAGAAGCCCAAGAGGTGGACGGCACAAGCTTGCAAAGAGGAGTTTCATTCTCTTTAAAACTCGGCTAATTAGAAGATCATAAGGACTCTTAAGGAAGAGTTTAATTCTCTTTAAAATTCAGCTAAATAGGTGGATAAATGAAGAATTATTCTTTAATTAGGAAAATAAGGAAGAGTGGTGGCCAAGTAAAGGATTCTTGGCCTAGTAAATTCGGCTATAAAAGGAGGGACTAGGGCCATTCATTATTCATTCTCCTCTCTTTTCCTCCGCCAAATATTCTTCTTGAGCATCCATTCTTTTCTTCTTTTCTTTTAGCCTCCTAGCCGATTTCCTTCTAAGCCTATTATTCCTCTCTTCTTTCATCTTTGAAACCAAATACATAAGGGAATCATAGCCGATTGTTCATCAAGTCTCTAAGTAGAATCTCTGAAGGTTGAAGTGAAGGTGCAATCGATTCCTTCAAATAAGGGTAAGATCCAAGTTTAGTTTTCCATTCTTTTATATTCTAGACTTATTGAAATTTAGAGACTAATTTGATTATTAATCTTGGCGAATCATGGAAGAAGAAATTCTTTTCCGAAGGTACACCATAGGCCACGTGTTCCCTAGTTATTCGGTGAATTTCGGATTTAAGATCCACAAGGTAAGTATTTAAAAGTATTCGCCAAAGCTTGTATGATTATCTAGATCAGTTCTTTAATTATTAAAAAACCGAAAACTAACCCATATTGAGATACAAGGTTGGCCGAATATCAGGTAGAGGAAAAACCAAACTTTCAGGATTTGTATAAACACCAAATCGGCAAAGGTGAGTCTTTTTACAAATCCTACTAGGATTTGGTTTTGTTTTAAGCCAAAAGGGTTTATTAATGTGTTTTATTTGGTGGGCCGAATATAGGAATTAATAGATCTAAAGTTAGATCGGGATTCTCGAGATCTCAAGAAATCTATTAAGCGAAATAGGTGTGTACCCTTACTATCCTTCGATATTTTATGGCTAAATACTTTAAATATATGATATGAATAATAATGTGAATGTGGCTATGTACCACAAATGTGGCAAAGGTACCCAGGTACGTTTCCTACTTCTGATAGGATTGTGAAAAATGTTATTTTAATAACATGCGAATATATGAATCTGAACATGAAATTAAGTCATGCAATATATATGTTTTGGGGCATTCGGGTTTTATGTGAAAGGGGAGAACAGTGTTGACTTCGGTCTCACCAACTTGAAGGTGTTGACTTCGGTCTCACCAACGAAATATGTTGACTACGGTCACATTGCGAAATTTTGGTAACCGGTTACAACAAAGGTCTAATGACACAACGCTTAAATTTGATTATAGTGTCTAAAGACACAACGTGGAGAGTAGCGGATGGAGGTTGACTTAGTAGTCCCCACGGTGTGCAGTGTGTTGGTACTGGGAGTGTAGTGGATGGCTAATTAGGATTGGGTTTGGGTTGCATCATAATTTCATTATTGTATGGACTTAATAATTTGAACATGAATGCCCGATTTATTGAATGATAGTATTGTGTGCACATTGAGTCTGTTGACTCACCCTGCTAGGGAACTATTTTCGGTGATGAAAAGTGACGGACCGGTGGTAGAGCGTTGAGGTGGCCATGCTACATTCGGAGAATTTATTTAGTTTGGACTTTATTTGATTTAGTTACTTTTATTTTATTTTGGGTTTTACTTGATGTAATAAGGCCATAAGGCCCAGTTGGATTTTCTTTATTTCCGCTTATTCATGTTGATTGTGTTACAATTTACTTTAATTAAAGTTAAGAAAAAATTTATTTCTTTCAAAATAATAAACCCTAAAATTGTTTTGTCACCTCACTTAAGTTGGATTTTCAAAATTTATTAAATGGGTTCCAATCTAAGCCCAATCCAAACAACATTTTTCTAGAAAATTTTACAAATTTTCTAAGTAACGAATGATTTTGAAATCGATTTACTTTAGAACATACCGATCCGGTCCATTCTCGTGGGTAGGGTGGGAAATGTTTCACTCTTAACCCTATTCGATTTACGGTTACGAAGTTAGAGGTGTTACAAAATTTCTCGAAACAAACAGTGATCATCAAACTTATAATCAAAAACATGATATTCATATATTATTGAGGTTAAAACAAAAACACAGAAGCTCTAAAATAGTTTAAAACGAAGAAAGGACTCATTTGAAACATTTCAGAAAAAGAAGGCAAAAATACAAAATAGTATGGGTCACACGGTCGTGTGGATAAACTTTGTGACAGGATGAGGCTGTACGAAGCTATGGAACATGGTCGTGCGAAGCTATGGAACATAGTCGTGTTGTTCAACCGTGTGCAAGGGAAAAAAATCGTGTAGGTGAAGTCATATGGTCGTGTCTCCAAACCATGTAACAGACTATGGCCGTGTATGCCAATTGAAACCTAAATCACACAGAGCACACCATTGTGCCATATACCGGTGTATAGTACACAACTATGTGTGTCGCTCAGCTCGAGAGCATCTAAAGGACCCTTCTCAACAAGTCACCTAAACCTAGTTCACTTAGGTTACAAGCTACATCACACCAACTTTCAAACTTGCTCAAATAATCATCAAAACATACTCAAAACAACACTTATTTAATATATCTTAAGTGCCTAACCAATATGCCACAATTGGCACCTTAATTCAAAATTTTTCAAGCTAACATTCAATACCTTTCATCCATAAATTCTATCACATAAACACTTTCATATAACAATCATTTCATGTACCAACAAAGCATTTTCAAGTATAAAGACCATATATATATATATATATATATATCTTACCAATTCAAAATCTTCTTCATCTTGAGTATTGCATACAAGCTCAAATATACAACACCCATTACACACATATGCCAGGCCTATCCATTCTTTAATTCATTAAAATGTAACTTATAAAAAAAGACCAAAACATTACATATATACATAGACATTCATATTTACAAGCCTACCAACATAACCAAAATACCATTTGAACAAACATGTACCATTTCAAAACATAATTTTCATATATGCATATAAACCGTAACACCTATTTACATGTGCATATCCATTAGCTTAAGTAAATCATATTTCAAATAGGTTATTCACTTGCCACTTCATTTCTCATAATAATACTGTAACACCCCTTACCCGTGTCCGACAACGGGACCGGATGCAAGGCATTACCATTCTTAACCTTTCTTGAACGTGTAGTAACGGGCTATAACATTTCATTTAAAATCCATTTCTTGCTCATTCTTGGCCTACGTGGCCCTAAACATACCTCCGAGAGGTTTCGAATTTAATCGATGGCTTTTACGAACTTGGAAAACTTTTCATCAAAACAGGGGCCACACTCCCGTGTTGAACTAGGGACATGCCCGTGTACCCTAAAACATGCTCGTGTCTTCCACCCGTGGTTGACACTAACTAATTTCACACGGCCTTGACATGCCCGTGGCCTTGGCCCTGGCCCGTGTGCCAAACCTTATCATTCTGACTTATCCACACGGCCTATACACAGGACCGTGTGCTTCAGTCGTGTGGTGATTTAAATTTCAAATGCAAGGTGCAGACTTCACACGGCCTGGGCATACGCCCATGTGCTAACCGTGCCTCCCACACGGTCTAGACAGATGCCCGTGTGTCTGCCCATGCGGACAACTAGCAGGCTATCTACCAAGCCATTTTGCCACCCTTCATCACACACACGCAAACTCCAATTCAAATCATTCCAATTTATAAGATGACCAAAATGCCCTTAATGACCCTTTCTTAAGATTTTTCCTTCCCATGTACATTTTTGTCCATCATCAAATATAATAGCCTAATTACTAGATAAGGACTTCTAGGATTTTTCATAATTCTATTTCATACTTGAACCTTCTAGAATCTCACATTTTCTATTCTTTGCAATTTAGTCCTAATGGACAATTTATTCACTAATTAATAAAATTTCTTCATGTGACTTTCACACAATCATACAAATACCTCATAAGCCTCGTAAAATCATTTAAACTCATATTTTATACTTTAGATTTGTGGTCTCGCACCACTATTCCAACTAAGCCCTAAATTGGGCTGTTATAATTCTCCCCCTTAGGGATTTTCGTCCCCGAAAATCTTACCAGTGAAGAGATTCGGATACTAGTTCCTCATAGCCTCCTCGGGCTCCCATGTAGCCTCTTCTACCCCGTGTCTCTGTCACAACACTTTCACAAGGGCTATACTTTTATTTCTTAACTGCTTGACTTCTCGGGCTAGAACCTTGATTGGTTCTTCATCAAATGTCAAGCCAAATTGAATCTCAACCTTAGTCGGTGTAATCATATTCGAAGGGTCTGATCGGTAACATTGCAACATAGACACATGGAACACATCATGAATCTTCTTTAACTCAGATGGCAAAGCCAATCGATAGGCTATCGACCTATTCTCTCAGTAATCTCATATGGTCCGATAAAACGAGGACTCAATTTTCCTTTCCGGCCAAATCTAAGAACTTTCCTCCATGGCGAAACTTTGAAGAATACTCTATCACCGACTTGATTTTCAATCTCTTTCCTTTTTAGATCCGAGTAAGATTTATGCCTGTCAGAAGCAACTTTCAAACAATCTCGAATCACCTTTACTTTTTCTTCGGTTTCTCTAACCAAATCAACCCTGTAAATCTGGTTTTTTTTTAAGCTCAGTCCAGTATAAAGGCATTCGACATTTACGCCTATACAACGCCTCATAAGGTGCCATTTTTAAACTTGACTGAAAATTGTTATTGTAGGCAAATTCTACCAATGGTAGATACTTTTCCCAACTACCTTGAAATTTAAGAACAAAGCACCAAAGCATATCCTCAAGTACTTGTATTAATATCTCCGACTGTCCGTCGGTTTGGGGGTGAAAAGCCGTACTAAATTTCAACTTTGTGCCCAAGGCCTCTTGTAACTTTTTTCAAAATTTGGAAGTGAATCTTGGATCTCTATCTGATATAATCGATAAGGGCACTCCATGTAGCCTCACAATCTCAGAGATATACAAGTTTGCCAACTTTTCTAGTGAGTAATCGACACGCACCAGTATGAAATGGGTGACTTTGTAAGTCTATCAACTACGACCCATACAGCATCTTTCTTACTCGGTGTCAATGGCAAACCTATTACAAAATCCATAGTGACTTGATCCCATTTCCACTCGGGTACCATTATAGGTTGTAACAAACCCGAGGGTACTTGATGTTCGGATTTCACTTGCTGAAAAATTAAACATCTTGAAACAAACTCAGAAATATCTTTCTTCACACTCAGCCACCAATACCATTGTTTCAAGTCATTATACATCTTGGTGCTACTCGGATGCATAGATAAGCATCCATTATGCACTTCATGCAAAACTTTACGAATGAGTTCATCATTTCTCGGTACACATACTCGATCCCTGAACATCAAACATCCATCCAAATTGATCAAAAAATCAGACTCGACATCTGACTCACATTGAGTCCTTCTGGTCTGTAAATCGCTATCATCCTTTTGAGCCTTGTAAATCTCTTGAAGGAACATCGGTCTAGCCCTCAGCTCAGCTAGAATGGAACCATCCTCTAATACAGTCATCTAGGTATTCATAGCCCTCAAGGCAAATAAATATTTTCTACTTAAGGCATCGGCGACTACATTCGCCTTTCCCAGATGGTAATCAATGACTAGCTCATAGTCTTTTATCAACTCCAACCACTTTCGTTGCCTTAAGTTCAATTCTTTCTGAGTCATCAAATACTTTAAACTCTTGTGATCTGTGAATATCCGACATCTTTCACCATAAAAATGGTGCCTCCAAATCTTCAATGCGAAAAAAATGGCAGCCAACTCTAAATCATGCGTTAGATAGTTCTTCTCGTGTGGCTTGAGCTGTCTGGAAGCATATGCTATCACCTTGCCTTCTTGCATAAGTACACAGCCCAATTCGTTTAAAGATGCTTCACTGTAAATTACAAATTCTTTTCCTGGTTCAGGTTGTACTAGAACTAGAGCTTCTGTCAACATGGCTTTTAATCTCTCGAAACTCTGTTGGCACTTATCTGTCCACTCAAACTTTACATTTTTCTATAATAATCTCATCATCGGTGTAGCTATCATGGAGAATCCTTTGACGAACCGTCGATAATAGCCAGCTAAGCCCAGAAAACTTCTAACCTCAGACACATTTTTCGGTCGTTTCCAGTCAATAATAGCTGAGATTTTGCCTGGTTAACTCAAACCCCATCTCCCGAGACAATGTGTCCCAAGAATCCAACTTCCTTTATCCAAAACTCACTTTTAATAAACTTGGCATACAGCTGATTATCTCACAAAATCTGCAAAACTATCCTTAAGTATTCGGCATGCTCATGTTCATCCCGAGAGTATATTAGTATATCATCAATAAACACCATAACAAACTTGTCTAATAATGGTTGAAAAATGTGGCTCATTAGATCCATGAACACCGCAGCGGCATTTGTCAAACCGAATGGCATGAATAGAAATTCATAATGCCCATTCCTCGTTCGAAAAGTAGTCTTAGGCACACCGAGTCCTTCACTCTCAACTGGTAATATCCCAATCTCAAGTTATATTGGAAAACACGGTGGCTCCCTTCAATTGATCGAACAAGTCTTCGATCATTGGCAAAGGGTACTTGTTCTTCACGGTTACTTTATTAAGTTGACGATAATCTTTGCATAGCCTTATGGAGCCATCTTTCTTTTTCACAAATAGCACTGGAGCACCCCATAGAGAACTACTTGGTCTTGCAAAACCTTTATCTGTCAACTCTTGCAGCTGTGCCTTCAATTCTTTTAACTCAGTTGGAGCCATTCTGCAAGGTGCAATTGATATCGGTGCAGTGTCGAGAGCTAATTCGATGCCAAATTCAACCTCTCTAACCGGAGGTAACCCTGGCAACTCTTCTATAAATACATCTAGGTACTCACATAATACCTAAACTAATTCAATCTTTAATTTTGTTTCTTTAGCATTTATAACAAAAGCTAGATAAGCCTCATACCTTTTCCTTATATACCTCTGGGCCGACGTGTGAGATATCACTACCGGTAACCTGTCTTGATCATCTAATTCAACACGAAGAGTGTCTCCATTTTCACATCTCAATTCAATATATTTCTTTCCACAATTTACTGTCACATCATGAGTGGTTAACTAGTCCATTCCAAGAATAATATCAAATTCATCAAATGGCAATATCATTAGATTTGCCTTAAAATAATGACCTCTAATCATTAATGGGCAATCTTTGCATACTTTATCAACCAACACACTTTTGCTTAAAGGATTAGACACCTTTATCACAAATTTTGTAAACTCTACGGGCACACTCATTCTAGATACAAATTTCATGCATATATATGAATGGGTAGATCCCGGATCTATTAAAGCAATAACTTTAATATCATAGAGAGAAAAGGTACCCGTAATCACGTCAGGGGATGATGCTTCTTCGCGAGCGCAAATGGCTTAAGTTCTCGTAGGTGTTCGGCCCTCAGGTCTCGTAGCCTGCTTCTTGTGAATAGTCTTACTACTTGCCCCGCTTCTCTTTCTCATCCACTTCTAGACAATCTCTAATAAAATGGTCTAAAAACCCACACCTGAAGTAGGCTTTTTCATTTGCTTAACATTAACCAGAATGATGTCTGCCACACTGTAGGCACTCCGGTCTACTGGGTTGGGGTTGCATATACTAGCCACTGAGGTAGTCTGGGCTTTAGGCCCTGAGTATTGTTTACTCTTATTCTTATTTGAAAACCCGACTAAAGTAGCTGATCAATTTGAGAAGTCCCTTGACTCCTTAGATGATGATTGAAATTTTTGCTCATCTATCTCTTTCTCGAGTCACGAGACTCCATCTCAGCTTTTCCTTTCTCCTTAACTAGGACTTTAACCTTACAGGCTCTGTCTACTAACACAACGAATTCTTTCAATTCAAGGACACCAACGAACAACTTTATATCTTCATTTAGCCCATCCTCAAACCTCTTACACATAATGGCTTCCGAGGACACACACTCTCGAGCGTACTTACTGAGTCTCACAAACTCACGCTCGTATTCAGTTACTGTCATCTTTTCTTGCTTCAGTTAAAGGAATTCCTTTCTCTTCTGGTCAATAAATCTTTAACTTATATATTTCTTTCGAAACTCTTCTTGAAAGAACTCTCATGTAATCATTTCCCTTGGTACCACCGACACAAGGGTATTCCACCACTGGTAAGCAGAATCTTTCAAAAGGGAAACTACACATTTCATGCACTATCGGTGTGCATGATAGCTCATCAAACACCCGAATGGTGTTTTTGAGCTAGAACTCTGCTCTTTCTGGATCATCGTCCTTACTAGCCCTGAATTCCTCAGCTCTTTGCTTCGGATCCTATCAACCAGAGGCTTTTCTCTTCTTACAACTTCTACTTGGGGAGATATATGAGTAGGTTGAGGAATAGGCAGGGGCGGAGGAGGTGGAGCATTCAGATTTGCTCAAACATACTCTGTGTACCAATTACTCATCATTCGGAGAAAGGCTTCTCGGGCCTCTTCCCCTTGACCTAAAGTTTCGGGTCTACTTTCAACTGGCGTGGTCCCTTGCACAGGATCCGGCACATTACTTGCAGTATCATCAGCTGCAGCTCGATCGGGATCAGGATCCATTAACTATATCAAATACAATTTAAAATGTTAGGAGTCGTCACACTATCATTACACAATTATTCTTATGTATGGCATGTGCAGCTAGACTCATACTCACACTACGTTAGTTCGAGAACCGACTAAATCATAACTCTGATACCACTAAATGTAACACCCCTTTCCCGTGTCCGACAATGGGACCAGATGCGAGGCATTACCATGCTTAACCTTTCTTGAACGTGTAGTAACGGGCTATAACATTTCATTTAAAATCCATTTCTTGCTCATTCTTGGCCTACATGGCCCTAAACATACCTTCGAGAGGTTTCAGAATTTAACCGAGGGCTTTTACGAACTTGGAAAACTTTTCATCAAAACAGGGGTCACACATCCGTGTTTAACTAGGGACATGCCCATGTATCCTAAAACATGCCCGTGTCTTCCACCCGTGGTTGACACTAACTAATTTCACATGGCCTTGACACGCTCATGGCCTTGGCCTTGGCCCGTGTGCCAAACCTTGTCATTCTGACTTATCCACACGGCCTATACACAAGACCATGTGCTTCAGCCGTGTGGCGATTTAAATTTCAAATGCAAGGTGCAGACTTCACACGGCTGGGCATACGTCCATGTGCTAACCGTGCCTCCCACACGGTCTAGACACACGCCCGTGTATCTACCCATGCGGACAACTAGCAGGCTATCTACCAAGCCATTTTGTCACCCTTCATCATACACACGCAAACTCCAATTCAAATCATTCCAAATTATAAGATGACCAAAATGCCCTTAATGACCCTTTCTTAAGATTTTTCCTTCGCATGTACATTTTTGTGCATCATCAAATATAATGGTATAATTACTAAATAAGGACCTCTAGGATTTTTCATAATTCTATTTCATACTTGAACCTTCTAGAATCTCACATTTTCTATTCTTTGCAATTTAGTCTTAATGGACAATTTATTCACTAATTAATAAAATTTCTTCATGTAACTTTCATACAATCATGCAAATACCTCATAAGCCTCGTAAAATCATTTAAACTCATATTTTCTACTGCGAATTTGTGGTCTCGCACCACTATTCTGACTAAGCCCTAAATTGGGTATTACAAATACCAAATCATCTAACATCATCAACATCATTAGACCAAGACCATAAACATCCAAAATAACTTAAACAGAAATGCAACCCTATATACATGTCACATAATTGAATATAGAGTAAACAAAGATTACCAAATCAGAGGTTGATAGTGTGAGCTCCAAGTTGATTCGAACGATGCGTTTCACAAAATAACTTATTCAAAGACAGGAAAGCAAACAAGATAAGCATTACAAATGCGTAGTAAGCTTGTATGAAATTCATTTAACGTACCTCGATAAGTTTACAATTAAATTATGGAAAACATAATGTAACAAGTACAAATATCATTTGGCATCCTCTTACATTTTCACAAGTACATCACTTAACACTTCCAGAGGTTAATATGTTAGATTACACAGTATTATAATATAACCATTTATCTTTAATATGATCCAAAACACATTTGACCAATTATATCTCAATTCATTTTTTCTTATTTATCAATCACAACTAAAAACAATATAACTCACCTCTGTTCGCATTTAATTAAATGGACGAGCTACTATATAGTTTCATGTTATCATAGTTTAATAGCAACAGGTGAGATTATCACACATGAATCAAATAACATTTCCAATGGTACCATTTAATCTATATAAAAAGCATTCAGCAAGTACAAAATTTAAATCATCCATTCTCATGTATCCATTTTAGATTTAGTATTCACATTATTTAAACAATTTCATTTCATATCATGTTTATTTTCATTGCCCGGAGAACTATAACAAATGTACCTCGGATCCACCAGATAATAATGTTCACACAAGCTGTGAATCAAACATTAACCATTACATGATGCTGCACACACGAGCTGTGAAGAATCTACAACACATGCAGAATCTTAGCCATCGATAAGGTATCCAGCAAGTTGAGACATTAACAGTTACACGATGCTTCTCACACGAGCTATGAAGAATCCGTAATATATGAAGGGTCTTAGCCATCGGTAAGGTATCCCCCACCGGTACATAGTACCTACTATAAAAGACCCTAATGACATATCATTTGCATCCTAGTTATTCACTGAGTTCACAAGGGCCCTTTATCACATTGTCGAAACCATTTTTATTTTAAGGTTTGAAAAAAAATAGGGTTGAATTAAAAGTATGATGTTGAGTCGCCACCAATCCTTTTTGTTTAGGTGCAATCGGGTCACCTATAAAAATATATTGGTCTGCGCAATTCGAGAAACGGGTTCGGGAGTCGGTTACGTGCAAGGAAGGGTTAGCACCCTTGCAACGCCCAAAGTTGGTACCAAATTGATTAATGTTGTCCTAACATCAAAAATTTTGAAAGTTTTAAAAATGCAATTCTTTGAAAAACAAGTGGAATATTACAAACATAAGATTCATTTGCTTTAAAGGAACTCAATACTACACCCAGCACGTTAGGATGTAATATCTTGAACCCTCAAAGTCGAGATCATCTTATAATTTCAAAATCATATGACTTAAAAATGATATTTGATTATTTGGTCGAAAAAAAATTGACACCCAGCACGTTAGGGTGCAATTCTTCGATCTTCCAAACATCAAACATTGCCCTTTTTAAAAAAAGAACTTTTAAAATAAGCGATTATCAAATTGACCTAAAATGTGTTTGTTTGGTTTGTTTGGACAAAATGAACAATTATTCACAGATAATTTGGAAATCTTAATCTCAATATAATAATAAAAACAAAAGTATAATTGCAAACATAAAATGACAAAGATATCTGAGAATGATAAAAGCACAAAGGAACAAATTAGGGTTCTTACAATAGCGACATATCATATACTATACAAACATTAAAATTAACATGCAAAACTAATGAATTAAAAGACAATTGAGAAAGAAATATCAAGTAATTTAACAAAAATAAAATGCAACAACTTTTAAGACGAATAAAGAATGAATAATATATATATAAAAATGAATTCATTAATATACAATTAATAATCAAGTAATATATGAGAGGACTTAGAATAAGGATGGGGATAAACAATATATAAAATGGTAATTAATTTTATTTTGAAACAAACAAATAAAATAAATAGTGTATAAAATAATATATATATATCAATAAAAATGAAGATTAAAAATATATTGGATAATGGTGTACAAATGAATTCTAAAATAAATTTTACAAGAAGAAAAAAATCAAAATGCATAATATATCAATCAAAATTAACAACATTCATAAAGTAAAATAATGTGAATAATATACATAGATTAAGAAATAATTTAATTTAAATAATACATAAAAATAATGGTATAAAAGTATTTAAAAATATTATAAAAATCTATAAATCAAAGAAATTTACTTAAAAGAGAATTTTAAAATAAGTTTTTAAAAGATTTATTAAAATTGTAAATAAAAGGATAAGAAAATACCTAATTGGAATACAAATGAAATTAGAAGGTTATTTTTATAAATAAAATGATTTTAATAAAGGGCAGGATCAAGCTAAAATATGCACAAATAGCGAGGGATTAAATCAGAAAATATTCCCATAGTTCAAAACGTAGCACATGGAATAAACTAAATTGCAACGATGCATAAATTATAGAGATCAATTAAAAAAATAAGGAAAATCATAACGGATCTAATCAATTAGTAGTGTGAAAAAGAGGGATCAAATGCGCAAATTATCCATTTACTGTAAAAATGTGCGGATCTGTGGGTTTCGGATCGGATCGGGTCGGGACAACACTCATATGACATCGTTTCAACATCACTGAGACCACACCAAACGGCGCTGTTCCCTTAACGCATTAAAGATTAGCATTAAAGGACAAATTCACATTTTGTTTTCTTTTTTTAAAAAAAAAAAAAACAAACCCTAGTCCCATTGACCATCTTCCTCCGCTGTAGAAAAGGAGAAACCATCCGGGCACTTTAACACCTCAATAAGCGACGATTAGTGACCGATCCAAGCTCGATCGATTTCCTTCTTCAAGCCACACGAATGTCTCGCGTTCTTAAACCCGAAGGACTTCCTTGCTTCAATTACAACGAAGAAGGCAGTTCAACGGTCCGCCTTTCGAAGGTAAATTTCCTACTTCTTTCTACTTTTTTTTTAAAAACAGAAGTACAGTAATGAATATCGTAAGAAAAAGAATGTTAAAGATTCAAATCACCTTTTTAGAAATTCTCTCTTTGATTTTGTATTTTTTGATGAGTATCTGTCTGTCAAAAAAAAAATGGGATCTATTTCACTGTTTACATCAGGCTTTTTATAGCCAAAATAGAAAAATAAAAAATGAAATACACGTTTTGATTATTCTACTGTATTCTCGATACTCTCCTATTGTTTGTTGCTTTCTGTTGCTTCTTTGTGTGCATGTGGAGAAGGTCGTTGCTGCTCGTGTTCGTGGTGGCTGTGATGTAGATGCACGCGGGGCGCGCGCGGGGGTAGTCTGCGCTTGAGGCTTCCAGAAACCTCTAGGGTTTCTGGTATTCTTGGGTTATTGGGCCCTTTGGGATTTGGGTTTAGTCAGGGTTGAAAATTGGGTTAGAGATTTAGTTTGGGTCGATTGGGCTCTAAATTATTTATTTTAATTCAATTTGGGCCATCATTTGTAATTTAGACTGATATTGGACTATTTTGTAAATGGACTTTTATTAATTTGGATTTCTGGTTTTATTTTGGATTTAATTTTGGTTTTAAAAAATTTTGGTAGAATGGGCCTATTTATTGCCCTCTTTGCTCATTGTCGTGTAACGAGAATAGAGCAAAGACTTAAAAGAGGGCCACTTTTGCCCAGTCTTCAAATCTTAGACCTTTTTCAATGCTTTTCTTCTTTGAGAAGCTTCATTCCACTCCACTGCATCTTCAGGGACATGAGAACTAGTGCTTCGATATTCTCCACTGTAACTTCAGGGTGATAAAGCTTGTTTTAGTCTGCTCCCTTGCCAACTTAGGAATGCTAAACTAGTATCTTTGATCCTCTTCACTCAAGAGGGAAAAATATGATGTGTTCGATCTGCTCCTGCAACTTCAAGATTGCCAGATCTGTTATCTTTGATCTGCCTCACCCAGGAATACAACATTTGATGTTTTTGACCTGCTTCTACAACTTTAGGATTGCCAGATCTATTATCTTCTATCCGTTTCACTTAGAAAGGCCAAAACTTGATGTCTTTGATCTGCTCCTGCAACTTTAGGATTGCCAAATCTGTTATTTTCAATCTGCTCTTGCAACTTTAGGATTGCCAGATTTGCTATCTTCAATCTGCTCCTACAACTTCAGGACTGCCAGATTTGCTATCTTCGATCCGCTTCACTCAGGAAGGTAAAATCTAATGTCTTCGATCTGCTCCTGCAACTTCAAGATTGCTAGATCTGCTATCTTCAATCTGCTCCTGCAACTTCAGGATTTCCAGATTTGCTATCTTCAATCTGCTCCACTGAAAACTTAGGGAGACAAGATTAAGTGTTTTGAATCTGCTCTATTGCCAGTACATGGAGATAAGATTCACCAAATTTAATCTGCCCCATTGCTATCACAAAAAGACAAGATTTACAATTTATTTAGTCTGCTCCCTTGCTACGTTAGGAAGATAAGACTCTAATCTTCAGCTCTGCTCTACTACCATCTTGAGGGGACAAAATCTGAACTTTCCAGTCTGCCTTCTTGCTATCTCAGGGAGACTTCAATCTTCAGCTTTCCCCACCACCATCTCGAGGGGACAAAATCTGAACTTTTCAATTTACTTCCCTACCATCTCAAGAAGTCTTCAATCTTCAGCTTGCTCCCTTGCTACATCAAGAGGATAAGGCTAGGTAGTTTGAATCTGGTTCATTGCTAGTACATAGAGATAAGACTCACCAAATTCGATCTGCCCCACTGCTATCTTGAGGAGACAAGATCTACAATTCACCGATGTTGCTACACTATCCTCTGAGGGACCTGTCCTGTAGACTCGGTTCCACATGCATATGTTTGTGCCCAAATGATCATGATGCTATTATCAGAATGAATCAAATGCTCCTAGCCACATGTATTATGAATGCCAAAATGTCATGATTCTTTTTTTTAAATGTATAATGATTAAGAGGTAATGATCGAAATGAATTAAATGCTCCTAACTAAATGATATTTGTATGGATGCAAAATTTTATTAGAATGATCCCTGCTTAAGGTGTCATCGTTCATTGTTCATCAGGGTAATATGCTGTCTTTTGTCAGCTGGTATTCTCGACAGAAAACCTGAGAAAACCATCATATCTTTGTTCAAAAGATTTGCCCCATTGTAACTTCTGGGTTCATCTCATTATAACTCTTGAGGATAAGATCTGAACCTTTTCCAATCCATCCAACTGCGAGTCTAAAATGTAGGATTTGTTTATTCTTCAACCCATCCCATTCTTATTCAAAGGTGCAGGACCTAAATCATTTTCCATCCAACCCATCACAACTCAGGGGTAGAGGACTGTAACTTGTTAAATCAACTAATCACTCCCCAAGTGACCTACATGATATTTGCATGGGTGCAGCATGTGAATGATTCCCTTTTTACTCTTGGGTTAACATTGCCCATTTTCAGTCAAGATCGTATTACTGACACAATATCTTAACTTTTTTTTTTGACAAAATCTGAAGAGATAGCCTTAGTCTAGACTCTTCCTTAAACTTGATGAGTTTTAAACAATAATCCTGTTTCAAGTTCTTGTATTATTCAGAAGCTTCCAGAGTAATATGCGAAACTCCTTTCATGAAAGTATTATTAGTCCACTAATAGTTATTTCAATGCAAAATGCTTGAAAAAGGTCATAACAGTGGACAAGAAAGAAATTAATTAGAAGCATAGCTTGAAACAAAGCTAGCAAATGTAATCAAAGAAAATTTATTTGTAATGTATTTTGAAATGAATAATGAATAAGTTAATCAAAGATAACAAATTCAGAATGGGTAAGATGGAAACTAGGTGCCCCAGATATCGCAGCCTGAGCTTCTCTTGTTCAAACTTCTTGAGGACCATTTTAAGCTCAATATGTGTTTAGGGATCCAGAGTACTTTGTCGATGCCCCAAGACTTCCTCATTGTCAATTCAAGCGTAGCAAGACTACTGTATGCCCCACTTTCAATCAAAGTTTGAGCTACCCTCAAATCCCCTTTGGTCTCAAAGTGCCCTTTGCGGGTTTTCGCCTTGGCCTCTCCTTTTTCTTTCTTCTTTTTTTGATTGAAATTTTTATTCCTTTTTCTTTTCTTTTTTTGATGTTTTGATTTTTCATTCTTTTGAATTTTCTTTAAAAGGTCTCAAGGCACCCTTTGTGATTTTCACCTTGGCCTCTCATTTTAGCTGAAATCTGAATTCCCAGCTTAAACATGTTCTTGCCGTCCATCTGGGTCAAGGTTAATGATCATCCAGAACAAACCTTCCTTATCACGTAAGGTTTTTCCAAATTTTGGCATTTATTTTCCTTTGAAGTCCCTTTTTGTATGAGAAGGATTCTTCTTAATACTAGGTCCCCATCATGAAATTCCGTTGGGTGAATCTCCTGGTCATAAGCTTGTGTTATCCGTTTTGAATACCTTCAATCAAGTTTACTAGAAACATTCTGTTTTATCCAATTCAAACAAAACTTGGAGAACAAGAATCTTAACTTCCGCAATTATTTCCCTTTTATAAACAATAGGAAAGATGTTGCCCAAGTCGTGGCCAATGTTCAAGAAACATATAGGGTAAATGGTAACTTCTCTATGCCAACCTTCACAAGTCTCAGTAATTTTTCAAAAAATTTTTAATGGTTTTTTTTTGCTGCCTTTGCTGCACTGATATAATGTCTGATCTTTGAACAGACTGTAAATCTTTGACATTGTGCAATTATATTAAACATGTTTCTTTCTAGCATTCTTTCTTGCCACTTTTTGTTTTTTGTTTTTTGCTTTTTGTTTTTGTTTTGTGTTTTGTGGTTTTTTTTTTTTTTTGGACTTTGAATCTTGGATTTGAATTTGAATTTGAATTTGGATTTGGATTTGGATTTGGATTTAACTACTAACTTTGTAACTTCGGCATATGAAACAACCTTCACCCTCTTAGTGAAGTCCTTGATAACCATGGAGATGTATTGGTATCGGCTAGATGCTTTTGACGAGATCTGCCCTATAACGTCTATGCCCCACCTATAGAAAGAATGGAAGAAGCACATAGATCTTTGTCTTTCCCTAATTTGGCATCTATGGTGCAACTGATGCAATTTCCTTTTTCTTGATAAACCAATATCCCAATCCTCTTAATTAGCCTGACCATCATAGAACAGCATACCCACATTTCAAACCTGGTATTCCTTGATATGATTGTGCGAAAACATCTTGGATTTCTTGAAAATAGCTCAATGATGTCTCACCTTATTTCAGTAACAAGTTAGGCCTCGATCTTTACCCTTTTTGCAACATCCACTGTCCCCTTTGCAAAGTATAGTCTTGCTCTACCATCCTTAACAAATCAAAAGATAGGCTATAATCTTTGTCATCTTCAAAGTCCTTAGATCCCCTATATCCATATCTCATTTAAAAAGGGAATCTGTAACAACGTCTCATGTCATTGATATCGGGGTACCTAGGTACGAGGGCAATCCAAAGAATACATGATTCTAAGGATGATTATTTTTATGGTATAGTCATGAATAAAGAATGAAAGAATATTCTAAAACACCAAAGAATGCACAGTATGAAATGTAAAAAATGAAAAAATATTTACTTAAAAAGATGCATTTTATTGAAATAAAAATTCTGGACACGAGCCCATTTCACAAAAAGATTCTTATTGTTTCTGGGCTTAAAGCAACAAGCATGTTTTGAATATTACTCTTGATTAATCCTAAAGATACAGGGATCCCTTCCATAGTCCCATTGTTTAAAATCTTCCCAAGTATGTAAGAGCTTGGAAACTTTGGTTCTCTCTTCAGATATATCATTAATGTTCAGATTCCCTCTGATTTCTTCAAGGAATTGCAACTTTTTTTCCTCCACTTTCAACTACCATACCCGAGTAATCATTGACTTTTACGATTCCCCTTTCAATAAGCCTTTCAACCAACTTTTTAAATGTAGTGCAGTTTTCAATTACATGCCCCATTATTCTAGTGTGGTACTCACATTGGGCACTCTCATTACACCATTTTGGGTACGGAGGTTGCACAGGTTCCGCATAGAACGGAGACACTACCTGTTCATTAAAAAGGTTCCGATACAGCTCTTTATACGTTATTGGGATGGGGTGAACTGGGGCCTTTCGGTACTTGACCTCGAATTGGGTTCTTGCCTTGAAGAGCCTTGATGCGTACTTAGGCTATTTACCTCGTTTTCCTTGTTTCTTGAAGTTGATCTTTTGGTACTTTCTCCCACTTTTGTTTTTCCGCTTCTTATAGCATTCTCAATGATCTCATGTGTCCAAAATAGATCTTAGCAAAATATTAAAAGTAATGTAAAAACAAAGAATAATCCACTTTGGGCCTTATGGCCTTATTACATCAAATAAACCCAAAATAAAATTAAAAAGGTATTAAAATCAAATAATGTCCAAATTTCGAATAAATTCTTCAAGTGATGCATGGACATTACCATATCCACAATGGGGTGAGTCAACAGACTCAATGTGCAAAATACTATATGCATTCACGTTTAAATCATCAAATCCATATAATAATAGAATTCATGATGCAACCCAACCCAAACCTATAAGCCATCCGCTACTCTCCACCCGTACCAACCTTTGACAAGTGGGACTACTAAGTCGATTTCCCAACATATAGTTAATGATTTCGTTGGTGGCCAAGTCAACACCTAAATTTCGCAATGTGACCGTAGTCAACATATTTCGTTGGTGAGACCAAGTCAACACCTTCGTTGGTGAGACCAAGTCAACACTGTTCTCCCCTTTCACATAAAACCCGAATGCCCCAAAAACATATATATTGCATAACTTAATTTCATGTTCATATTCATATATTCGCATGTTATTAAAATAACATTTTTCACAATCCTATCAGAAGTAGGAAACGTACCTGGGTACTTTTTGCCACATTTGTGGTACTTAGCCACATTCACATTCTCATACATATTCATATATTAAATAATAGCCATATGAAATATTGAAGGTTAGTAAGGGTACACACCTTTTTCGCTTAATAGGTTCCTTGATATCTCGAGAATCCCGATCTAATTTTTAGATCTATTAATCCCTATATTCGGCCCACCAATTAGAACACATTAATAAACCCCCTTTTTAGACAAAACCAAATCCTAGTAGGATTTGTATTATTTACCTTGTTGCCGAATTGGATGATTGTAAATCAAATCCCGAAATTACTAGTATCCTTTTTCCTTGAAATCGACTAATACTAAATCATGTAACCATGTGAGTTTTCGGCTTTTGAAATAATGAAAAATAATTCCAAATACCAAAATTAAGCCTTGGCCGAATATCACTTACCATACAAATTCCAAATCTGAAGAGAATTCCTTGCCCTATATATGCTGTCGAAATTTTCATGTTAGATCTAATCTAACATATACATCATAACCTTTAATCGAATAAATTATCTTACCTTGGATCCTTAGATTTCCGAAAGATTCCTCCTTGTATTCGATAGGTTGTAAAAGATCCTTAATGCCTTGACCGATTGCTTCCTTGCCTAGAGTTTGTGGTTTTGCTATGGAGATTTAATCGGGATCAAAAGAAAAGGTTTTGGCTTGACAGATGAAGAAAGAGAAGAAGAAAAGATAGAAAGAAAATTGGCAGGAGGGAGAGAGCAAAGGATTTTGGTTACTTGGAAAGATGAGAGAAAAGACCTTGGGTTCTCCTTTTATAGCTAAATTTGCTAGCCAAGAGTCCTTGACTTGGCCACCACTCTCCTTAAGATAATATTATCTCTTATTATTCACATATTTATGTGAATAAAACTCCTTTATTTATCTCTTATTATTCACATATTTATGTGGATAAAACTCCTTTTTTATCTCTTATTATTCACATATTTATGTGGATAAAACTCCTTTATTTATCTCTTATTATTCACATGTTTATGTGAATAAAACTCCTTTATTTATCTCTTATTATTCACATATTTATGTGAATAAAACTCTTCCTTTTCTAGAAACCCATGCCGTCCACCTCACCTTTACGGAAGCAAAATAAGGCCTTCATTATTTGCTTCTGGATGTCTCAAACTCAGCCCAAAAGCCTCTTGTATTTGGGCCATTTCCTAAGGCCTTTGGTGGCATCTTCAGCCACATTTCCAAGTCCGTTGTTGGGTCAAATTTCTTGTGCTTTATATTTTAGGGTCACTTGGCCCTAAGTTCCTTTGGGCTCTTAAATTCAACATTAGGGGTCAATTTTAAGTTTCCTAAAATTTTCGCTGGCTCAGATTTTCGTGTTTCCAAAATGTTCAAGTTTCCCAAAATGTCTAGGTTTCCAAAATGTTCAAGTTTCCAAAATGTTCAAGTTTCCTAAATGTTCAAGTTTCCAAAATGTTCAGGTTTCCAAAATGTCTAAGTTTCCAAAATGTCTAAGTTTCCAAAATGTCTAGGTTTCCAAAATGTTCATTTCCATTTTCATTTCCATTTCCATGAATTTCTAGGTTTCCAAAAGTATCAAAATTTATTCATAGTACTTGAAACTTGTCATTTCATACAATTAAACTGGAAATGCATAGGCCCTATTGAGGATGTTACGGTTCTACCCTCCTTAAAAATAATTTCGTCCTCAAATTACTTACTTGACGATCGTACAATCTTTCTCACCAAGACTATGCTTACGCACAAGACTCGATCTTAATAGAACCATCATACTTTCTAGGCACAATCTCTAAGTTCACATCCCTTAGAACTCATTTTCTAACGTCATGATTTAATCGATTTAAAAGTTTTATACATTAGTACTTGTTTCACTTTATTACTCTGAAGAAATTTTATGAAAAAGAGTTTAGGGTGGTTCTTTCGTATTCATACATGCACAGTCTTTTCATCCATTCATACATCCATCAAACAATTATGAACCTTAGTTCATTCAGAGAAACGTTGTAGTTTTTTTCCTTTGTTGTTGTTTTACCACTACCCGGGGGTATTTTCGTAATTTGTCCTACAGGGGTATTTTCATAATTTTTCAAAATAAGGTTCCTTGGTGTTTTTGTCACAAAGTATTTTTGGAAATTTTAAAGTTCTCGGGGTATTTTGGAGAATTTTTGAAATCCGAGGGTATTGCAGAAATTTTTTGGACCTTGGGGGTATTTTGGTAATTTTTCCACAAACCGGGGTAAATTGTAAAATTTTAATAAATCAGGGATATTTCAGGAGTTGCAAAACTTTGAGGGTTCTTTTTGAGAAATTTATTTTCCAGCACGATGAAGTTGCAAAAATTTTGGAAATTAGGGTCATTTTGGTAGTTTTGTAAGTTAGGGGCAATTTTATAATTTTCCAAAATCAAGGTATTTTGATATTTTACAAATTAGGGTTTTTGAATGTTTATAAAATAATGAAATTTTGGTAAAGCTGTTGAGTAGTTGAACATTTTATAAACCAAGGGCATTTTTGTAATTTTATCACTAAGGGTATTTTAGTAAATTTGTAAATCAGAAATATTTTAGGAAAATTTATAAAAATATTCTTTTCAAATCAAGAGGGTAATTTAGAAATTTTAAAATTAGGGTTTCCATAAAAATATGACTAGTCCCTTTCGGGTTTTAGTTATTGGGTTTAGCCCGTGACTAAGTCCTCTTGATTAGGGTGAACGGTTACTACGCACCAGGTAGGATTCGAGTAAAGAGGAGGTGAGTCACTAGGATCGCTTAAATACCAAGCTCTTCTTGAATCCACTCCTGACACGCGCTGTGATTCACGACACCCTAGCTCGGTGACTTAATCATAGGTTTGTTTGATTAGGCATTTAAGTCTTATGTAATTGTTGGGGTAACTAGTCCTGGGTTCAAGTACTTAATCTCTATTCTACGTTCCATTCCATTTCTACCCTTCTACAAATCATAATATAAATCACACAATGGATGAAGTACTTACCGGTGGATCATGGTTGGAGACTTAGGTGCCATGCCGGAAAACACCTTATTTTTTCAAAGATAATCATTTGGCTCACTTTGAAAACGTTTTGGGCCTTAGCCCACGTGCCGAGAGTTTAAAAGCGGGCTCGATACTAAGCGAAACACCCACACCCTACCACGAGAATGGACCGGATCCGGTATGTTCCTAAAGTAAACCGGTTTCAAACATTTTCGTTACTTAGAGAAAATTTGTAAATTTTAGAAAAACTATTGTTTTGAGTTGGGCTTAGGTTGTAAACCCATTTATTTAATCTTGTAAATCCAATTTGAGGTAATGTGTCCAAAATAGATCTTAGCAAAATATTAAAAGTAATGTAAAAACAAAGAATAATCCATTGGGCCTTATGGCCTTATTACATCAAATAAACCCAAAATAAAATTAAAAAGGTATTAAAATCAAATAATGTCCAAATTTCGAATAAATTCTTCAAGTGATGCATGGCCTCCTCATGGTCTACTGCTACTTATTCAAATCGCTGCTCATCCTTTGAAAAAAATAATTCCCATTAATGGGGTGAGTCAGCAGACTCAATGTGCACACAATACTATCAATCAATAATTCAGCATTCACGTTTAAATCATCAAATCCATATAATAATAGAATTCATGATGCAACCCAACCCAAACCTATAAGCCATCCGCTACTCTCCACCAGTACCAACCTTTGCACCGTGGGGACTACTAAGTCGACCCTCCATCCGCTACTCTCCACGTTGTGTCATTAGACACTATTGTAACCGAAGTTACCAAAATTTCGCAATGTGACCGTAGTCGACATATTTAGTTGGTGAGGCCAAGTCAACACCTAAATTTCGCAATGTGACCGTAGTCAACATATTTCGTTGGTGAGACCAAAGTCAACACCTTCGTTGGTGAGACCAAGTCAACACTGTTCTCCCCTTTCACATAAAACCGAATGCCCCAAAACATATATATTGCATAACTTAATTTCATGTTCATATTCATATATTCGCATGTTATTAAAATAACATTTTCACAATCCTATCGAAGTAGGAAGCGTGCACAGGTACTTTTTGCCACATTTGTGGTACTTAGCCACATTCACATTCTCATACATATTCATATATTAAATAATAGCCATATGAAATATTGAAGGTTAGTAAGGGTACACACCTTTTCGCTTAATAGGTTCCTTGATATCTCGAGAATCCCGATCTAATTTTTAGATCTATTAATCCTATATTCGCCCACCAATTAGAACACATTAATAAACCCCTTTTTAGACAAAACCAAATCCTAGTAGGATTTGTAGTATTTACCTTGTTGTCGAATTGGATGATTGTAAATCAAATCCGAAATTACTAGTATCCTTTTTCCTTGAAATCGACTAATACTAAATCATGTAACCATGTGAGTTTTCGCTTTTGAAATAATGAAAATAATTCCAAATACCAAAATTAAGCCTTGGCGAATATCACTTACCATACAAATTCCAAATCAAGAGAATTCCTTGCCTATATGTCTGTCGAAATTTTCATGTTAGATCTAATCTAACATATACATCATAACCTTTAATCGAATAAATTATCTTACCTTGGATCCTTAGATTTCCGAAAGATTCCTCCTTGTATTCGCGGTTGTAAAAGATCCTTAATGCCTTGACCGATTGCTTCCTTGCCTAGAGTTTGTGGTTTGGCTATGGAGATTTAATCGGGATCAAAAGAAAAAGGTTTTGGCTTGATGAGATGAAAAAAGAAGAAGAAAAGATAGAAAGAAAATTTGGCGGAGGGAGAGAGCAAAGGGATTTTGGTTACTTGGAAAGATGAGAGAAAAAGACCTTGGGTTCTCCTTTTATAGCTAAATTTGCTAGCCAAGAGTCCTTGACTTGGCCACCACTCTCCCTTAAGATAATATTATCTCTTATTATTCACATATTTATGTGAATAAAACTCCTTTATTTATCTCTTATTATTCACATATTTATGTGGATAAAACTCCTTTATTTATCTCTTATTATTCACATATTTATGTGGATAAAACTCCTTTATTTATCTCTTATTATTCACATGTTTATGTGAATAAAACTCCTTTATTTATCTCTTATTATTCACATATTTATGTGAATAAAACTCTTCCTTTTCTAGAAACCCATGCCGTCCACCTCACCTTCCGGAAGCAAAATAAGGCCTTCATTATTTGCTTCTGGATGTCTCAAACTCAGCCCAAAAGCCTCTTGTATTTGGGCCATTTCCTAAGGCCTTTGGTGGCATCTTGAGCCACATTTCCAAGTCCGTTGTTGGGTCAAATTTCTGTGCTTTATATTTTTAGGGTCACTTGGCCCTAAGTTCCCTTTGGGCTCTTAAATTCAATTTAAGTTTCCTAAAATTTTCGACTCTGTATTTTCGTGTTTCCAAAATGTTCAAGTTTCCCAAAATGTCTAGGTTTCCAAAATGTTCAAGTTTCCAAAATGTTCAAGTTTCCTAAATGTTCAAGTTTCCAAAATGTTCAGGTTTCCCAAAATGTCTAAGTTTCCAAAAATGTCTAAGTTTCCAAAAATGTCTAGGTTTCCAAAAATGTTCATTTCCATTTTCATTTCCATTTCCATGAATTTCTAGGTTTCCAAAAGTATCAAAAATTTATTCATAGTACTTGAAACTTGTCATTTCATACAATTAAACTGGAAATGCATAGGCCCTATTGAGGATGTTACAAATGAAGAGCATCGTGGTTTTTTTTTCCATTAGAGGCGGCTGGACTTGTACAGCAACTTCTCTCGATCTTTGAGCATACTGTCGAAAACTCTCATTTGTTCTCTTCTCCATATTCTGCAAAGTGATTCTATCAGGGGTCATATCTATTACATGACTATACTGCTTCATGAAAGCTTGAGCTAAATCTCTCTATGAACTAATCTTGGTACGGTTATACCATTTGGACGCTGCCCTAGTTAGACTGTCTTGGAAGTAATGGATCAGTAATTGATCATTATTGACATGCCCAGTCATACATCTGCAGAACATAGTGATATGAGCTTCAGGACAACTATTTCTATTGTACTTCTCAAACTCTAGCATTTTAAATTTGTGGGGAAGTACTAGATCCGGAACCAAGCTTAGATCCTTAGCATCGATCCCTCTATAATTATCAGTACTTTCCATTGCTCTGAATTTTTTTTCCAGCCATTTATATCGGACCTCTAACTGCTTTTGTGATTCCATTCTTGTTCTTTCTCCTTCTGCTATATTATCTAGATCAGGAACAACGAGATTGGCACCCTCTGGAGTAAAACCTGATCCATTTTGGGAATTCAATGGTATCGCGGCCCCAACTTGAAACTGTTGAGGATTAATCATAACATATGGTCTCTGCAAAGTCACTTCAGGTCGTGTTTGCACATACGGTGGGGTAAAACCAGGGGGATGTTGAGGATACTCAGCATTCTCCTCATGATTAACCATTGGACTCTTTCTTTTATCTGTAAGCCCTTTAAACAACTGCGTCATTTGAGTCATCATGCTTTTCTGAGATTCCATCATTTTCTCCATCATATCCTACTGAATCTTAGCCAACTATTCTTGCATCTGTGCTTGCATCTCCTTCTGCGTTTGTTCCAATTTTTCTAGTCTTTTATCCATTGTTTGAGTTTTCTTTCTTGTGCTGTAGGGATGCGTATCTGGTAAAGTTTTATCGGTTTCCAGGTTGCTGAAATATTTTAATAAATTAGTGGTCTTTCTACCAATTTTAATGCAGGTAATGTAATACAATGCAAATGTATGAAATGCAATGCCAATGCATGGAATGAATGCAAATAGAAAGAGAGACGTTGATTCTGAATTCAATTCCATTAGAAGAACTTTTCTAGAAAACAAAGCGCTTTACATAAAACGGATTATATATGTGGCTTCGTCCTCATAGTCCAGGGTAAGACATCGATCTTCTCCTTCATATCCAGATGCCGTGGTCGAATCCTTCAAATCCTCTCAAAAGATGCCCCTCTTATTTCCATTCAGCTTGATTCGGGTCATGGTTCGTTGCTCACTTATCCCTTGCAATATTGATCCTTTTCTTTAAGAAAGTTGAGGCATGACGGCTCTTGCACAATTTTTGTCAATTTGAATCCTTCGAGTAAGCTTTTGCATTCTTCTATGGACTATCAACCTTCTTCCATTGTGTTTGCTCAGATTATGTCCAGACAACCGTATTATAATTCACGTTATCAATAAATTTGTTTCCTTATGACAAACTCCTCTATTTAGCAATCGAATTATTAATCAGCATATCCTTTCTATGATCATGCAATGTGATGCAATGTAATGCAAACATAAACAACACAAAACATGTTAGCAAAAGTAAAATAATCAATCAAAATAGATTACCTAAATGAGTGACCGTTAGGGTTTGATACGGCTCTACCTAGAGTTAGCTCTTAGGATTCACTATATGCAATTTGGTTCTAACAAGAGGGTACCTAAACCAGTAGATTCCTCAATCCTCACCCATTATAGGCTCATATGGATCGAGTTCGGTTCAAGGGAATACATTTCCCTATGGCCATGCGGAGGTGAAAACCTCACGAAACACATAGGTACATATGTATCCTGGAAACAGTCCACTAGCCCATGCGGGGGTGAAAACCTCACGAAGGCATAGCTTCTTACTCCCACTTAAAGGTGCGACCACAACGGTCATGCAATGCAATGCCAAAGTATTTCATGAGACTCGACATTATAGCATAAACAAATGCATCAAAAGAAACATGATTTTTCAAAACAATTCTCCAAATTTTCATTCGGAAGGAAAAAAATTAATCAATTTATGGCCTGACTCTCAATCAGTCCCCAGTGGAGTCGCCAAGCTGTCGAAACCATTTTTATTTTAAGGTTTGAAAAAAAATGGGGTCGACTTAAAAGTATGATGTGGAGTCGCCACCAATCCTTTTTGTTTAGGTGCAATCGGGTCACCTATAAAAATATATTGGTCTGCGCAATTCAAGAAACGGGTTCGGGAGTCAGTTATGTGTAAGGAAGGGTTAGCACCCTTGTAACGCCCAAAGTTGGTACCAAATTGATTAATGTTGTCCTAACGTCGAAAATTTAGAAAGTTTTAAAAATGTAATTTCTTTGAAAAACAAGTGGAATATTACAAACATAAGATTCATTCGCTTTAAAGGAACTAAATACTACACCCAGCACGTTAGGATGTAATATCTTGAACCCTCAAAGTCAAGATCATCTTATAATTTCGGAATCATATGATTTAAAAAGGATATTTGGTTATTTGGTCGAAAAAAATTGACACCCAGCACGTTAGGGCGCAATTCTTCGATCTTCCAAACATCAAACATTGCCCTTTTAAAAAAGAACTTTTAAAATAAGCGATTATCAAATTGACCTAAAATGTGTTTGTTTGGTTTGTTTGGACAAAAATGAACAATTATTCACAGATAATTTGGAAATCTTAATCTCAATATAATAATAAAAACAAAAGTATAATTGCAAACATAAAATGACAATATACAAGAATGATAAAAGCACAAAGGAACAAATTAGGGTTCTTACAATAGCAACATATCATATACTATACAAACATTAAAATTAACATGCAAAACTAATGAATTAAAAGACAATTTAGAAAGAACTATCAAGTAATTTAACAAAAATAAAATGCAACAACTTTTAAGACGAATAAAGAATGAATAATATATATAAAAAAATGAATTCATTAATATACAATTAATAATCAAGTAATATATGAGAGGACTTAGAATAAAGATGGGGATAAGCAATATATAAAATGGTAATTAATTTTATTTTAAAACAAACAAATAAAATAAATAGTGTATAAAATAATATATATATCAATAAAAATTAAGATTAAAAATATATTGGATAATGGTGTATGAATGAATTCTAAAATAAATTTTACAAGAAGAAAAATCAAAATGCATAATATATAAGATAAAATATCAATCAAAGTTAACAACATTCATAAAGTAAAACAATGTGAATAATATACATAGATTAAGAAATAATTTAATTTAAATAATACATAAAAATAATGGTATAAAAGTATTTAAAAATATTATAAAATCATAAATCAAAGAAATTTACCTAAAAGAGAATTTTAAAATAAATTTTTTAAAAAGATTTATTAAAATTGTAAATAAAAGGATAAGAAAATACCTAATTGGAATACAAATGAAATTAGAAGGTTATTTTTATAAATAATATGATTTTAATAAAGGGCAGGATCAAGCTAAAATGTGCACAACTAGCGAGGGATTAAATCGAAAAATATTCTCATAGTTCAAAATGCAGCACATGGAATAAACTAAATTGCAACGATGCATAAATTATAGAGATCAATTAAAAAAATAAGGAAAAGCATAACGGATCTAATCAATTAGTAGTGTGAAAAAGAGGGATCAAATGCGCAAATTATCCATTTACTGCAAAAACGTGCGGATTTGTGGGTTTCGGATCGGATCGGGTCGGGGCAACACTCATACGACATCGTTTCAACATCACTGAGACCACACCAAATGGTGCCGCCCCTTAACGCATTAAAGATTAGCATTAAAAGACAAATTCACATTTTGTTTGCTTTTTAAAAAAAACAAACCCTAGTCCCATTGACCATCTTCCTCCGCTGTAGAAAAGGAGAAACCATCCGGGCCCTTTAACACCTCAATAAGCGGCGATTAGTGATCGATCCAAGCCCGATCGACTTCCTTCTTCAAGCCAGACCCGAATGTCTCGCGTTCTTAAACCCAAAGGACTTCCTTGCTTCGATTACGACGAAGAAGGCAGTTCGACGGTCTACCTTTCAAAGGTAAATTTCCTACTTCTTTCTACCTTTTTTAAAAAAAACAGAAGTACAGTAACGAAGATCGTAAGAAAAAGAATGTTAAAGATTCAAATCACCTTTTCAGAAATTCTCTTTTTGATTTCGTATTTTTTGATGAGTATCTGTCTGTCAAAAAAAATAGGATCCGTTTCACTGTTACATCAGGCTTTTTATAGCCAAAATAGAAAAATAAAAAATGAAATACACGTTTTGATTATTCTACTGTATTCTCGATACTCTCCTATTATTTGTTGCTTTCTGTTGCTTCTTTGTGTGCAGGTGGAGAAGGCCGTTGCTGCGCGTGTTCATGGTGGTTGTGATGCAGATGCACGCGGGGCGCGCGTGGGGGTAGTTTGTGCTAGAGGCTTCTAGAAACCTCTAGGGTTTCTGGTATTCTCGAGTTATTGGGCCCTTTGGGATTTGGGTTTAGTCAGGGTTGAAAATTGGGTTAGAGATTTAGTTTGGGCCGATTGGGCTCTGAATCATTTATTTTAATTTAATTTGGGCCATCATTTGTAATTTAGACTGATATTGGACTGTTTTGTAAATGGACTTTTATTAATTTGGATTTCTGGTTTTATTGTTTTTATTTTATTTTTGGGTTTAGTTTTGGTTTTAAAAGGGCTGGGCAGGATGAGCCTATTACACACGTATTTAATCTTTCCATTCCTTTGAACATTTTTGTACATATATCAAGTAACCATACACTTACTCATTTCCATTCATATATCAAATAACCATATACTTATAACTTAAACTAATTAACATTTCATAACCATTCCATATCATATAACTATTCGTATTAGCCACATATGTCGTACTTTGCACTATAGTTTTTTCGATGCCAACAATTATTGTATTACAACAATTAACTATTAAACAATTAAATAATAAAATAATAAATAATCATTAAAAAATTAAGCCTCATACAAAACTTACCTAATCAAAATCGGCAACGAATGTAGCACCAAGGACTTTTAGGCAAAATTTTCTTTTTCCACATTTATCTTCCACTTGTTTTAAATCTCGGTCTATAATATGATTTAATTAAATTAATCAATTAAAAACATATCAAAACAGCCTATAGTAATCATAAATTAATTCATTTTTCATTTTTTAAATTGCCCTAAAGATTTGCATTTTGTTCAATTTAGTCCCTAAAATTGAAACTAACATAACTTTCATATTTGAGCTTTGATTTTAAACCCATTTAAAATTTATCCTTCAATAGCCCTCTATTATCAATAATTACATAAATTTCATATCAATTTTAACATATTCACATTTTAGTCCCTATACACAAAATTAACAAAATTCACTTCATAAAATAGTCATATCTCACATCCAAGCTTCAAATACAACCATTTAACATCAAAACTTCAAGCATTCATCAATGAAATATTTTAAAATTTTATAAGTTTTGAAAACAAAGGTGCAAGTTAACCAGATTAAGCTGTAATAATCTTAAAAAAATGAAATTTACGAAAAATGGATTCGATTTGGCTTACCATGCTAGGGCCTAAAGATTGAAGCTTAAATGATGGTTGTCTTCTTCTTCTTCCTTTCATTTTCGGTGAAGAAAGCCAAAAAGATGATGATAGTGGTGGCTTTTGTTTATTACATTATTTAACATATAATTTTAATTTTATTAAAAAATTCTTTTAAAAAGAACATCTCAAAATCGTCCACCATTATTAAAAATGGCTAATACATTCTAAAAACACCCAGTTAAGTTTTGTATTCAATTAGCCCTTTTAATCTAATAGCGATTAACTTTGATATTTTTTACGATTTAGTCCTTTTTCCTTAATTAACTATCAAATCATCAAAAATTTCAAAACAAACTTCAATCTACTTATGATAGCTGATATCCAAAGTTACATCCCTTTTAATATTGAATCTCATATCGTTGATCATACCTTGAATTCAACACTATGAAATTTCCTATAGTTGATAGTGCATTCTCATGAATTTTATAGATTTAGACCTACTACTAACTTTCAAGATTGGCATACTTATTATGCTGCCTAAAACACAATTCTTGAAAGTTCCCAATTATTGATGCATTCACATATAATTTAATTATTCAGCGTCTTTGAATCATTGCCTCATAATATGATCAGTTCTTATTCTTGTTCCCACTTATTCAGTTTCTTCTTAATTTATGTTCATATTTAACATTCCGAACTTCACTTAATTTTAGTAACACACCTGGATACTTGCTAAACCTTTTTGAATCTAGGTACTCGTATTTTTACTCTTTACCTGAATACTATAAGAGTTACTACAATGTTTTTGTTTCATTTCTTTATGATTTGGTTAAGCACCTTTATAATCCATTTTGGTTATTACTTCATAATTATCATTCTTTTACTCCTTCACTTGGTAATTTACTACACAACTCATATTCAATTTCAGGTGTCAACTCTAAACGCACATCAGTTCACGCTCGTCAATCTCATAACTAATCCATTAACATTTGAAAATCCTTTCAAAACTTTTTTTAACTACATCCGTAAGAATCCATAGTTATCTTGAATTTTTACATTCTATCCTACATCCAACCATGAATCATACCAAATTTTCATGTACTTATCACCTCTAGGAATTATCAAAAGTTCATGTTTCAGTCATACTTATCCATGTCAGATTCACTTTAAAATATGAATATACATATATGTACTCCATTTCCTTAATGTCAATGGAGTAATCCATCTATCAATTCAAGTGAGTTGTAGAATCCTCAAAGTTTTCTTTGGTATACCGCTAGTTCTTACTATTTTTGTTTTCACGATCTCTACTTCCAAACAGTATCAATTTTTACTCATATTTTTATACCTTACTTTATGATTAGAACTATATTCAAAACTTGTCACAATCACCAATTTGGGCACTCACACATTTTTTTATTATTGTCTTAACAATTTTTTTTGGAATTAATGTTGAATTTTCAAAGGTCTGATGTTTAATGGATACTTTAGAAGAACTCTCATATTTTTATTCAGTTCAAATTGGAGGGATGTCTTCAAAATCTTCTTTGGAAATTTGATAACATGATTATTTTGCATGATTTCTTATGTTTAATTCGGTTTATTTCTGAATTAGTCCCTGCTAAATTAGTATTTTTATGATTTAAATTTTGTCAGGGATGCAATTGATCAAAAGTAAGCTGGAAAGGGCCAAATTGAAAGAAAATCATGGAAATAGGGCCAAGTCAAAAAGATGGAGGAAGCCAAGGACACATAAAATAATTTGACTTTGTAAAAAGCAAAAATAGGAAATTCTATTTTAGGTTATTTTAATTTTATTTATTTTATTTTATTATTATTTTAGATTTTATATTAATTAATTTAGGCTATTTTTAGTAAACCCCATGTATATAAATAGGGGCCTTTTGTTATTTGAAAATCATAAATCAAATACTTCTTTTCCTATTCCTATTTGGAGTTTTATTTCTCTCTTTTCCTATTTCAATTTAGAATAGGATTTCTTTTTTTTCCTTCAAGCTAACGTCAAACATTCTGCCAATTTCCAATCCAATTTTTGGCCTTTCCAAAATTCCACCATCCTTTACAAAATCCCAAACACTTTCCACAACCTTCAAGCATGAGTAAAATCATACCACACTAAACCCCTTTTAGCTTTAAGCCGGAGTTAACCCTGTCAAAGACCCGTGAGTTATGAACCCGAGCTATTTAACCCCTATTTTCCAATATTTATTATTTCTCTGGATTAAGAGTATGACTTCGTCAACTCACAAAGTCAAGTCAATGCTAAGTCAAAAAGACGTCGTTTGAGTTAGTGTGGCTAGACGTACAGTTGAAATTTCGAAAGGATCGATTGTCTAATTGGTCTTCCGTGAACACATTGGCATGCCAAGTGGGGATTATTGTTTGGTTCCATCGAGGGAAGTAGTAACCGGATTTAAATGTCCCAACGTTTGAGGGTATTGGTTTGAGCTAGGCTCTTCTAGAACTCAAAGCTGCTGGAATTCTAAATCACGAACGTTTCATAGGTTGTTCGATCAGTAAGGGTTAGTTATAGGATGTTCCATAACTAATTTACACAAGGAAGAGTTGGTGTCCGAGGCATCCTTGGTAGCTATAACTAGCTTATTGGAAAAGAGGAGTTCATCTAATTTCGAGGAACGGTTCAAAGACCGAAAAACCCGTGCTTAAGGCTGAGCTAAGTTTAATTGATTTTTCTTTAGATTACTTTATTATTTTTTTAATTTTATCTTTTACTTTTTACGTTTTTTCTATGTTTATTTCAAGTTCCATATTCTACACACCCCCAAACATCGTGGGCACGACAACTACCCAGACATAAATTTGGTCGAGAGATAAATAATTTTTAGTAAATCCAATCTCTGTGGGATTGACCCTACTCCCTATACTGCTTAAATTTGCAAATTAGGTGTAGGTTTATATTGGTGGAATCGACAGCCATCAGTTTTGGCGCCGTTATTGGGGAACCACTTTTTGAGACAAAAGAATCGAAAGGCAACCTCAGTGAACCAGATAGGATGGAAAACCAAACCATTCATCAACTAGCCGCTGCTCCCAACAAGCAAACCCAGTTATGCATCAACTATCCAACAGGAGGAACCTCTTTCGAGTTGAAATCAGGCTTGATTCACCTTTTGCCCACTTTTCGAGGCTTGAAAAATGAAAATCCACACACTCACTTAAAAGAATTCCACATGGTCCGCTCAAGCATGAAACCTCAAGGAGTACCTGAAGATGAAATCAAACTTCGTCTTTCCTTTTTGTTTAGTTGATACAGCAAAAGAATGGTTATTTTACTTACCCCCTAGTTCTATCACAACGTGGGATGATTTATCTCGTGTATTTCTTGACAGATTCTTTCCAGCATCAAGAGCAGTTGAACTTAGAAGGGACATAGTAGGAATTCGCCAAATGGAGAGTGAATCGCTCTACGACTATTGGGAGCGGTACAAAAAACTGTGTGTAAGTTGTCCTCAACACGGGTTGATCGAACAATCACCTCTTCAATATTTCTACGAGGGTTTGCTCCCTATGGAAATGAAGATGATTGATGCTGCTAGTGGAGGGGCACTTGTCAATATGACTCCTCAAAGGGAAAGATAACTAATATCCACTATGGTGGAAAACTCTCAACAGTATCGGCCAAATTCGGAACCCACAAGACCGATTAATGGGGTAAACATTTCATCCTTAGAAGATAAATTGGATAAGCTTACTAATGTTGTTCAACCTTTGCTTACAGAAAAGAAGAATCTAACCCAACTGTGTGGAATTTGTACTACGTCTGAACATCCGATGAATTTGTGCCCAATCCTTAACGACAATTCAACGGCACATGTTGATACTGTCGGAGATTTTTGGGACCTCCTCAAAGACGCTATGATCGTTTCTCCAACACCTACAATCACGGGTGGAAGGACCATCCCAACTTGAATTACGTAGCTAATCCCCTATATAATCCATTATACCAATCGAGACCTCTGCAACCACCACAATAACAACCCAAGCCAAGCACATCTCTAGAAGCTGCTATAGAAAGACTTACCGCAGATGCTGCAAAATATCAAAGAGGACAGACACATCAATATAAGAGTTAACTAATCAAGTTAGTAAAATCTCGATGGCAGTTAATCGTTTAGAGTCCCAAGGTAAGCTGCCATCCCAAACTGAGCATAATCCTCGACACAATGTAAGTGCTATGACGTTAAGAAGTAAGAAGGTTTTGGAGCCCGTACCTGGCATGAGTCATGCCCGTGACGCTGGTCGAGATGAGAAGAAACTTGACAAAAAGACTCATGTGGATTTAATACTACAAAAATCATTTGCAGTACCACCTCTGTTTCCTGGAAGACTAGTCCAATGCAAGAAGGAGCGAGAAGAGAATGAGATCTTCGACACCTTTCAAAAGGTAGAAATCAACATACCTTTTATTGATGCAATTAAACAAATTCCACTGTATGCAAAATTCTTAAAAGAATTATGCATAAGTAAGAGGAAGCTCTTGGGCAATGAAAAGGTGAGTGTCGGAGAAAATGTCTCCGTTGTTTTACAAAGGAAAATACCACCTAAATGTAAGGACCAAGGTATGTTTTCCATATCTTGCAAAATAGGTAGTGTCCGTATTAAAAAAGCCATATGTGACTTAGGCGCATCAATTAATGTTATGCCTTTGTCAATTTATAAACTACTTAATGCGGGTCCTTTAAAAGAAACAGGTGTAATTATTCAGCTTGCAGATAGATCCATAGTGCATCCGGAAGGAGTTAAGGTAAAGGAGCTGATATTTCCTGCAGACTTCTACATTATCAACATGGAGGATGAAAACTCGGCCAATTCGTCTGAGATACTTCTTGGGAGACCATTCTTGAGTACCGCGCGAACGAAAATTGAAGTTTGGAATGGAGCACTCACCATGGAATTTGATGGTGAAGTGGTTAGGTTTAATGTTTATGTGGATATAGGACATCCCAATGATAAGTTACAAACTGTGCCTTGTAGGAATGTTGATCTTGATGTTAAGCAAGAGGAATTATCGATAATCCAAAAACCAATACGTGAAGTTGTCATGAAAGCCTCAAAATTAGAGTTGAAATCATTTCTAGAATGTACAAGTATTCCAACAGAGAAAAATGCAAACTTGAACGAAGAAGCTCAAAGACTCCTCGATCCACTAATGATAGAGGAACCCGGGAAGGGCTTTAAGGATAGTGGAAAAAGGTTGAAACCTTTTTGCAATGACATCCAAGTGCACAAGATGGAGAAATTAATTCTCAATAAGCCAAACTGATAACATTTAAGGTCGTCGAGCTAACGACGTTAAACAAAAGCGCTTTTTGGGAGGCAACCCAAATTTTTTTCATTTATTTAATTTTAAGTTTTAGTAAGATTTAGGATGTAAATAAATAAATTTTTATTTAATTCAGTTGATTTGATGTTTCCAGGAACATAATAGAGATCATGAATTTTTTCAAAAATCGAACAATACTAATGGCACGGGCACGACATTCTAATTTGGTGACAAATAACAGTAGTGCTGATGCTGCTGAAGGTGCAAGCCCACCCGACTCGCCTAACTAACGTATTTGACCATCCCGAGATAGTCAACGCAACAGACGTAGTCATGCAAACACAATTCCTACCGAAAGTCATCTGCAAGGATTTCTAAACTTTTCAACATCGGAGTATCAAACATGATACGACGCCATCCGACAACGTTCGCTCCGATCTGTAAGCAAATTGATTTTCCCAATCTTGAACTTTTAGATATTCATGATGTTGTGCTTCATTATTTTGATGCTATTGGTTGGACTTTATTTGCTAATATTACTTGTAATGCATATTATGAATTAGTATATGAATTCTATGCCACATTTAGCTTCGAGATAAATGCATTGAGAATTGTTGAAACACAAAATATTGTATGCTTTCATTTGCTTGGGAGGGACTTTCGGATGTCAATTTTAGAATTTAACATTGCCATGGGTTTCATCGACCCTGATGATATTCAATCCTATTCCTATCATTTTGCTTTGTTAAATATTCCAAGCAAATTTTATACTCAGCATGTTTATCGTGTTTTAACTAATTTTGATCATCTGTATAATTCGAAGACCACAAAAGACTTATTGGTGCATGAACCTGCTTTGAGATATATACACCGATTTTTGGCATTTAGCTTTTCAGGTAGAAATGACGCATCATCTGCTTTGACTAAAACTGAACTGTTCTTTTTGTGGTGCATGCATTCGGGTTTTAAAGTTAATTTAGGATATTGGTTTGCGTGAAATTTTCATGCTGTTTTGTGTTACAATCGTCCACTAATACTTGGGTCATATATTTCGAATTTAACCTCTCGACTTTTTCAATCTGAAATTGATTTCTCAACTTTCATATGTGCATATAGTATGGATAGCTTAGATAAATATTGTTTGGATTGTATGGGATTGCTTGCCGGCACCCCTACTTCGTGTTATTTTGTTCCTCCAGGTACATGGACTACTCGCGAGAATATGGTTTTTCGCCAATGCCCACACATCAACACTAAAGAGCAAGAGGAACAACCTCTATCTGTGGAGGAACGTTTAGGACGAATCGAGGCGAGACTTGGAACGATGGAAAATCAAGTCTCTATAATCCTTGATATCCTACAAAGCCGTTACCCCCAAGATCAACAAAATCATTAAGGACACATAAGGAGTACTCTGAACTTTTTACTTGTCATTTGAGCTACTATTTTTCTTTTCTATTATATGATACATGCTTGAGGACAAGCATAGAATAAGTGGGGGGATGAATATAGTAAGTACGCATGGATGGTTGATTATTTTTGCTGCATGTTTCTCTGTTGCATATGTTCAATCTTGCGTTGAATTCATTCAATAGTTTATTTGATATTGAGCCTTTAATCTCATACTTAGTAAACTTGGACAATTGGGTAATTTTTTTTTATTTTTTTGAATTAAAATGCTCAAGTATATAGATTAGTCGACACTTTTGTTTTAAGGTTGATATATGTAGCTAGATTTTCATGAATTGATTGTTTGGAAAAAATATATATTTGCTTGTGCATGAAAAAAAACAACAACAAAAAATGAAAAGAAATTAAATAAATAAATAAAGGCTCAAGTTATGAGTGAAAGTTTCGAAAACATGACCGGATTGAGTAACTGGGGTGAGGTGCTTGGGTTGTCATCTCATCTCGCGTAAAAAGGTTCAAGTGACAAGTCGATACTTAAAAACATTCGGCTAACAAAGCCCAATAATAATGACTGTTTGAACTGAGTAACCGGGATAGAGTGCTTGGATTGTCATCCTAGTTCACGTAAAAAGGTTTGACCATGTCTAATTTATTTTTCTAATACCTTGCAATTTATTGGATTCAAACTCAATTTAATGAAATTATCTAGTTCGCATATTTTCAATTTTTATGACACTTGTCTTGTTGATTAAACTATATGTTTTGAGAATTTATTTACTAATTTTTGCCTATGTTGTTTACATTGAGTATGGATGCAGAAAAGAGGCTCAATTTTTAATAAATTGTAGAACTAATTCTAAAGTTTGAAAGAACAACATGCTTGAGGGCAAGCATGAGCTAAGTAGGGGGATTTGATAACATGATTATTTTTCATGATTTCTTGTATTTAATTTGATTTATTTCTGAATTAGTCCCTGCTAAATTAGTATTTTTATGATTTAATTTTTGTCAGGGATGTAATTGATCAAAAGCAACTAGAAAGGGCCAAATTGAAAGAAAATCATGGAAATATGGCCAAATCAAAAAGATGGAGGAAGTCAAGGACACATTAAATAATTTGACTTTGTAAAAAGCCAAAAATAGGAAATTCTATTTTAGGTTATTTTAATTTTATTATTATTATTTTAGATTTTATATTAATTAATTTAGACTATTTTTAGTAAACCCCATGTATATAAATAGGGGCCTTTTGTTATTTGAAAATCATCAATCAAATACTTCTTTTCCTATTCCTATTTGGAGTTTTATTTTGTAATTATATTTATAAATGTATTCAATGTGCTTAAATCATGATTTTTTTATATAAATTGTTTTTTAAATGTATTCAAAATGGTACAAAAAGGGTGAGAAAATATTGAATTGTAAAGAGTTGATCTGATATACATATTCAGCCCGGATGAACATAGGATAGGATGCAATTAGCATGCCAATAGGGTTAGTTACGCACTTGTACGGGATTTGCACTACGGTGCCTACTGATTTGCACTATGAAGCCTACTGCTCAGCACTTTGGTGCCTACTGTTAAAGCACTTCGGTGCCTACTAGTGTGGTGTAGTCACCTTGATATCTGTATCTGTTATTATTTTTCATTGGGCTAATGGTTTTAAAAGGAATTGAATTGTCTGATTCAATATGGTGATTGGAAGTTTATACAGTTATATGTGTTCCTATGTTTTGATTGATCAAATGATGTATTCATTTGATAGTTCTAATAAAATGATATTGAATTGAATTGAATTGTACGAGAAAATTGATAGATTATATGGTTGTATATGAAATACTCACCTTATGGTTGTGATATGTTGTGATGGGAAACTTACTTAAACTTGTTATTTTGATATGTTTAGTTACAAAATGAGATAAGTTTACTGTTTTAACACTTATGAGCTTACTAAGCATATATAATGCTTACCCTATTATGTTTTCATGTCTTGTAGTTGTCTTTTGCGGAACGTGAAGATCGAATCAACTCAGAGCTCACACTATCCAATCTTTAATTTGGTAGTCTTTTATTCAATCTGGACTCAGTTATGTGGCATGTATATAGGAAATATTATGTACATATGTTTACCTAAGACATGGAGTTTTGAATCATGAATATGGCTTGAATTTTCAAATGGCTAGAAGTTACATACCTTTATGAGAATGCCTAAATATGTGGTACTTGTGTATATATCTTATTATGTTTGGATGTTAACTTGAATGGTTCTAGTTTTGGACCTTATATGGTGCTTAACTTTGAGGGTAAATGTGTTGTGTATTAATATGTACACTTTGCCATGTTGTTAGGCAATGGATGAAGCATAAATCATATATTTGATTATGATTTGGTTAATATTGGAATGTGAAAGATGAATGGTAAGCTATACTTGAGTAGTTGATGAATACATAGACTGATAAGCTTAGAAAAATGTCCATTTCATATGGGATAGCTTGATTGGTCTTGTAGCTGGTTAAATGGATATGTTGGTATGCATTTAAGTTGGTTTTGTATAGGTTTGAATGGCCAAATATGCATCATTTGTGCATATGGTTTGGCTTAGCACGAATTAGGTACCAAATGGTCTTATTTTACCAAAAACAGAGTCCTCGTCGCAACGTGGAATTCTTCTCATCGTAACATCGACCAATCGCCTTTGACGCCCTGATGTCAAGTGGTTCGACGTCATGACATGACTCACTATCTAGCAACGTCACAGTGTGGGAATGGCTCGTCACGACGTGGAGTCCAAATCTTTCAAACTTTACAATTTGGTCCTAATTCATGGTTAGGTCATCAATAGAGCTTTCTTAAGCTCAATTTAGTCTCGATTTTTATTTGAATGATATCATATGATCACGATTGAGATATGAATGGTTATTGCATGATTACTTTAATATTTTTAGTTCTAATTACAATAGTAACATCTTGTACTCTATCCGACGACTGGACCAAGTAAGGGGTGTTACATGAATCTTGGTTGACTTAGTAGAATACAAATAATACTTATCTGATAGAAAAACTAGTTTACTAGTTCAATTATGAGTAAGGGGTGGCACACCCTAGTTAAATATACTAGGATTGTCGCCCCCATATGTATCATAAGGGGTTTTCGGCCTTTCCTGTATTAGGTCTAATTATATGTGTTTCTTAGACTTTTAACCAAACACTTTATAATTTAATCCAACCCAGTACATGTTTTTCTATCCCCAAAATAAATATTATTTATTAAATTAAATAATTTTTGATTAAATAATTTTCTCAACCTAATTCTTATTTCTTTAAAGTCATGACAAAATCCATAAGAAAATATATTTAATTTCCATATTCAATGATTCAAATGACTAATAAATTTAATTCCATTTTTGAACTTCAATTATTTGATAAAAATAATTCAAAATATTTAAATTAATTCTCAAGTCATTTCCATACTTAGTGAGAAATCACATTCATTTCTGAATGTAATTCATTCTTTGACTTTTATCATTTCTATCCAATTTTGTTCATTTGATTCTATATGCAATTCGTTTCTGATTTCAACAAGTTAGTGAAGGAATCGATTGGACATATTTAATTAGTGCTCAAATGATTTATAATTAAGTTTTAGCTTTTCACCTATTAATTATAAACTCATTTAGTCACGAAGTCATTCCATTATAGTATCGTGATTGAGCTCTCTTCAATTACATACCATTATGAAAGTTACTCAATCACTGCAAGTCCAATGACTTTGTCATAAATGTGTTACCCTTATAGGATATCCTTAATCCCTTTGGGGTAAATTTGTTCTCCCGATGTGATCCTATTTTATCTCATGGTAACCATTACATCGTCCTTCATAAAAAACCAATCACTATACAATAGTAATTAAATCATTTATTATAAAGACAAGTAATCTGTGACCACATTTTCTTTTCATCTATCATGTAATGCCAATGAAAGAATATCATTTACCTATTTCTTTGGCTATGAATTCTTGTAACACCCCAAATCCGGCCTAGACGTTATGGCCGAATCTAGAAATGTTATGAAGAAAAGTTATAAATCCAACTTTTTCTCTATGAAGTCACCATATATCTTTGTTACTAAAAGAGTCCACTTTAATTAAAATCGTATTTTTATACTTATTAATGAAAACCGTCAATTGTTTACATTTTTCAAAATAAATCAAATAATTTGCAGCGAAAGTTCTTAAGACGTTATATTTTGGAAAACTGAATTTGCTTTCTTGAAAACGGTTGACTGTATAAAACAGTTGTTTTCATAAAATCATTTTATCAAATGTCATGCTAGAAATCCCAAATTAAAATCCAAATCCAAAATAAAACCCAAAAGTTCAGAGAGTCCAAAATTTACAAAACTCTAAGCCTAGAATTCTAACTAATTTTAATTTAAGTAAAATTAGTTTACGGAAGAATGGACGTAATCGAGCTCCTATCACACTGACCCGTCTAAGTCTGAGGGTTACCTGAATGTGACAGACAAACAGAGAGTGAGTTTTATTACTCAGTGTAACTAAAAGAAACATAATCACAAACTGAATACACAACAGAACAGTTACTGAGAAATGTCTCATGCAGAATCAGAGTCACATACAAATTACAATCCTACCCCCATCCGCTACACACCATCTCTGACAATCCCAACATACCATGTGGGGTATAAAATGACCACCCATCCTTACACACCACTTAGTTTCCTTACAACACTTTTGTAACACCCCAAACCTGGCCTAAACGTTATGGCCAAATTTGACGTGTCACATAGAAGTCTTTCAAAATCAAGGCTTGTTGATAGAAAACCGTTTTTAAGTAAAAACCCAATTAGTTTTGATTGCTTGAGAAAATTTTTTGGCAAATTAAGTTATTAAGTTTGAAAAATCGCTTATTAAAACGATTGCCATGTTTGTTACCGTTTGTTTCTTAATTAATTAAAATTCGAGAAAATTACTCTAATTAAAATCATCTTGCAATTTGAAAATGCGTGTTTGTCTTCAAAATAGTTATTATTATTTTTAGACTTGTTTGTAACAGGTTGGCAGTTCAAAATAAGAAATTAAAAACCCAATCAAAAAGAAAATTAAATCCGCCAAAGGCCTTATTACCAAAATCAATAGCCCAATATAAAAGAAATATATAAGTCTAAAACAACCATCAGCGAACATATGGTCACCTTCGAGTCCCTCGAGGCTCCAAATTGTCTAAGGCTGGGGATTACTTGTACATTTAAAAGAAAGGGTGAGTTTATGAAAACTCAGTGTGTAATCCCCTATCATTTAGTCAAGAATATATCTGATATAAAGATGGGCTGAGCCCTTTCGAGAATGAACAACGTGGGCTTTAACCCAAAAAAGATAAAGATGTAATGTGGGCCTTAGCCCATTATAGTATCAGAATCAGAAACAGAATACATGCGAGCTTAAGCCCAATACAATGACAATATCAATAACAGAAATGCAACAATGCAATCATGCAACCCATCTCAATCCAGCCAACACACCACCCATACCAACCAACACACCATATGGGGATAAAATCGACCCACCCAGCTAACACACCAATATTAGCATCGATTGCGGCACTAATCAATATCGCAGCAAAGATGCCAGTAATCAAAATAGCTAAGAGCCGTAAACAGGATAGCTATAACGCCATGAGTACAGTAATATGATTGGCACAAATCCATTGGTAGTAGTAATATGACCGGCACACAGCCATCAGTAACTGTAATACGATCAGGACAAAGCTATCATAATAGGGATATGATCGGCACACAACCATCAGTAGCATAGCAAACAAAAGTCGCCAAAGAATGGTATCGCAGACTAAGCCGCCAAGAATCAGATATGTGGCAAAGCCACCAATGTGATGGTTGTGGCGGTATCACCAATCTGATACTTCCTCCATAACAGTATCCCAACCCCATGCAGTATGTCGTGTATGCAAAATACCATGCTCAGAATCAGTCATACAAATCACAGACAAATCAGTCATTTAAATTACAGACAGATCAGTCATTTACGTTACAGACAAATCAATCATTTACATCGCAGCCAAATCAATCATTTACCCTCGAGGGGCAAAATAGTCATTTTACCTTTTGGGGGTATATCGATCAATTCACCTAACAAAGGTATTACAGTCATTTTACCTACAGGGGTATCATGGCCATTTTACCCTACAGGGGTATTACGATTATTTTACCCTACAAAGGCATCATGGTCATTTTACCCTATAAGGGTATTACGGTCATTTTACCCTACAGGGGCATTACGGTCATTTTACCCTATAGGGGCATTACGGTTATTTTACCCTACGAGGGTATTACGGTCATTTTACCCTACAGGAGCATTACGGTCATTTTACCTTATAGGGGCATTACGGCCATTTTACCCTATAGGGGTATTACTATCATTTTACCCTACAGGGGCATTACGGTCATTTTACCCTACATGGGTATTACAGTCATTTTACCCTACAGAGGCATTATGGTCATTCTACCCTATAGGGGTATTTCGGTCATTTTACCTTATAGGGTATTTTGGTCAATTTACCTTACAGGGGTATTATTGTCATTTTACCCTACAGGGGCATTACGCTCATTCTACTCTATGGGGCTATTTCGGTCATTTTACCTTATAATGGTATTATGGTCATTTTACCCTATAGGGGCATTACGGTCATTCTATCCTATGGGGGTATTTAGGTTATTTTACTTATTTTAGGGTCTCGGTGGAGAAAACGGCCTCTCCGAATGTCTACAGTCACCTCGAACAACACAGATAACCCAAATGGTCATAACGGTGTAAATGGGCCCAAGGCCTATTATTCACCCAAGTGGGCCTACACGCTCATGTGGCCCACGTAGCCCAAATTCACTCACGGCTATACGAACTACATAGCCTAGTCCAGTGTTTGCCACTTATCGTGGATTTCCTCCGTATGGGGCTCACGAGCCCATTGGGCCCACACGACCCATTTCGGCCAAACGAGGCCCAAAACGACCTAAGTCCATGAGAACGCTCATGGTGGCCTCAACCATCTTACGCCTATATTTGTGGGCTCGGTTCACCACACGTACGATCGCACGCTCGTGTGGCATCATTCGCCGGTAATTCGTCTTTTCGGCATTTTGTCGAACTACGATCAGAAGGAGTGTGATTACACACACACACCTGATCGCGAAGCGCACCATGAATCCCTAGCACTGATAAGTCCCCACTAACTGTTAGCAAGAATTGATCCCCTTACTGTAATTATAGTCAAAACTGAGAGTAGGCCTTCAACTGCTTTTGAAACACGCGCCCCTCTTTACTCCTCGATAATGCCTAGGTAACAACCAATGTTAGTCTAAGGGAAGAGAGAGAAAGGATTCGGCGGAAGGGAAGAAGAACCATACTAGCAACAAAAAATCCATTTAAGGAATCACCATAACTTACACTTAACCTCGACAAACAGAGGAGAAAAACCCGCAGCCTTATGATAGAGAACAGAAATGAGAGTAAATTCGGCAATAGATGAAAGAGAGATAGCAAGGTATTTAGCTTTTACACACTTATGAACAAATGATAACAATGTTAAACAAAAGGGAAATTTGGCTCAAGAGAAATAAATGGGGAAAAATAAAAAAAGAAAAGATGTAGAAGAAGAGAAGAGATGCAATCGGCCAAGGAAAAAAATAGGCAAAAAAGGTACAAAAAGATACCTAAATGGTAACACAGAAACGACTAAGAAGAAAGTAGAGTGAAACAGAGCAAAAAGAATGCACGAGAGGTCACCTTTAATGCAGTTTCGACAGCATCCAAAAAAAGAGAGCAGTAGTTTCGGTTTGGTAACTAAACCGAATTCCTTAAGTGCTACACTCAAATTTCGGCTCCAACCTCCTCCAATTCCAATTCCTCATTTTTTTCCTCCATTATCTCCACCAAATCTTTACCAAATTCTATCCCTATCCCATGAATCACTCCCCCAAGACCGATTCCACAACCACCTTAGCAGAATTCCACTCGAACTCAAACACTAGGCGTCCCGTTAGCAAAATAAATACTCCATTGCTTATCCCAAAACTTGAACCTTAGACCCCTTGCCACACCTGGAATGTCACTTCCATTAGACCATAAGGCTCCTTATGTCACTTCTTAACCACAATTAACTATAAGATCTACTTCTAATCACCAAGGGTTCACTTAGGAGCAAAAAAATAATTTTGTAAACGCCAAGACTTGAACCCCAGTCCTCCTATACCACCCTTGGCATCACTTACCACTGGAGCCCAAGCTCCTTTTATGTCATAAATTCACCACAGATATAAATAAAGCCTTCAAACTAACGCCAAATTCACTTAAGGGAAAAACTAAAATTTTTGCTAGAACCCTAGTTTGAACCCAAGAATTCTCCAACACTCCCAACTCTCCCTAAATCACCTAGCCATTAAACTAAACCTGCAATTTATGATATTTCTTGCACACATAAAATTTTATGTGCAGTCTCCTAGCGGCTCCCACGCATCAGGCCCAATCCTATTAAGCCCAAATTTAGGGCGTTACAACTTTTTAGAAAAAATGGCAGCAGTGCTGCTAGTATAATGGCAAGTTAACGCCTCACATAGAACACTTCCTTCATATAAAACATAACCCGCCCCATAGCCAGGTACAAACAGAATACCAGATATATCAGATTAACAGACAGCATAATATATATATCAAGCATGCTAATATAATAGATATTGAACATGGTCATACAAAACAGATCAAACATATCGCATCACATTACATGCATTTAGGCATTATTTACGTTGATTTCATACTAACAAAATAACAAATTTCATGCTTTAAGGCTTACATAACACATACTAACCTTACGGAAGGCCCACAGTCGATCGCGGACGACATGTACGACCCTAAGAAAAAAATCATACATTTGGGCCCACATGCCCGTGTGGCCACACGTCCAAAATTGCCTTGCCCTTGTGGCCCACACAACCCAAATGGCCTAGACCGTGTGTCACACAGGGCCATGTGGTGTCGATAGGCCCTAATTTCGGCTTTCATTGTTCGTTGTTTTTCAAGTTTCTCGTTACACATCTAATTTGATTTCTTCATAACAACACCCATAGAGTAAACAGCACCTAACAATCGATAATAAAATGCCTAGAATCAATATCAGTTCCTCAATTTCTATCGAGTAACCACTCGACTATAATGCAACCATACACAATTCCAGCTAAAAGATTGCACTCATAACCGTTCAAAAACTTACCCATGTCCACGGCAGCCCCTAATCTCTAATTCGCAACAGGAGAATTTCGGACTCCTTGAATGTCACCTAGCAACAATGATACATAGAGTCAACTTACGCTTCAAACAGAGTATTAAAACATTAACAAAGGTTCCTACCAAATCCACAGAAAATCTTTGCTTACAACACTTATTAACATTATCCGGATAAATTGAGTTGCAAAAGAAACAAAAAGATCCCCAACACCATGCAATAGCACAATTGGAATCAAACTGAGGCAACAAACACCACAAATTAAAGGAGAAAGTAAAGAACGAAGAACAATCTAAAGAAAATGGAGAAAACGTTAAAGAAGAAAGAACTGACGTGAGAGGAAAAATAGAAACGTGGAAAAGAGGGATTTTTTGAAAAATAATAAAATAAAATAAAAGATAAAACCAACCCCCTTCAAATCCCCAACTAACACCTTTTCTTACCCAATTTCACTTTAATCCAACTACCTCTTGACAGGCCATAACAATTCCTTAACAAAAAGATAATACCCTCTCGCGCACCTCAAGTCTCGAACCCAAGAACTCAAACACCCTCCCACATCACTTAACCACTGTAATAAGCACTTAATCATGAAAGAAATTAACAAACCACAACTTAAGACTTTTCGGATGTTACAACTCTACCCCCTAAAGAAATTTCAACCTCAAAATTTACTTGATACAAACAAATGCGGATACTATTGAAGAATTGAGTCCTTAAGTTCCCACGTAGCTTTCTCAATGCCATGATTCCACCACAGAACCTTAACTAAGAAAATAGATTTCCTCCTCAAGACCTTAACATCTCGATCCAAGACCTGCACTAGCTCCTCCTCAAAAGTCAAATCGGTCTAACTTCAATCTACTCAACAGAAACAATATGAGATGGGTCTGACGGATACCGCTTCAACATAGAAACGTGAAATACATCATGAATATAGTCTAACTCCAAAGGTAGCTCTAACAAATAAGTAATTGTTACCACACATTTCAGAATCCGATAAAACCCAATGAATCTAGGGCTCAACTTGAACCTACGTCCAAACTGTAGGACTTTCTTCCATGAAGACACCTTAAGGAACACATAATCACCCACAGAATACTCAATGTCCCTCCTTTTCAGATCCACATAAGACTTTTGTCTATCAAAAGTAGCCTTAAGACGATCCTGAATCAGTCTAACTTTGTGTTCAGTCTCAAAAACTAACTCAGGATCCAAAACCCGTTACTTACCCAACTCTATCCAACACAATGGAGTATGACACTTACGACCATACAGAGCCTCGTAAGGTGACATCTGAATACTAGACTGGAAACTGTTATTGTAGGCGGACTAGGCTTGTAACAGCCCAATTTTGGGGCTAGTCAGAATAGTGGTTTCGAGACCACTAAACTGAGGATAAAGAAAATTATTCAACATTATTTTATGTGTTATAGCATTAAAATATGGCTATGTAGAAATTTTGGTGTTTTAATTTTAGCAATAGCATGCATAATTGTGAAAAAAAGGACTAAATCGCATAAGATGCGAAAGTTTTATTTTATAAGGTAGAGGTACCTAATAACTATAGAATGTAATTTAGAAGATTTTAAAAAGCAATTAGGCCATTTATCTAGTGGTGGCCGGCCATATAGGAGCTAGGGAGACAAGATTTTAATGTTGGTCAAATTTAGTGGATATTAGGTGGTAAAAATGAATAAAATAAGAGGAGTAAAAGATGTTATCATCTTTCACTATTCACCTATCTTCTCTCCACCAAAAATTGAAGAAGAATAGAGCTTTTTGGGTTTAAACTTTTAGCCAAGCTATCTCCCTTGCTAGTAAGTGATTTAGATGGTTTTTATTTGATAATTTTTGTACTTTTGGAGTCCCCAAAGCTTAAGCAAGCTAATGAAGGGACTAGTTTGTGATATGGTTAAAAGTCTAGGGACTTGCCATGAGAGTGTTCATGTTGTTAGCTGAGTTTTTAGGGAAGAAAATGAATGTTAGGGAGATGAGAAACAACTTTTGTGAAAGGTATTAGCATGAAAACACCTAAATAGGACTTAAATGCAAAGAATGAAATTGTGTCATAAATGCATGAAATGGTGAGAATGGTGGGTAGTTGTAAGAGAAATAAATGTTTATCTAGGCTTATTTATTGAGAAAATATATTGAAAAATAATTTACGAGCCTAGGGGCAAAATCGTAATTTTGCCATAATACAAGGGCAAAATGGTTATTTTTGCCCAAGTGTAGATTTTGATGTATGGTGATCATAGGATGATCTAAATGAATGAATTTCATTGTTATAGATCAAGAAGAGCATGGTATCAACCTTGACCGTGGAAAAGGCAAGGTGACGGATTAAACCGTTAGTTACAACATTTTGCACCGAGGTAAGTTTATGTGTAAACAATGCATTTTCTTTATACACATTATGTTGCTAATTGGTGGTTGGCATGATTGAGAACATGTGTGGTTCAAGTGGATCGAATGTGGTATTAATTGAATAATTATTGTATGAATGATGAAATAGTCATATGAACATGTCATGACAGCATTTGATGGTGGGCTGAGTGCGATACCACCTTGTTGCTTAATTAAGATGGGCTATGTGCGATACCATCATTTATTTATCATTTGGTGGGCTATGTGTGATACCACTGTAACTAAACTTTTTGGTGGGTTATGTGCGATACCACCCTAATAAAGACTAATGGTGGGCTAAGTGCGGAACCACCGAGTAATTTGACTACAAGTAATTGATTAAGAGGTTGTGATGTGTTGTTTTATGTGACATTGTAATGCTAAGTGCAGGGGAACATGCTAATGAATGTACACATTAAGCTTGTGATATGTTTGGAATATAGAAAAGGAGGAAATGAGTAAGCATAATTATGAATGTAGATTGTTTCTTGCTTAGTATGTAATGCTATATAAATGATTAGTACATGATATAATGTTATATTGTTTACATGTAAACTTACTATGCTTAAAGCTTGCTCCTCCTTTCTTCTTCCCTTGATTTATAGAGTTTAAGAGCCGAGCCGGGATACGCCAATATGTAGAAGATCACCCACACTATCAGCTCACCTCGATAATTCTAGACTTAGTGATTTTGTATATGGCATGTATAGGGGCTAGATTAGTTAGATTATTTTGTTATTTTGGCCAAAAGTGTATCGGCCCCTAATTAAGACAACTATTTTGTATATTGTCATGGTTGATGGCTCACCTTGTCATTTATGAAAATATGAGTTATTCATGAAAGTTTATGTTGCAAATTATGAGTTGTATATTCATATGTGGAATGGATTCATGTAGTGTGAACTAGAGGGGTGCAAAGAGCTTGGTAAATAGCCTCTTTCTTATCCATATGGGTAGACACACGGGCGTGTGTTTAGGCCATGTGTGACACACGATCAGTCTATGGGCGTGTTCCCAGGCTGTGTAAAGTCTATAATTAGGATTTAGAATTTGAATCGCCACACAGCTAAAGCACACGGGTGTGCGACTAATCGTGTGGATTAATCAGAGATGACTACGGCATCAAACACGGGCGTGTGCATAGGCCGTGTGAAGAAGTCAGAATGCCAAGGTTTGGCGCACGGGCCAGGGCCACGAACGTGTCCAAGCCGTATAAAATTAGTCAATGTCGACCAGGGGTGGAAGACACGGGCATGTCTTAGGGGCACACGGGCATGTCCCTAGACCAACACGGGCGTGTGGCCCCTGTTTAGGTGAAAATTTTTTAAGTGTTCATAAAGTTTCATTTTGGTCCCGTAATATCCCGAGCGGGTGTATAGGGTTACGTTGACCCATAATAGGGATGGTGTGATAGTGATCGAAAAGTTTTAAATTGGAGAAAAATTTTATAGCTTAAACTGGAATGATCAAAAAGTTAAATCCAGTAATGCCTCACGCCCGGTTCCGGCGGAGAACCCAGGTAAGGGGTATCACACGGCTAATGGTAGAAAATCCTCCCAACTACCTCAGAAATCAATCACACAACTCCAAAGCATATCCTCCAGTATCTATCTGAGGATGAAACACAGATCGACCATTTTTCTGAGGATGGAACGCAGTACTGAAACCCAATCTCGAACCTAGAGCCTCATGAAGTTTTCTCCAAAACCAAGAAGTGAAGCAAGGATCTCTATCAGAAATAATTGAGGCTGGTACCCCATGAAGTCTTATGATCTCTGAAATATACAACTTGGCCAACTTCAGAAGAGAATAATCTGTCCGAACAAGAATAAAGTTGGCAGACTTGGTCAACTGATCTATAATAACCAACATAGAATCCTTCTTAGTAGGTGTTAAAGGTAACCTATTAACGAAGACTATAGTCACACGCTCCCATTTCCACATGGAATCTTAATGGGTTAAAGCAAACCCTAAGGCAACTGGTGCTCAGCCTTGACTTTCTAGCACGTCAGGTAACGAAAAACAAAATTTGTCACCTTCTGTTTCAAACCAAGCCACCAGTATAGTTCACGAAGATCCTGATACATCTTATTTCCACCAAGATGTATAGTATAAGGGCTACTATACGCTTCCCCCAGAATGGACTATCTCAAATCAAAATCATTTGGTACACAAACCCATCTTCGGAAACATATTACCTCATCACTATTTAGCCCAAAATCAAACGTACCTCCTTTCTCTACCTGACAGAATCGCAGAACTAAAGAATCATCCCCCAACTACTTATCTCGAATCTAATCGATCTAAGTCAGCTTAACTTGCAACTTGGCTAATAGACCCCTATCATCAAATAGACTTAGGCGAGCAAACATTGCCCTCAAATCAGAGATTGCTCTATGGCTAAAAGCATCGACCACCACATTGGCCTTACCGGGATGATACTAATAGTGCAGTCGTAATCCTTAAGCAGTTCAATCCATCTACGTTGTCTAAGGTTTAACTCCTTCTGGGTAAGGATATACTTAAGGCTCTTGTGATTGGTGTAAATAATATACCTCTCACCATACAAATAGTGCATCCAAATATTTAAGGTAAAGACAACAGCAGCTAACTCGAGATCATGCGTCGGATAATTTCCCTTGTGTAACTTAAGCTGTTAGGATGCATAAGCCACTACCTTACCGTCTTGTATCCGAACACATCCTAAACCGACGTTTGACACATCACTGTATACTACAAACTCCTTACTAGATTTAAGCTGTATCAGAATAGGAGCATGAGCCAAAACATATTTGAACTTCTCAAAGTTTGATTGTTGTTCATCAGTCCAGACAAAAGGGGTGTTCTTATACAACAACTTAATTAGAGGAGCTACAATTAACGAGAACCCCTTGAAAAATCTATGATCATAGTCCGAAATGCTTAGAAAACTATGGATCTCAAAAACATTCCTAGGCTATTTCCAATCAATCACAACCTCAATCTTTCTAGGATCAACTTACATCCCCTCCGTAGAAACCACATGCCCTAGAAAAGTTACTTCCCTTAACCAGAATTCATACTTGCTCAACTTAGCATAGAGTTGTTTCTCTCAAAATATCTTAAAGACAACTCTAAGATATTCATTATGATCATCTTCGGTCTTAGAGTATATCAGAATGTCATCGATAAAGACCACGATGAACTGATCCAATAACGGCTAGAAAATCTAGTTTATTAGATCCATGAAAGCAACCGGAGCATTCGTCAAACCAAAGGGCATGACTAGGAACTCGTAATGCCATAATGAGTTCTAAAAGCAGTCTTATGAACATCAACATCCTTAACCTTATGTTGATGGAACCTAGAACGGAGATCTATATTTAAAAACACCGAAGCCCCACGAAACTGATCAAACAAGTCATCGATCCTCGAAAGTAGGTACTTATTCTTCACCGTTAAATTATTTAACTGACGATAGTTGATACACATCCTCATAGTACCATCTTTTTTCTTTACAAACAGAAACGGTTTCCCCTACGGAGACACCCTAGGACAAATGAATCCACAATCAAGGAGTTCCTGAAGTTGGGCCTTTAACTTCATAAGCTCCTTCGGTGCCATACGATAAGGAGCAATGGACACCAGAGCTGTACCTAGCAGAAGCTCAATACCGAACTCGACTTCCTGATCTAGAGGTAAACCCGGTAACTCTTCGAGAAAAACATCCAGAAATTTCTTAACCGTTCGGATGTTCTCAACAGATGAACCCACAGAAGTTGAATCACTCACAAAAGACAAGTACACTTCACACTCTTTCCGAACTAGTTTTTCGGCCACGAGAGTAGAAATCACATTCGATAAGTAATCACGTCGCTTGCCGATCACAACCACCTCCACATCATTCTCAGATATCAGAACCACTCTCTTAGTAGTACAATCCAAACTGACTCGATGCTCCACAAGCCAGTCTATACCCAAAATCAGATCAAATTCTCCAAATGGTAGTTCCATCAGATTAGCCAGAAATATAACCCATTGTACCCCCAACGGTACATTCCTATACAGTCTATTAACCCTAATAGATTGGCCCAATAGGCTGAGTACAGTAATCTCACCGAAATTGCTCTCAATCGAAACCCCCCAAGTTTACAAAAATAAAGCTAGCAACATATGGATGTATTGACCCTATGTCCATCAATGCAAAATAATGGGCATCATAAATAAAGAACATACCTGTAATCACATCAGTGACATCTTTATCCTCACGACGTGTAGCAGTATAAACCAATGCAAGCTGCCTTGCCTCAGTCTAATTAGCACCTCTTCCCAATGCTCACTGCCCCTTACCTATACCATTACCACCCCTAGTCGGACCATGGCCCTTAGGCGGCTGCTAAATTACCCGTTGAGGCTGAAAAAATCTCGGAGCTGGAGCTTGTATCTGATCAAAACACTATGGGTAATCTCTAATACAGTACTCCATCGACCCACACTATAAATACACTCCCAACCTCCTCCAACACTCGCCTAGATGGCATCTACCATAGTTTTTACACGGTTGAGCCATAGTAGGAACAACTGGAACCCTAACTTTTGAAGGCCCATTAGATCTAGCCCGTTTCTTAGGCATCTGAACAGAATTAGAGGGATTTGAGTCCCTCTTATTCTTACCCCTCTCTCGGTCCGTATTCTCGCGCTCAATGCACTTAACCTCCTCAGTGATCTTCATATTGTGCACCAAGACAGCAAATTCTCGCTCCTTTTGCGGAGCTATTAGGACTCCCAGATTATCCCTTAAACCATTCTCAAAATGAGCACATTTCTCATACCCAGTCGCCACCATCCCACGAGCATAATTGCTTAATATAAAAAATTCAGCCTCGTACTCGACCACAGTCCTATCCCCTTGAGTGAGATTCATAAACCCGCGTCTATGAGCATCCACATAACTCACCCCCATATATTTACTCTAGAAGGCAATCTTAAAATATTCCCAAGTAATCTGATCTAGTTGAGTACCCTCCTCAACCATTAACCACCACTAATACGCTTCATCACGAAGCAGAGATATTGCACCCTTCAATTTCTGCTCACGGGTGCATTCGATATCATTCATTATCCTCTCATTGGCCTCCAACCAGTATTCAGCAATAGTCGGGGCGACCATAGTGATGCCCCTAAATAGCTCAGCACTATTAGACCAGAGTCATTCAGTTACTGATCCACTGCTCCGAAAATTAAAATGGGGCCCAACAACCCTCTCTAATACTTTAAGCATGGCTTAGGACAATTGTCATCGCCAGCCAAGTGACTTTGAGACCCGGTCTCAACAGTAGGTGTAACTGGTGTCTCACTTATATCCAGATATGGCATACTACCCATCGAGGACGAATCAGCTCGAGTCCCTCTACGGTGCCCGCCACGCGCACGAGCACTCATTGTATTATCAAATTATCTACATTACAAAATTTAATATATTAGTTTTAGTATTTATTAGCAAGTGTTTTATGCTTCAAATAATTATCAGAAGTAGTTTCAAAAATTTCAGGAATTTTTAGTCTTTAACTAACTCAGTGCAGTTTTAATAGTTTCAGAGTTTTCTAACTAAAGTATTTCTAAGTTAGAAGTACTTACAGGATCGGCACTGGAGATTTAGTGTTCAACAAACTTACTTTTTAAATTTAAAAATAAACTTTACTCGGAAAATAGTTTTTACAAATATAATTTTGAACCCAAAATTTTCATAGCCCGAGTTTTGTAACTAGGCTCTGATACCACTAAATGTAACACTCCAAACTCGGCCTAGACATTATGGCTGAATCTGGAAAGTTACGAATAAAAGTTATAAATTTAAATTTTTCTCTATGAAACCATCGTATATCTTTGTTACTAAAATAGTCCACTTTATTTAAAATCGTATTGTTATACTTATTAATTAAAACTGTCAATTGTTTATATTTTTAAAATAAATCAACTAATTTGCAACGGAAGTTCTTAAGACGTTATATTTTAGAAAACCAAAGTTTGTTTTCTTGAAAACGATTGATTGTATAAAATAGTTGTTTTCGTAAAATCGTTTTATCAAACGTCATGCTAGAAATCCCAAATTAAAATCCAAATCCAAAATAAAACCCAAAAGTCCAGAGAGTTCAAAATTTACAAAACTCTTAGCCCAGAATTCTAACTAAATTTAATTTAAGTGAAAGTAGTTTGCGGAAGAATGAACGTAACCGAGCTCCTATCGCACCGACCCACCTAAGTCTGAGGGTTACCTGAATGTGACAGACAAACAGGGAGTGAGTTTTATAACTTAGTGTGTAACTAACAGAAATTGAATCATAGACTGAATATATAACAGAACAATTTCTGACAAATGTCTTATGTAGAATCAGAGTCACATACAAATTACAATCCTATCCTCATCCGCTACACACCATCTCCGACCATCCCAACACACCATGTAGGGTATAAAACATCCACCCATCCCTACACACCACTTATTGTCCTTACGACACTTTTTAGAAAAAATCGCAGTAGTGTTGCCAGTATAATGGCAAGTTAACGCCTCACACAAAACACTTCCTCCACATAAAACATAACTCGCACCATAGCCAAATACAAACAGAATACCAAATATATCAGATTAACAAACACCAGAATATATATATCATGCATACTCATATAATAGATATTGAACATGCTCATACAAAATAGATCAAACATACCGCATCACATTATATGTATTTAGGCATTATTTACGTCAATTTCATACTAACAAAATAGCAAATTTCATGCTTTAAGGCTTATATAACACAAACCAACCCCACGGAAGGCCTACAGATGATTAGGACGACATGTACGACCCTAGAGAAAAATTTAGAAATTTGGGCCCACACGCCCAAAATACCTTTGCCCATGTAGCCCACATGGCCCAAAATAGCCTAGGCCGTGTGTCACACATGGCTTCGTACACAGCTTGTTACACAACCATGTGGCATCGACAGACCCTAATTTCAGCTTTCACCGTTCGCTATTTTTCGAGTTTCTCGTTACACACCTAATTCGATTTTGTCACAATAGCACCCACGGAATAAACAGTACCTAACAATCAACAATAAAACGCCCATAATCAATCTCAATTCCTTAATTTCTATCGAGTAACCACTTGACTACAATGCAACCATACACAATTCCAACTAAAAGATTACACTCATAACCGTTCAAGAACTTACCCATGTCCACGGTAGCCCCTAATATCTAATTCGCAATAGAAGAATCTCGGACTCCTTGAATGTCACCTAGCAACAATGATACACGAAGTCAATTTATGCTTCAAATAGAGTACTAAATCATTAACAAAGATTCCTACCAAATCCACAAAAAATCTTTACTTACAACACTTACTAACACTACCCAGATAAATCAAGTTGCAAAAGAAATGAATAAGATCCCCAACAACATGCAAGAGCACAATTGGAATCAAACTGAGGCAAGAAACACCACCAATTGAAGGAGATAGCCAAGAACGAAGAACAATCTAAAGAAAATGGAGAAGACGATGAAGAAGAAAAAACTGACGTAAGAGAAAAAAAATGGAAACGTGGGAAAAGAGGGATGTTGGGAAAAATAATAAAATAGAATAAACTAAAAAGATAAAACCAACCCCCCTCAAATCCCCAACTAACAGATTTGCTTACCCAATTTCACTTTAATCCAACTACATCTTGATAGGCCACAACAATTCCTTAACAAAAAGATAATACCCTCTCGCACACATCAAGTCTCAAACCCAAGACCTCAAACCCACTCCCACATCACTTAACCACTGTAAAAAGCACTTAATCATGAAATAAATTAACAAACCAGAACTTAAGACTTTTGGGATGTTACAATTCCACTATTGTGAATGGTGCTACATATTGCAGAAGTCGTATACTCAAGGCACCAGCTTTCAGTTCTTTATCTTTTTGAACTCAGACTTTTACTTACATCAAAGTATATGAGTCACACATACACAGTCCATTATCTACTCAAGACTAAGGTATGTCATACTATGAACATCAAAAGTGAATAAATCTATAAACAGATTTAGGATCTATTCTACTTGGGTCCTGTCCAATGTACTATTAGTTCAATCAATCACATCTATGTCTCTATCTTCTGGGAATCATCTGCTCCAATGCTCAAGACCAAGTATCTCCCAATTGGACTTAATAAATGACATATTAGTCTTTCAATTAGTTTGCTCATTTCCAGTTAAACTAAGGATATGTTTATATTTATCTACTAATACAAGCTATCTTTCCGTATTACGATTCAATCACATAATATCACTTAGTATTAGTTAAATATTAGATAACCAATGAGCTAATATTTGATTTCATTTTGTTTTGCATGCAAAAACCATTGAGGATAATATATAAAGGGTATTAATGTAATTTATGAATAATTTTATTAAACTAATTTGTTCGAAAAAATAAAAGTATACAAACGAATATATTACACTTAGGGAATTAGATCTAATAGTCTATTCACGGTATATTCATTATCTTGAACTTCATGATAGTCTTAATCAACAATTTAACACAACTCAATGAAGTTTATTTCAAGTTATCTAATATAATTCATTTTAAACTTTATATCTAGATCTTTATACTCTTACTAAGTCATTTACCTTTTATATTCGTAATTCTATTAGACATAATTCACACCTTGTTATCAACTATCACTATTGTAGCATAATATCTCAACATGACACCAAACTTTCAATTTTAACAATTAGAACATTAACACATTGTTTTTGGTTAGTTTGTTTAAATAATATGAAAATAATTTCAACTTTAGAAAATAATTTATTTGATGAAAATGACTTACTTTTCCGAAAAAGTTAATAATTTTTAGTGTTTGGATAGATCTCGTAAAATATTTTCTAGTGTTTAGCAAATTTTCTGAAAATATTTTATAAAACTGTTTTAAATGAAATAAATATACATTTGAGATTTATTATTTTTTCATCCCGAGTTTATTACTTTAAATATTAAAATTATATTTTACATTGATTTACTTATAAATAAATACATTAAATTAAATATATTAATAATCATAAATTGAAAACAACCAAAGCAAATAGAAGATTCATAATTGTGTTATGAAAAATAAAAACAAAGATTGAATAATAATAAATTAACTTCCAAACCACAATTAATATTACAAATTTTGATACTAGATCATAATTTTTGGACTAAAGTTCAAACCAGACAATAATATACAAATAAAGTTCATACCAAACAATAATATACAAAGAATGAAAGAATTAACAAGTTCTTGGACTAAATTTCAATTGTTCTTTTATTAATAGCTTTATATCTCCATTTCTCTTTCTCTAAAAAACCAGCATCCAAGAACCTTGAAACAAATACCCAAAGCCTATAAATGTCTTCAAAACTAGTGAGGAACCCAATTGTATCTATAACATCTATCCCAGGCTGAAACTCATTTTTTTCCTTTATTTCTTCATGTTTAACACTAAACCAAATGTGTTGTAAACACCAGATGCAGAATGAAATATTGTTCCTATTAGTCAGTTTTTGCACTAATGCAGGATCAATCCTTTCCCCTTTCCAATCAAATACATTGAAAGCCACTGTTGGACCTCGATCAAACATTACTTTTGGACCATAGATTTTGGTTCACCATCTGAAATCTCGAGACTTTCAACATTTTCGTTGGCATCCTCCTCCTTTAAGGAATTCTACAACTCACAAAAACAACAAGATATCCATGTTTACTAAAGATTCCAAAAATGATAAACAAATAGTCCTACACTCACATTACTCATGTTACAGGCCATCAATTCACCATTACTGTGATCATTACTAGAAACCTCTTTTTTAACTGATCCATTGCCATCAGCATTCACAAACTCTACACCACCAGAAATAACATTTAAATCATCCCCCTTATCCTGCGAGATTGAATGTAAGCGAACCCTTGAGCTTGACAAAACCAAAATTAACTAATGCACAAAAAATGTCAGGATAAGGAACATTTGAAAAAAGCCACAACATGGATAAAATCAAACAAAAGCATGCTCTGACCGAATATTCTAGGAGAAACTCTAGGCTTTTTGACAGCCATTGGCATATCCTCAAATCATCTATTGTCCTTTATCTAAATTCATCATGATATTGAATACTTATAGAACATTAAGAAGAAGAATTATAGTGCTCTGAGGAATGAAATAAAGACTATGGTACTAAGTATACCGGCAAGGGAATATTGGTAAGTGGTACCTTTTGTATTTAAGTAATTTGTTAACTGATTTTTGAAATATCAAAAGTCTGTATAACCCCACACCTACAATGCTATAACAACTATTTTTACTTCACATCATGCAGTGATCACTACCATCACAACATTGCAAATGATCCATAAAAACACTAACAGAAAAAGTAAAGAGATGAAATCTCACCAGAGAATCAAAGGCATCTTTCTAGACTTTGCCACTTGAATTTCCAGTTTCAAGATTTTCTACATTTTTATTGGAACCTTCTCCTTGCAAAGTGTTCTGCACTTAACACCATTAGGATACAGTTTCTTATTTCAATATACATCCAATTCCTAAACTCATTACACAAAATTCCTCACTAATTAAGCAAATAGTAAGGGAAAAAACTGACTCACCTCACAAACCATCAATTCAAGATAAATCCTTAACGCTACAAACCTTACCATTCATACAAGTTCATATAACCAATAATCATCAATGTAAATTCTACAAATTACTTAATTCAAACAATCTATACCATGTAGCTAACACCCATACAGCTTCATGATTGATTCAATTATTAGGCAATTAAAATGCAAATAAACATAAGAAGTTTACCTGTGATTCGCTTGAATTAGCCAAAATACGACTCAAAGGCTCTCCTCTCAACAAAATCACAGGCAACCTATCAATGTCCCAAACAAGAACTTTACAAACAACCAATCGAAAAGCTCTATGGCCTGTCTTACACTTTGTTTTCGAAATCGACATACAATGCTGTACAAGTCCAACACACCCCTGGAATTTCTTACCTAAATTTTCACCAATGCCACCACAAACCAAGAAAAAGAACTCACATTTCTCATGATTCTCCTCATAGTAGCCCCTCAACTCACTGTTATTCACAAAAATTCTCGTAAAAAACATGTCTACTTCATTCTTTTCTTCTTCTTCTTCATCAAAATCGTCATCATCACCATCATCGTTTTCTTCATCACGAACCCTATTCTTGAAAAACTCTTTGCAACTGTCAAGAACCTTATTTTGCATTTGCATGTTGGCAAACCTGGCTTGGTCTTCAATTGAAACAGGACTGACCGTAGGTTTTGCTTTAGACTTGGATTTTGGCCATCCAGGAGAGGAAGGTGATGTGGATTTTAGAAGGACTGACCAGTCGAGCCCAGGGTCAGGTTAGGGGTCCGTTTGTTTGACGACAAGGAGTAGATTAGGGTGCAAAGGATGGGGGAGGGGGAAGGGGAAGGGGAAGAGGCTTCAGCTATGTTTACTGGGGAAGGGAAAACCTTTGGAAAACGTCTTACCAAAATAAAATCCGTAAGACATTTTACTAAAATCAATGCTTCTTTTCTCGTGTTTTGTAAAAGGTTTTACGATGGGAAATTATTTTCAACTAAACAAACATTGTAAAAGGCTGAAAAACTTTCCCGTAAAAGCTTTTACCCCTAAACAGACGTAGCCTTATTAAGTATGCATATAACATAACCCACATAACATTATACACCATTTATTCATAATTATAATACTTATTCATACGACAAATAGTTAATCATGCATTTTTTATTGCCAAGTCATCAAGAGCTCGATACCATTATCCTTTCTTTAGTATCCATTACCTTTACATATCTCTAACATCATATCTTTATAAAACACTAGGGAACAATGTTTACGTGATTTTCATCAATCACTTCTCATCCTCAAGGGACAATTATAAATTATATCTCACCCATAAGGTATTAATAAACATGATACTTATATTAACATCTCAATCTATATAAACAATTTAAAAATAGACTCAGCATCCAAACTTAGCTTGGTATTGGCACCAATCATGGCATGTACCTCTAGACTCAATTACAGGGTCTGGTTTAGTCCGTGGATCGACTAAACTCTAGCTCTGATATCACTAAATGTAACACCCCACACCCAACTCGATCACTGAATCCAGATGCATGATATCACATTACGTTGTCAAAAAACTTATGCTATCTCATTACATAATCATAAAATTAAAATCATAATTATCATTAAAATCAATTTAACCATCAATCATACTCACACATATATTGTAACACCCCTTACCCGTGTCCAACGCCAGGACAGGATATGAGGCATTATCGTACTTATTCTTGCTTGAACATGTATTATCGGGCTATAAAATTTCGTTCCAACTGAAAATTTTCCTTTTTAATCATAACATGCATATTATGGGCCTACGATGTCTTAAACATACATACGAGAGGTTTCGGAATTAATCCGGAAACTTTTACACTCTTAGAAAATTTTTACCTAAATAGGGGCTACACGTCCATGTGAAGTGGGACACGCCTGTGTAGGCAGGTCGTGTAGTCATAAACGCCCATATCCCTTGCCCGTATGGAATTTAATTTTTATTTCGAACCTACAGGGGTTTTCACACGGCCGGACACATGCCCGTGTCAATGGCCCGTGTCTCTCATACGGCCTAGACACGCCTGTGTCCTCACCCGTGTGTAAAAACCTTAGCATTCTGTTTATGACGTCAGCAACTTCTCAAGGGGCAAATGGCCTAGGCACACGCCCATGTGCTGACCCGTGTGACGAATCAATTCTCGTAAATTTGATGCAAGGGACACACGGCCTATCAACACGCCCATGGGGGTTGACCGTATGTCACACACGGCCTAAACACATGCCTGTATGTCTACCCGTGTGGACAATTAGAAAGCTATTTTCCAAGCCAATTGCCACCCTGAAACATGAACACACTTATACCAACTCAAGCAATATATGATACGGAAATAATACCCTAAAAAGAACCACTAATCATCATTCAAACACTTCACATTTTACCTCATCATTTGCATAAACTTTCCCTTCATAAAACATATCATCATTAAAATATGAAACTTGAAAAATATTGGCCAATTCCCTATGGTCATATACAAAGTGAGTGTATAACATTAGTAGCCAACCCATTTGGCTCTCAAATGTGACATAACACAAAATGATCAAGTCCTATACATGCTATACGAAATAATTTAACTTTACTATACCAAAAGAATGATTGATAGTGTGATCCGAGCTCCGACGTTCTACAATCCCCGAGCTAGCTTGGCGATACTATAAGGAAGAAGGAAAAGAGAGAAGTAAGCATATAGCTTACTAAGTTTGCATGAAATCTTATGTAGCAACATAATTGCTTAAAATAAACTTATTCATCATGATACAAGAACACATAAATCTCAAGTGCTTAAACTTACTTACTCATACTTACCCATCACATTAGAGTTACGTTAACTTGTATTTACTTATGGTACCTGTATCACTCATTACATAGTTTAGCACTTAAACTATCATAGACAATAACTTGAATCTCTATCTTCCTTAACTTGAATGGAATTCTTTATCATTCTTATACAACTTATCTCATCATCAACTTTACTTACTTTGCTCTTAGTCACCTTTTCATGCTTACACTTTTGCCCGTTGAATTTCTCGGAATACCAGAGGATACTCAATCTCATCAAACATGTGTCTTGATGCCAATGCCATATCCCAAATGTGGTGTTACATGGGATCGTCTCTTAGTGCCGATGCCATATCCCAGATATGGTCTTACACAGGCTTCCTTAGCTTGATGCCGATACCATGTCCCAAACATGGTCTTACACGAGACCTTCTTTAAATGGTGTCGATGCCATGTGCCAGACATGGTCTTACACGAGACCTTCCTTAAATGGTGTCGATGCCATGTGCCAGACATGGTCTTACACGACACCTTCCTTAAATGGTGTCGATGCCATGTGCTAGACATGGTCTTACACAAGACCTTCATTAAATGGTGTCAATGCCATGTGCTAGACATGGTCTTACATGAGACCTTCCTTAAATGATGTCGATGCCATGTACCAGACATGGTCTTAGACAAGACCTACATTCCTTTATACCGATGCCATGTCCTAGACATTATCTTACACGGGCTTTCCTTATCTCATGTTAGGACAAAGGTATTCCCGTTATTCTGAAACTTCAAACGGGACTTTCACTTACTTGTTCTCATTGATTTCTTTATTAAACATTGATAATCAACTTCATTGAAATAATAAACTTTATGCAACATAGCAAGTAATTTAATCATAATAACATATGTAGCAATGAATTCATACAAACTTACCTCAGTACTCCAAAATATGTGTAGATGTGCAATTTAGTCCACAACATTGTTTTTACCTCAGTTTCGGTCCGAGCTTCGTGTTTCTTGATCTATAATAACAATTTAACTTGTTTAATACTTACATTGACTAAATTGACTCATAATTCATACTTTGGCAAAATTTCCAATTTGCCCTTAAACTTTCTTAAAATTACACTTTTGTCCCTAGGCTCGTAAAATGATTTTCATTCAACTTTCTTGCATTTCAAGCCTAGCAGAATCATATTCTCAACTATAGCAACTTTCAATTTTTACTATTTCACCCATATATGACCATTTTATAACTTTTACAATTTGGTCTTTTTATGGATTTTTCATGAAAATCACTTAGAAAAAGATGTTTATCCTACCTCAAACTTACATATTTTTCCATAAAACATCAAAATACATGCATGTCATACATGGGTAAATTTTGAATATAAACCCTAGCTCAAAATATAGCTAGAAATAGATAAATCGAGCTACGAGGATCTCAAAAATACGAAGAACATTAAAAATGGGGCTAGGATGCACTTACTATCAAGCTTGGAAGTTGAAAAAACCTTAGCTATGTCTTCCTTGTGATTTCGCCAAAGGGAAGAAGATGAACACTAATTTTGACTTCTTTTCCCTTTTAATTCTTTAATTTACCAAATGACAAAAATGCCCTTAATGTTTCTTTCTTGAGATTTTTCCTTCCCATGTCCATTTTTATCTATCTTAATATGTAAGGGTCTAATTACTAAATAAGGACCTCTACTAATTTTTATGATGCTTTTTAATACTTAAAACTTCTAGAATCTGATATTTTCTAATCTTTGCAATTTAGTCCTAATGGACAATTTATTCACTAATTAATAAAATTCCTTCATAAAATTTCCACACAATCATGCAAACACCTCATAAGCCTCATAAAATTATTAAAACACATAATTCTACTTCGAATTTGTGGTCTCGTTGTTACATATATATTAACAATGTTTAAGATTTAATTTATCATGTTATGGGGTTATGTAGGGTGAAATTTAAAGTTAGGACTTGATTTTAAACTCAACTATCAAATTTCTATGTTATGTCTCGAGATAGATGACTTCTTGTCTCGAGATATGCTTCATTTTTTAAGTTATTTTACTTTCAAATTTAATTTGTCTCAAGACATTATAAATTGTGTCTTGAGGTATGCCCCCTATGTCTCGAGGCTAGGTCTTGAGACCAACCTCCCTGTTTTCTTATTTTAGCTTCGATATTTGAATGTCTCGAGACAAAGGGTTCTTGTCTTGAGACTTGTAATAGGACAAAACTTATTTGGCTTCGATGTTTTCTTGTCTTGAGACAAAAATAAAGACCATTTTGTCTCGAGACTATTTAGATAATGTTTCAAGACATTAAACATATAGCTAGACAATAAGGTAAATTTTGTTTTTATGGTCTCGAGACATATTCATGTTATCTCGAGACTCACTGGCAAAATGACCAAAATGCACATTTTCAAAAGTTTAAACCTTACAAAAATATACCTTAAATGTGCCTAAACTTTATCTCAATGCAAGATCATCATTTTAACACATATAAACACAACAAAAACATCATCAAATCATAACTGTGAATGTATTATTCACAATTAAGTATAAAAACATTTAAAATTCGCTTAAAACACTAAAATGCATCACTAACCCTAATACCCTATAATTATTTAAAACACTACAAAATTTAATATTTTCACTTTAAAACAAGCTAAATTAAATGAGAAATGAACTAAAATTTATAAATCAATTTTCTACCCATCAATTATACTTGCCCTAACCATTTCTTGTTCCTTTGCTTAAGCTAATGTAAAGGAAAAGAAACTCGAATTCTTTTCCTGTGAAATAAATTTGAGTATTTTAATATAAAAATAAAATACTACAAGTAATAAATAAAATATCAAAATTTGTACTTTGATCAACAAACCTTTATTAATATTCTTATTCACACCCAAAAAGAAAAAAAAAAAATCGTCTGAACACATTTTCCAACAAAAACAGATATATAATCAGAAAAAAAAACAAAAAAATTCTAATAGGAAATGACAACAACACCCTTGAGAATACACGTGTCAAATGGGAGAGCATAAAGTATCGGCGTCCTAATCAAACTCCGCTTACAAATTAAAGAAGGAAAGGTCAAAATTGATATTTTAATATCTCATCTTCCTTTCCTTCTTTCTTTTTTTCCTTTTTTTTTTTCTTCTCAATTTTTCTCTCTCATATTCCTTTCTCCCAAACAGGTTTATAAAAAAATTATTCTTTTTTTAATAAAAATAAAAAGATATAAAAAACGACCTTTTTCTTCCTTCTTCAACGGCCTTGTTCCTCTTCTCTCTAACAAAGTATTTTTTTCCCTTTTTACTTTTTTTGTTGAATTTAATTTCTTCTTCTTGGTTAATTATTTCAATGCATTATCCTATTATTATTATTATTTTTTGGGATATATGCATTAGTGTTTAGATTCTGAGATGAAGGGTTTTTCGATTGTGCAGAGAAAGGGATTCTAGGGTTTTCTCCGAGGTTCTTCTCAGAGAGAGCTTTGATAAGGTAATGTTTTTATCTGTTATTTTTTTTATTAAGGATTTATTGCGAACGATATGATTAAAAGGGATGACGGGGGATGTGCTTGATTTTGATTATTGGGTCAAACTTTTTTCCTTTTTTTCACTTCTTATGTAGGTTTGGAGTAATGAGTTTGCAGCATTGTTGATAATTTGTTTGGAAACAACTGAGATGGGTTCGTGTGGGAATATGACTTTTGTTAACGAACCTTCGCGTGAAGTTGCTGCTGCTGCTGCCGAGCAACATTTGTGCTCTGAGTCAATGGGGAAACTTGTCTCTGAGCAACGGGATTGCGTTGTGATTTATTCTAATGGGGATTGTGCTAGTGAACCGGGTGAAGATGAAAACAGTGCTTGCAAAAGGTCTGGGGATATTGATTGCAAAGTTGGGATAAAGGGTGAGGCCCAAATTGTTGGTTCTGGTACGAAGGGCTTGATGGGTGGTGAATGCTGTGGAAACTCAGTTTGTTTGAAGAAAAATGGGGGTGAAATTGTTGATGCTTCTTGTTCAAAAGCATTGGTGGGTGATATGTGCGGTGATAGTGTGGTTTGTTTGGAAAATAATCAGGGTGAACTTATGGGTGATTCTGGTTTGAAGGAATTGATGGGCAATGCGAATGATGATACTGTGGTTTGTTTGAAAGATCAGGGTGAAAGTATGAATGATTCTGATTCAAAGGAATTGATGGATGATAGGTGCAGGGATTGTATAGTTTACTCAATTGAAAATCAAGGTGAAAAAGTGGATGGTTCTTTTCCACTTGACTTGAGGAATGATACATATCGTGATAGTACAGTTTGCTCCACTGGAAATCAGGGTGAGAATGTAGAAGGTGCTGGCTCGAAGGAATTGATGGGTGATGCTATGGTTGGTTTAAATGATGATAATCAAGGTGAAAATCCAGATTGCTCTGGGTATGTTGATAATACAGGTTATTCAAATGAAATTCAGTGTGAAAATGTAGATTCTGGTTGGAATGAACTGAAGGGTGATAAGATCAGTTATCATGGGGTTGGTTTGAATGAAAATCAGGATGATGTTGACATTCATGATTCAGTAACTGATGTGTGCTTGGAAAAAAGTGGACCTTCTGGAGAGGATGGTACAAATGCTGCTAAAGGATCACTAGGCTTGTCTCAGGACAAAAACACTGCATCTTTGAGCAGTGGCATGGAGATTGCTACTAACTGTGAAGATCAGATGAAGGGTGACAATGAAAATGTGGTTGGTTTGATGTTAAAAGAATGTATGGGCAATAACCAAGGTAGGAGTTGTTTGACTGAGAATATGGGTATAGATGATCATCTCGACTCAGAAAATAATGTTTCACAGGATGGGGAAATGCCAATAGAACTGAACACAATGTCTACTTCACCTAGAAGTTCTGTTAAACTGGATAAGCAGAATGACGATGAGAGGGTCAATGGTTCCATTCTTCAAAGGATTGTGGAATATGGGGAAAAAAAGTTTGAAGAGAAAAATGATGCAGTAGAGAGGAAAGGGACTGATGTTCTGAACCAAATATTGCTTTCAGAGAACTTTAAAGGGCCCTTTGAGTTAATAGATGCAACTGGTGAACACAAGAGTAAGGATGGTAGGAGTACCTATTGTTCCTCTTCGGAAGTAGCTATGGAAGAAAAACGAGAGGTATTAACTGAGGCTGAGGCTAATATTTGCAACCAAATGTCATTTATTCAGGGTAGTCACTTGGCTTCAACATCAATAGGCATTGGTGATTGCAGGAGTGATGGTCCCCGACAAAATGACCTGAAGGATAGTAACACTATCGTGGGTCCTTCTCTAGATGGGGAAAGTGGCGCTTCACCCATGATAGAATCTGATACGTGCGGCAAGATATCTACTTCATGTTGTCTTGAGACAATTTCCAACTTACAACAAACAGGTGATTCAGTGGGTAGTTGTGACGGGCATAACCAGAAATATGATCCCAGTAGCAGTGGTCTCTCATTGGAAAGTTTTACTAAACCTGTGGAAACTAAAAGTAATGATGATTTATGCATTGAGTTGCTAGCTTCAAGGAGATTATTTGACACACGGAAGAATGCACAAACTGTTGGTAATGATATTAGTGATTCATCAGGAGATGGTGTTGCAGAGGTTTCTGAGGGGAGGACTGATTTTCTTGCATATACAAAGGCTGAGACTTCCAGTGAAATAATAATAAATGCCAAAGGAAAGGCCTGCAACTCGAACTGGGATTCTTTTGAGCAAGGTGCAAACTGTCTTTGTGATAAATCAACTTCTTTGTCATGTCAGCCCGTTGATGTTGTTGACAATGGTTTGTCTGGTAGGTTGGATCCACAAGATCTTTTGGCAAAGGATGCATGTGCTGCAATTAGTTCTAGCAGTTCAATTGACTGTTCTGGACAAAGAGAAAATGAAGGGAAGGATATTGTCAAGGCTGGTTGTGTTTTAGAAACTAAAAATTGTCCAACCACGTCTTCCTCTTCTCGAAAGGGCAGACAAAAAAGTAAATCAAGCCGAAAGACTCCTGCCAAAAGGGGTGCTAGGAGCTGCAGTAGCACAAAGCTGCGTCACCCACACGAAAGTATTGAATTCCTTTTCAAAGCTACAAGAAGGAAGAGAAGCTGTTCATCAAAACCAGCTCGTTCTTCCATTTGGGGATTGCTCAGTAACATTGTCAAATTTATTGAGCCATGTCCTGGTCCTTCATGTAATGGAGTGCAGAATCGAAAACCTCCTAAAGCTAGGGGTGGCCGAGGAAGTGGGAAACGAAGCAAAAACCGAGCTGGTCACAGAAAAGAATCAAGTGGGCTAAGTAACACTTTAACCAGTTGCCTGCGTCTGAAGATTAAAGTGGGCAAGGAAGTTGCTCCAAGTAATGTGAATACTTTGGTTGCAGAAGTGGTTGATCCATCAGTTTTTATTGGTACTTCTTTTAGTAATTATGGGAAGGAAACCAATTTACAATATCCAACAGTAGCAAATATTGTTGAAGATAAAGTAGAACTGGGTAGTGAAATGCAGTTTCAGTCCAAGGAGGATCAAGAAATGGTGAAAACATGCTCTGATGTTTTTCTTACGGAAGTAAAACTAGCAAATAAGGCTGTCAGGTGTTCTGAAAATCTTGAGAGGATGTCTGAAGATGCTACAGATAGTTCCCTTATAAGTCAGTCTGATGCAGTTGCTGAAGCATCTCAAGAAGCAATAGAGAACAAGTGTATGGACCCTGGAACTTCACCAGATTCAGAAGTAATCAATACAATTCCTGATGCACAAATTAGGTTAATACACCAAGAAGAGTCGCTTGATACTGTTTTGAATACTTCTGGGGCTTTAGCTTCTCCTAGATGTGCTAAGACTAGCAAGGGTAGCAAGAGGGGAAAGAAGGATAATCATAGATCTCCTGGTGCAGCCAGCACTAGGAAAGCTAAATCATCTAAGAGTCGCCGAAGCAGAGAAAAAACAACAGGTAATGGACTTGTCTCCAGCGAGGCTCTTACTTCATCCTCTGCTGCAAATTCTTCAAGAGAGAATTGGATTGGAGTCCCCAAAGAGGCAACAGAAATGGAAAATAGTATGGATATTAAAGATTGTTGCAGTCCTGATGTTCCAGATACAAAGAACACTAAGCATTTCTCTTCCTCTAATAGCAAGCGTAATCAACTTTCCAAAAGTTCAAGATCTCAGGGAGCGACCAAGGGAAAGTCCGGAGTCTCTGATTCTGTCAAGAGCAGGAAAGGAAATGGTTCTAAGCGGAGGGGAGATGAGTCGAAGTCAGTAAGTAAGAGCAAAGTAAAGGAGAAATGCTCTGACGAGGAGATTGTAGCCAGAGGAGGAAAGAGCCCAGAAACAGGTACTGGAACTTTAAGGATTTGTGTAACTATTTCTTCCCTCCTCCTCTGTTCTTCTCATCTTATTGTTATAATTAATCTCTAATAATTTTCACATGTCAGTTGTCATTCTTCTTCCTTTCCATTGGGATAAATTGATTCAGAATAGAAGTTGGAGACTGTTTTAACTATTTTTGCAGTTGGTGCTGCAGGAAATCAGATTTCAGATGATAATGAGCACTTAAATACTGGAAACAGTATTGGATCTGCAAACATGGTTAATGTTGACTTGGTACCAGATGGTGTCATGGAGCAGCATATACAGCCTGATAATGCTTGGGTGCGTTGTGATGATTGTCATAAATGGCGGCGAATACCAGTTTCACTTGTAAAGTCAATTGATGAGGCATACCATTGGTATCTATCATTTCATACACCTCTTTATTATCTTAGAATGCAATTTATGTGAAAAATTTTGTCAAATGCTGGTGGTTCCATGTTTGTTTTGTTAGCTCTTAAATGTTTGAGAACAGTCAACCACTTGTCCAAACACATCACAAATTTGATTTAGGAAGGATTGCTTGAATAGTCAGTTAATTTATGCTTTTCTCAGCCTGATTCTGGTATGATGATATCTATGCAATTTGGACTTGAATGTCGCTTCCATCCAGGTTCTGAATAGATTTTGGGGGCTGTGTTGCTTCCACAGTAGTGAATTTATGGAAATTGCCTGACCACCTTAATTTCTTTCACAGAAGAGTCTAATTGTTGCATGTTACTGCTTATATGTAAGACAAAAGACAGAAAAGTCACATTTTAATTGAGCTAAATCAGGATGGTTTTAACATATATGGCTGATGCATTATTATTATTTTTGAAATAAAAGGAAATATATGAACAGTTACTGTGCATGGTTTTAAGATTTGGTCTCTATTCAATTCAGATTTTACTTTGAGCCATTTTATTGGGAAGAAATTGCCATCTCACTGGATTTTTCACTTCCTTTTAAGATTTTAATGGTGGAATCTGTATGAGATGGATGCTGTTTATCCTATCTCTGTTAAGTCCACTTTTTATCCATGGAAGTCTTCTTTATGATTTCAGGATTCCTTAGCCTCCAGGAGAGGTGTGCAAGACTTACTGACCTCTATTGCTAATTGTTTGTTGTGTTTCTCTTGAGCCTGAGGTGATACGTTTTCAACTTGTGGAAACTTAATTGTTCTTCTAATGATCGCAGTCTTCATAGACCATGGCATCTTACTATCTGATTGAATCTTTTATCTTCTGATTGAGCTTGTGTTGCATAATATGTTCTCCATTCCAAGTGTGTTCTCATTTTGTATCTTTTCATAAGCTTAGATACATACAAAACGTAATGTTTTTACTTTCCTCAAGTTTTTGACTTAAGACATTGGTGACTTTTGTCTTGTTGCACCGAGTAAAGCAGTCTGATGTCTTAGAATATTTCTATTTTGCCATTTACTTGGAAGGGTCTGTGGGGACAACGTGGATAAAGCATTTGCTGGTTGTTCAATCCCACAAGAGAAGTCCAATGCGGATATTAATGCTGAGTTGGGAATATCTGATGCTGAGGAAGATGGTTGTGATGGTTTCAATTATAAGGAATTGGAAAAGGGATTTGAAACTAAACGTATGACAGGTATAATGTTTTCTATTGATAGCCAAACTGCATGAATGAGTTGTAGATAGACGCTGTTTTAGTATAATGATTATTTTCCTTTTTGATCATCCTTTCATACTCACTTTCCAATTTTTTGCAGTGTCGCCACCTTCACATTTTTGGCGTATTGATAGTAACCAATTTTTGCACCGTGGCCGGAAAACTCAAACCATTGATGAGGTCCAACTCTGAGCCTAATTTGATTCTGTTATATGTTTACATACTACTGAGTCTACAGTTGGATTTTTCATCTTGTCAGTATACTCATTCCATTTTGTTGTGATGCTAATAATGATCGGAGGGGCTTCCTCTAATAACTCAAATGTGAAAATATAGGTATTACTGTAAGATGCAACATTTCAGTCTTAAGTTCTAACATATTGATGGTGCTTCTAAAGATTATTAACCAACATCAGTTAGAGGATCTGTTAGTCATGGTTCAAAGAAAATGCTACAAACAGGGAGATAATATAAAAAATACATCTTGCTTGGTTATCAAAGGCACTATGACTTTATCTTGGAGGGGAAGCTTATTAATCTTTTTAGGTCTTTTGATTCTTATTTATTTCCACCTTTTCCTTTCTATAGATTTTATGCTGACATAGTGATTCATGTGATAATATAATGTAGTTTTTATTTTTTGAAACTACATTAAAGTATCACATGAGCTCACTATGTCAGCATAAGAACTAATGGATGGGATCCTCTATTGCTTCTTACTTTAAGGGGAGGGGAGGGGGTTGTGGCGGGAAGTATTTCCTATGTTTTAACTACTTCATCACCTTCTTCACTTATTCTTGTTTAATGTCTAGGGCTCTAGGTCTAGGCTACACTACTAAGGTTAGATTTTTTGAATTACTTAATCTCCCCAAGTAAGGCCTTGGTGGTAGAATTTGATCCCATGTCTTGGATAAATAACTTTATAAGTTAAGCTCTCTAACTCCTCTCTTTCCTTGCTTTAATTTTCTTTCAGTGCATCACAAATTTTGGCATATAATATAAACTTTAACTGAATTGGAGAAAAGAACAACTTTTCTTTCTGATTCCATTCTTTCATTGTCAGATTGATACTTTTGTGGTTATATTGTTTGCTCTTGCGTTTCTTTTTCTGTAATTAACATTTCAGTTAAATTTTAAGCAGATAATGGTTTGCCAGTGCAAACGACCTCCAGACGGTAAGCTTGGTTGTGGGGATGAATGCCTAAACCGGATGTTGAATATTGAATGTGTTCAAGGCACTTGTCCTTGCGGGGACCTCTGTTCAAATCAACAGGTTCTTCACTGTTTTTAGTAGATGACAATATACAATCTTTTTGCAGTATATATTTGGTTGTCTTTGTTTCTAACTTCTAAGAAGACTTCTTTTTAAGAGTATTATTTTCTTCCAAACCTCTATTTTGCAGTTCCAGAATCGCAAATATGCGATGATGAAGTGGGACAGATTTGGTAAGAAAGGTTTTGGGCTGAGGATGCTAGAGAATATATCTGCTGGTCATTTCCTTATTGAATACGTTGGAGAGGTAAACACATGATTTTGTTTTGTAGTACTTTTATGCTTGTTGATCTTGACAGACTTGTTGAACTTATGGTCAAATTCAAGTTATGGCTTTTTTATATTTCATTTTTGTAATTGTTTAAGTAGATGTTACCTTTAAGTAAACCACAGCCATAATGAACACTGTAGTTGAGGCTTCCACCCCTTACTAGACTTTTAGGTAAAAGCACCTAATGTATTGTCAAATGGATTTGCTGAGTAAGCATGCTTAAGGCATTGTTCTGCTGTGTCATGGGTAAGCTTCATTATCTAGTTTATATAATCTATGCACTGTCTGAAGCAGTAAAGTGCAGTAAAGTCTGTTTCTTTTCAACTTTCTTCAATGGGAATTAAGGATTCATATCCTAGAGGAAGGACAAAGTTCGATGTATCTAGTTATTATTTTGATCTCTCAATTATTGTGTCATATGATATCATGTTGACTGTTGGGTTTTTGTGCAAGCCAGTTTCCAAATCTGATACCAAGTTAACTAATTCCTGTCGTACTCAACTGAAACTTTCTCTTATTTTTTATGTATTCAAAAGCTACACTTTTTGTTGTACAAGAAAGAAAGTCATAATTGTTGAAGGCCTGTTGTTGTCTGATCCATAATTCATGCATGAAATAATTCTGATTGTCCAGGTACTTGGAGTTGAGTGGGGATGTATATTATGCTGACTCTACTTTTGTAGTCACTATATATATGTATAATTATGGGTGGCATTTGAATTATTTGGTTCATCAGGTGCTTGATATGCAAGCTTATGAGGCTCGGCAAAAGGAGTATGCTTCTAGGGGTCAGAGGCATTTCTATTTCATGACATTGAATGGCAGTGAGGTTTGGATGATATCCTTTTCCATTCATATTTTACAAACATAATATGACCATCAACTAGCATACAACACTGATAGTAAGAAGGCAGTAGCAAGTGAAGAAAGTTTAACCATCTCCTGCCTGTATTTGATATTGTTAATTTAATTATTAAACGCTTAGTACATGTATGTGTACATAGCTAGAAACATAGTTTTGTGAACTTCTTTTATTTATTCTTCATGATAAACCCTTTTATCACTGAAAGTACTCTCGAGAAACAGAGGATGCTTCCTTGCAGCTTTAGCTTTGCCTTTTAAAATTCATGCTTTATATGCCGTTGCAGCCCCATGTTTGCTCATAATTGTAATTATCCATTTGTCCTGAATGATATTTTCCTTGGTTTTCTCAGTTTATTTTGTTTATCAATAAAATCCACTATGTTTTATATTTTTTTGGTCAGTTTATTACTTTGATGGTTTGGTCTCAAGGATAGTTTTCCCTTCTTCCAGGTAATAGATGCATATGTAAAAGGAAATCTGGGGCGCTTCATTAACCATAGCTGTGATCCCAATTGTCGTACTGAAAAGGTGATTTCCAGCTCCTTTTATAATGCGAGGATATCTCCACTATATGGAACCTATTAAAAGCTAGATTGATAAATTTATTTTGGGAATTTCTGTTACGTACTTTTCTTTTGGAATTTGATTTGCCAAATCTACTAGTATGACAGTCATCTTTGCCTTTTTAAGCTTTGTTCGTGAACTGACCATGGCTTTAAACTATTTTTTTATATTAATAATATATCAATATGTTAAGTGACTTCGATTATAAGGGTGTAATAAAATTAGCTTCTTGTTTTGCCTTTCTCCCTTGTGACCTCTGTACCTTTCTCTGTCTTTGGAGCTTGTCTCTGTATATCGTTTGGTCAATCATATTTTGATGTTTTCCTTGTTTATGTTTCCTGAATATAAATATGGCTAACCTTGTTTCCGTTGTCTTTATCTTTCTCATGAGCAGTGGATGGTGAATGGTGAAATTTGTATTGGACTGTTTGCATTGAGAGATATAAAAAAGGTAAGTTTTCAGAGTATGTTATTGATGCCAAGCATAATATGGCATCTTGCATTTACTTTTCTTTTTTTCTGGTTTGGCTCATACATACAACTTGAATTTCACATAACTGATCTACCGAATTCCTTTAAGTTGAGATAGTTGAGATTTTGAGCTCATAGTCCAAGTTGCTTGCTCAAGTCTTAAAAGTTTGAACTTTTTTCTTTTTCCAAACATAAACCCCAAAAATTTAGTTTGTTCAGCGTGACTCCTAAGTTCCCGACAAGCCCTATTAGTAGATTTCTGCCATATATTAGCTGGTTAGCCTTTTATTGAGGCTAATGACTAACTCCTGCTACCATGTTGAGTGGCTGGCAGAATACAAAGATTAATGATAAAATGCCTATTCTAGAGGCACTTCCTCATAACAAGACAAAATACTTAATGAGCGAGTTGAGAAACATTGAGTTGATCAGTAAACTTCATAGTAGCCACGCATGATTCATGAATCCCCAATGTCAGAAAATTTAATGCAGTTGCTGTCCTTTCTGCTGAAGATTTAAATAAACCAAAAACAGAGGGGAAAACCTCAATAGTCAAGATAATAGCTTAAGGCTAAACTGGAGCAAGCAGAATCTGATGTTTAGGCAGAGAATTTTTGGAGGGTATAGGGTACATGGACTGAACTTGAAGAAATTGTTATGCCATTTCACAGATACACACACATATATACACGTGTGTCTGTGTGTGTATGTCTGTGTCTTGTCTTTCTGTTGCATGAGAAGTCATCTTAGTATATATGTGTGACGAGCTTGGTATATTTGTTAGGGTGAAGAGGTTACATTTGACTACAACTATGTGAGGGTATTTGGAGCTGCTGCAAAAAAATGTCACTGTGGTTCACCTCATTGTCGGGGTTATATAGGTGGTGATCCACTTAGTGCTGAAGTTATTGTTCATGATGATTCAGATGAAGAATCTCCTGAACCGATGATGCTTGAAGATGGTGAAACCTGGACTGGTTTTAAAGATGTTATATCTAGATCAATTTTCTCTGTTGGTGCAGCAATGCAATCTGTGGAGAGTGTAATAACTGATGGTGTACTGATGCCTGAGAATATGCCAGAAGCTGAGGACTCTGTGAACCGTTCTGCTTCTGCCACATCAGAATTGTACACAGTTGAAACTGAAGATTTGAACGGAAATTTCCAATTAGCCATTCAGCCAGAAGAAGCTTTGCCTGTGACAATTGCCAGTGAATCTGTTCAGCCAGATGGTACCGAGGAACAGAAGGATATGAACAAAACCTCATGTTCCATTCAGAAATTAGATGCTTCTCAAGATATGTCATATAATAGATTTTCTTCCGATGTTATTGATGCTAATAAGAAGTCAAAGTCTGATAGTGCAGAAGACAAACAGGTTTCTGCAAAATCACGCCCGCTGATGAAGACTTTTCGTTCATCCAGTTCTATTAAGAAGGAGAAGATTAGTAGTAATTCTCTGAGTGGAAATAAGGTTCAGACAATATCCAACAAATTTCAAGTATCAACTGTCAAGCCCAGAAAATTCTCGGAAAATTCTAGTACATGCCGTTTTGAAGCAGGTTAAGAAGCCTCTTATCTTTAGAATGAGATGTTTGTAAATTTTCATTTTACTGATACATACAATTGGATGCTTGCAGTGGAGGAGAAACTTAATGAGTTGCTGGATTCTGAGGGGGGAATAACAAAACGAAAGGTTAGTGGTTAAGTTTTTAAATTAGCATTTTTTTTTCTTTTTATTTCATCATTTTTACTAGCCTGCTCTCTGCTTTGGCATCTCTTCTAGTCATACTAAGATGATACTTATTATTTTAATGAGGAAATTATGTGGATTTTCTTGTATTGCATCATGCTTCTTTATTTCTGAATTTTATACCTGATAATTTCATTGGACATTTTGATTTGTGACAGGATGCTTCTAAAGGCTACTTGAAGCTTCTGCTTCTCACAGCTACTTCCGGTGATAGTGGCAGTGGTGAAGCAATTCAAAGGTCAATTTAGTTTCTCTTATTTTAGATACCTTAATAACATTGTACTTTGTGCACACTATGTAAGTTTCCAGTCTGATTCTAGCTTTCTCCTTGTGCAGCAATCGAGAGCTTTCAATGATTCTTGATGCACTTTTAAAAACAAAATCCGGACATGTGCTGACTGATATAATTAACAAGAATGGTATTCTTTCCTAACTTTTGCTGCACAGCATCCAATTATGGGTACTTCGCTGCAGTTGCGTCTCTGTTGGCCTGCAAATAATTGCTGTTGCTTTGGTTTTCAGGTTTGCAGATGCTACACAACATAATGAAGAAATACAGAAAGGACTTTAAAAAGATACCTATTCTTCGGAAGCTTCTAAAGGTGCAGTGTGGAAACTGTGTTGTTGCATTATTATTTTGTGGTGATTATATAATGATATTTGTGAATATGCTATGCATGCCATTTCTAGTATTGCTTCTTGGAATTTAAGGTGCATCACAGTATTTGAATTGAATGGTAGTAAAAAGGATGTACTCCCCTTTTCCTATTTTCAGGGAAAAAAATATCGAGGAAAGCATTCATTATCATGGGTTAAGTGCTTTCATTTGATGGTTATTTTCAACAGTAGTATTTGCATTTTACTGCTGAATGAAATGGCCTCAATGCTTAAGTAGTTTGCTTTGAAAGAAAAAACAGTTTGGCAGCATACGATTCACCTGTAATTCTAAATTAAATGATGATCTGCTGCTGTGCCTGGTTAAGTCGGTGAGAGTGCAGACAGATCATCTTTTTAGTTTTCCACACCTGTTTTGCATAATTGTCTTTTTTGGATAATCTTCACCTTCATTTGAAGTATAAGGATATTTACTTAAGCAGCCCTTTTAGGACACAGTAAATGGTGCATCCCAAGGGTAAGGTTCCTTTATGGAGGAGGAAAATTTAAAAAAAACAAAAAAAAAAACAAAAACAAAAAAACAGAGCAATATGAATGCCTTTTGCCTAGTCTGCCACTACCGTGGCAGAAAATTTCGCATAAGATTCATTTAGTATATATGTGCATTTGTGTGCGTGTAAGGATGGTTTATCTGAATATCTCACTTTTTTGGACAATACAAAAAGCTTGCAGTTAGGTCCACTGAGTTGTCATTCTTAAGCTGGTAACCCAGAAGTTTCAAGCTATGATGATAAAGTGTCATGCGAACTTGAAATTAAATAACAAAATTCTGTGGAAAATATGACAAGACTACAGTTTGCAACTTATTTCTGCAGGTTTTAGAGTATTTGGCAGGCCGGGGAATTCTTACACAGGAGCATATTAATGGAGGTCCTCACTGTGCTGGAAGGGAGAGGTTAGAGAATATAACTGAGTTTTGTTTTGATTGAACATGCTTTTCTGTCTTTTCTGTATCTTTACGTGAAAGCCATGCTTTCTCATGCACAGCTTTAGGGAGTCGATTCTGTCATTCACAGAGCATGATGACAAACAGGTATTGACCGACAAACATTCTCTTTTATTGTTTAATAGTATAGCTTCTGTAATCTAAGGACTAGTCTTCTTTCCTTGGATGTATTTCAGATCTAATTGTTCATACCTGTCTTACAGGTCCATCAAATAGCCCGAAATTTTCGAGATAAGTGGATTCGAAAACCTGTTAGAAAGCTTGGCTACAGGGACAAGGATGAGGGCAGGATGGAGTTTTTTAGGGGTTTGGACTGTAACAGGGTTTCAGCATCTCACAATCATTGGCGTGACCAGGCCATACGATCTACTGAAGCAATTAATTGCGTCATGCAATCTTTGGTTGGATCAACTTCAGCAGATACTTCCACCCGAGAGGGTGGTTCCTCATCATCAGTTTGTGTTTCCCAAACCAACAGTACCAGAATTCGCAAGCGGAAAAGCCGCTGGGATCAGCCAGCGGATACAGAGAAAATTGATTCTCAGTCACCAAAGAAACTCGAATGTAGCTCGTTATCTGCTTTAGGTCAAGCAACACCAGATCAGATAGAGAAGATGAACAGTGGGGATAACAAATGCCAAGACAGTTTTTCCAAAGGTGAAGCTATTAACATTGAGAATGGAAACCAAAGTTTTCAGCAGGATGCTCCACCAGGGTTCTCATCTCCTCTCAATGCATCTTTGGTGTCGTCTACTGCTTCATCAACTGCTACAGGTTTCCCTCCACCTAAAGTTGGTCAGTTGAAGTGCCCTGATGTGGTTATTGCTCATCCTCAGAAGAGATTCATTTCACGTTTGCCTGTTTCATACGGAATCCCACTGCCCATTTTGCAGCAGACCGGATTACCAGAAGGCGAAAGTCTAGAAAGTTGGGCAATAGCCCCTGGCATTCCTTTCCACCCGTTTCCGCCTTTACCTCCATGTCCCCCCGATAAGAAAGACACTCAATCAGTTTCTGCTGCTCTTTCCACCGGAATTAGTGCTGACTCAAAAGAAGGGCAACAGGAGAGCCGTCGACCTTCCACTAGTTGCCCTGATGAGAGCGTTGCAAGCACAGCTGGTGGAAACCACCCAGATTCAGACATTCCAGGTACTGACATCCAACAGACATTGAAAAGAACGAGAGAATCCTCATATGATTTGGGTAGGAAGTACTTCAGACAACAGAAACGAAAAGGACCGCCATGGGATAAATCTGAAAGCTTGGGAAACAACCATACAGGCGAGATATGCCGCATAGATGTAGGAAATATAAACAATGAGCCCCGGAATTCATATTACTCGGATGATATAAACCAGTAGAACTGGAAAGGTCCCAAAGATCTTTTTATCTGGAATCAGTGCCCATCCAAATCAACATTATTGATTTATAGAAAAATTTTCTGAGAACTGGATTTTCTTTCATTTCATACATTTGATGTATTTTCCCTCAATTCTTTGTTTCCTGGGTTTAAGTTCCAGTGAAATGTGTAACTTTATTCGATTACCAACTTGTGAAGGTAATTAATCTCAGGTTCTTTGTGATTAATGGTGTTTGCCTTCTTGGAGGTGGCATTTTGTGTTCATCTTATTATATTTGGCTTATCAAGAAAGGATATGGTGTTTGCCAGCTTAGTTTTGCATTCACTATCCATCAGCAGCATTGGACAATCTGTTTCTATATGGCATTGCTTGGATGATCGGTGGATCATTTCATCAAGCTTCGCATTTTCCTCCCCTACTGTTTCAATTGATATTAAATTTATAATCGTTTTAAATGTAATGCAACCAAAAACCCATTCCTAGTAACAATTTAAATCTTGCCTTTGATCCCAATTTGGATTAGGGGTGAGTGTTATTGTACTGCTGGAAGTTATTTCTAATGTCTAAATTCTAAATATATTTAATTTTATAAATATTTTATTTAATCTATAAAAAAATAATATAAAATATTTTGTAAATTTTCAAATTAAATAAACTCTTATTTAAAAAAATTGTGATTGAAAACATACTAAATAAAATTCAGCACAAGGTGAAGTAAATATTTATGAATGGAAATCAGGGCAGAGAAAAACCCATCCCTATTTGCAATTTTGCATTGTACTCAAATCTATTTACATTTTGAGGGTTGATAGAATGCAGACAAATTACATTCATAAATAGATTAATTCAATTGAATTAATAATTATACAATTAATTGCATAATTCATTCAATTAGGTTGGATATACTAGTACATAAAACGATTCAATTAGATCATTGAATGTGTGGTTCTTATATAATTCATTTGATTATATTTATATAATTAATGATTGTATGATTAGTAGTCAAATTCATTCACCAATTCCATTAGATCAATGATTATATTTTATTCGATTACATACTTAATTAGATAAATATAAATGCACGTAATGTTATAAAACTAGTATAGAAGCGATTCAATTAGATCATTGAATGTATGATTAATTATAATTCATTCGTTTAATTTGAATAATTAATGATTGTATGTTTATTAGTAGAAGTGGCAAACAAGCAAGTTTAGGTGAACTCAAGTCGGGTTATTTCGGGTTTGAATCTTTTTAGGTTCAAGTTATTTTGAGTTTGATCTCGAGTCCAAGTTTATTTTATATTTAATGTAATTATATATTTATATAACATAAATGTTTACATCTCAGTCGATGTTTTCAAAATTAGGCTAGATCAACCAGTCAAATCAATTGAACTGACAATCAACTGGTACACCAATTCGAAACAAGGTAAAAATTGATTGATCGTGAATCAGTACAGATCGATTGAACTAAATTTTATATTTTTTAAATAGTTATTTAGCTTTTTTATGATTTTTAATAATTTATAATAATTGTTAAAGAAATTAATTTCGATATAAATTATTAGTTTATTATATATGAAGTAAATTATTATTGTAATGAAATAATTTTATTAAAATTAACATTTGTTATTGTTACTTGTTAACATAAAAATTATAAAAGAATTAATTTATTATATAAAATCAAGTGTTAAATAATTTTATTTTAAAATATAAAGTATTATAAGTTAATTATGTTAATTTTTTAACATTTATCTCATTATAGACTATTATTATATATGTTTTTTTATTTAATACCTAAAACTGTCTATAACCTTTTTTAACCCTTAAATAAGAAAATAATATACTTCAACATACTCTCGGATATTCATAACATGATTATTCAGAAAGCAATAAAATAAGGTGACCTTTAGGTCGTTTTCTTTCAAAAAAAAAACATACTTCAGCGTACTCAAATCCATAACAATAATATCAATATTAATCGAACTACTACTTTATCAGTTACTTTTATTAAATTTTTAAATAATAAAATAGAATAACTTAATTTTTAAAAGTTTAAAAAGAGGTAAATAGGACTCTGACTTAATTTAGATTCCGACATTTTAATATATATTTAATGATTCAAAAACTCATTTTCCAAAAAGGAAAGTTTAAGATGTGGTAACCAGTTGAGTCTTGAGTTGACATTTCAATGACTTCAATTATTTTCATTAGTGCAATGGCTGAGATGATTTTAGATCACAGGATCGCACCACACTGTAGAGGTTGTGACAGGCAAATGTCAAATCTCTCTACACATCTCCGTGGTTAGGTCCGAATTTTGAATTCCCTCTTTGACCAAGTCAGCTATCAAAACTAGGCAACTGTGTACTACATCATATATAATAATAATAATATTGAAATTCAATTAATTCAGACATTAAAGGAAACTAGTATGCAACAACAATGGTTAGTTGTGGTAGCATAGACAGACTAGCCACATGTAATAAGCGTCGGTTTCAAAAGCACCATGATTTACAAAGTTGCACCAAACACAAAAACTTACGTTAAAAAGCCTGAATGCCATACTATTCATTAATTGTCAAAATCCCACCAGTATGCATGCGTGCCCAATGCTACAGCTGCTTCCATCCTTTGCTTTAAAATATTGATTCAGTTCAGATATTTCTCTGGTCAGTCAAAGCTTTCAAATACGACCGGTCCGTCCATGGTTTAAATGCACCTTCATGAGCCGTATTCTGAAAAAATACTCGTAAAAGCTTAACTTCATACATAATAAGCTGCTTAGGAAACTACGAGCTATTGAAATGCACAAAAATGCCTCTCTTTGTTTAAGTCATTGGAGTTTCATTATTCATATACAAACTATAAAAACAGCTTTTTGCTTTATATAAGCATTATATCTTCTATTATTTCGGCATCATTACATTTGAATCTACTAGCTAACCTCATTCAAGTTATTTACTAAGCCAGTTTGTCCCTTTCACTGAATGGTTATACCTTTAAAATGGGTTGATCGGTAACACAAAAGCCGATGCTTTTCCCCGTTTCAAATATATTAGCATGAGATGATGTACCAATGATAAAACACTCACCTTCAACCAAAAGAAAAATCCACGTAAGAGACATAAAACTTTACGTGTATCAGGCCTGAATTCATCAACTGTCGTTCTTAGATCTGCAAGAGGAACAAAATGGTTATTAAAGCTAACATTGTTTGAGAATTTCACTTGTATAATGGCTGAATAAATACTGAAACTAAAGAAGGAAACCATTATCAAGCTCAATAAGTTCTGCTTAACCAAAAACTATGGAACCAATGCAAAATCTGAAAGTGCAATAGAATGAAGGACCACTAAAATCACTTGCAAAAACAATATCTTGTTCGTCAGTCTTTGCTTTCAAGAAACGTTTCTTGTTCAGTAACAATCAATAAACTCGGAGAAATTTAATGTACCTTTGTACCAATCAAGGTACGATTTTCCAACGGTTTTGGTTGAATATGATTTCATTCTTCCATGGCGCAAGTCTTTAACACCCTGCACTGGTTTTCTTTGAGTTACATCTCGCCAAAGATTTTGAAACTCCTCTCGGTTATAGGGAGTTTTAAGAAGATCCATAAGCTGCTCCCTGAACTGAGACGGTCTAGAACTTCTGATGCCATCCCCACACTCTTCACCAGCCTTTTTTTTCCAGCAACAAGCACCATGGAACCAGGAAAAAAGAAGGTAAATGAATTAACAACATACAAAACTGAAGGAACAAAATATACTAGAAATCCCTTTCTTGAACATCCAGATGAGGTTAGAGAGTTACAAAGCAAAGATAAAGGAAAATAAGAACAAAAGCAATATAGAGAGTTACAAAGCAAAGATATATATATACCAATGATTGATAACATTTTGATGGCACAAATGGTGTATAATCTCCTTTGCATAAAGGCATATTATCCAATGTAAATACTTCTACATCAGGATAACTGCCATCATTTTTCTGATGTGTACTTTGATGACCCTTTTCATAGCTCGGTTCAGTTTTGGTGCCAGACTTATCAAGTGAAACAAGAAACTGAGTGCAGTGTTCATCTTTAATAGCATAATTCAACATATTCGATGGTTCTCCACTTGATCTACAAGCAACTGGATCAGCCTCAACTTCCTCTTCTAGTTTTTTTTCATTATCTTCACTTTGTCTTTCCTGGCCAGGAGAATTTCTTAATTTTTTCTTACTCCTTTCATCTCTGATCTCCAAAGGTCTCTTCACAGTATCAGACCTTGCTTTCCTTGAAAAACCACCCAAAATGTCAGAAACCTTAGCCTTTTCTCTTTTCAAATTACTCTTGGAATTTGTCTGCCTATCCACATTCTCGAAGGACTCTTCTTCCTTTCCCTCATACTTAAGTACAAGTGAGATATCAGAACTAATTGGAATTTGGACCGTGTATGATTCCCCATTCTCATCCAGTTTTAAATTCTCCAAAAAACAATTATATTCAGGATTCTTCTTCAGCTCTTCTTCCTCATCATCGTCATCGTTGTCATCGTCACCACCACCAGCAGCAGCACCATCAGCAGCAACAGCATCATCACCATCATCATTGCCATCAGGATGAAAACCAAACTGCTCAAGATTGTTAAAAAATTGTCCATACTCAGAATCTTCCATGTCAATTTCGTTATACTGATCCATAGTTTCCTTTTCAAAATCCTTACGAGTTTAAAAAAAATGCCGGCGTTTTTTTCTTCAATAGACTATAAGCCTTGAATCCTTCAACATCTCTGCAACTTCATCATGACATGTAACATTCTTCAGTTTCCCTATAATAATAAAACAAATACATAAAGAATAAAAAAAAACCTCTCATTTTTGCGCTCAGTTCTCTACCAGTCGATCACATTGTGCATGCAATTCCAAAAATAAAAAGGCCATGCATTATACTATAACAACCAAAGAATGAAGATTTTTATTTCCAAACATAAAAAAGAAACCATCATTTATCCCTTCATAAAACTGCTACGAGTTAATCGAGGCTACTTTTAGTTAAAAGAACCAAAAAGAAAAAGAAAAAAAAATGCAAAAACAGAAATCGCACAGTGGCTTCATTCTGTTTTGTTAAGCTTTCTCAGGAAACAAACAGAAAAGATTAAAGCAGTAGAGCAGAGCATACCGGAAAGTGTGGAGTGTTGCTTTGCTTAGTCTACTGTTGGTCGCTTTTGTTGAGTTGAAGTAACCAACAGCTTAAAACTCGGCGGAAGTGAGACACAAAAACATGGAATTTAAACAGGGAATTGAATGTCACATTGTGTTTCTTTTCTAATTAGAAAAGGCTTGAAACAATTTTGGTTGGCCCATTTAAGTAAGGGAAAAATACTTGGATTTGCTGTTGGCGTCGATTTGTGTATCTTGGCTTCCTTCGGTGTGAATTGATTAAGGCGAGCTATAGTTGTAGCGTATCTAGGAGTTGGATTGAATTGAGAGAAAATTTTAATCCAATTAATAGCTTTTATTTTATTATATTAATTTAGTTGGATATTCAAGTCGAATATGAAATTATTAAAATTAAATTAATATCAAATTAAAATATTGTTTCATCTTAAACTACATAAATTTGAAACCATATATATTTAAAAAAATTTCAAAGCAATAAAAAAATTTTCATTAGTATAACAAATTTGATCCTTAATTAAGTCTATTTTAAAATTTCAACTTTCTTTATATATTCTTTAAAAAATTTTAAATTTTTATAAAATTTTAAAATTATAAATTTTAGAATTTTTATTAATATTTTGAATTTTAAAAATTATTTTGATTTTTTTGTATTTTTGTTTGAAGAGACCAATTTATTTATTTTAAAATTGACAGATTTAGATTTTTTGTTATTTGAATTAAAGTTCAACTCGACTCAAATTGAAACTTGAATTACTAATTTTAGTTGACTCTAAAAATTATTAACTCAATTCAATTAACTCAAAATTCGATTTTTCACCATTGAATGCTCTTAGCTACTTTTTATTTATTAAGATATTTGATAAAATATTTTGATTATTTATTTGCATTTTTAATTTTTTTTGAAACGATCTTGTGATTATAATTAGAGAAAATATTGGATTTAATTTTCAAGCATATTAAAGTGATCTACTTACCTTATGATTTTGGCCGGTTTAATGAGATTTGTGGCAAATCATGATAAATTAAAAGTTATCTTGTAAAATTAAATTCGTGGTCTAAATATAAAAGTCTTGTTTAATCTTGAAAGAGATAATTATTGAGGGAATTATATAAGCAATGTCCACTACACTTAGTACTATATAAGTCACATAACTTACTTTATTTAGAATTGAAAATACTTTGTATCAAAACAATTGGGGCCATGACTTAGATGATATTATGAATGTGATTTGACCCATATTTAAAGATCGGTCTTGTGGACTAACAAATCTTTGAAGATTTAATCGATTAAGATAAAGCAAATTGAATCTCTTGTCTCATGGAGATTGAATTTGTTGACTTAAAAACTTATCTCAGAGATCTTTAACTTATTCTGAACTTGTAAAACATTTTTATTAAGCTATTTTAGTGGAATCTTAATTGTAATTAATCTTTATCATTGCAAGTCTTAAACTCTATATATATATATATATATTGAAGGCTTGTGTGAGTTAAAGGGTGGAGAGTTGAGTACTTAATATGTTTGTTAGGAATTTATTATTGTGAGTGCATTTTGTAAGTAAATAAATGAGTTACTTAATTTACAAACCATATTTTCTGCAGGAAATTTAGTGGAGAGATATATATTTTAAATATAAAAGTGAGTTTTTATATTGATTTGATAGGAATTAAATTACTCTTTATACAAGATTTAACATAATAAATTATCAATCTAGACAATGCCTTATGATGTAAGGAAACCAAATTGCGTAAACAACTTATTTGTGTTTTTTATTTTTGTTGCAGTGACATTCCCAATGAGTACTCCTTGTAGATTGTGCCCATGTTCTAATTTTGCATGAAGTTAATTTCAGATTTAATCGATCGAATTGTATTATTCATGATTTGTATCTATAACAAGTACTAAAAACTCTTTTAAGAAAATTACATGTGAAATTTAAATTTTAACTATTTCCAATGTATCTATACTTATTATAAAATATATAATCAAGTTGGTATTATGAGCTAATAGGGTACCAATTCAGTTGGAAAAAAGAATAATATATCCTTTTATGATAATTAATATTATTATGATAGTGCTTTTATCTTTTCATACTTTTATGTAATCTTTAAATAAAATAATTAAAAATCACACATTTAAAGATTGAACATATATTTAATAAAATTTATTACGTTTTACCACTCTACCTATAATCATTGTTAAATAAATTTTAAATTATTAACCAAATAAACAACACCAAAAAGAAAATCTTAAATAAATATTTTAAAATATGAATATATACTATTAACTTTTTTAAGAAAATAGTTTTTTTTAAGAGAATTTTTAGGGTGGAAGTTCTTTTAGAAAATGGATATTTATTTATTAAAGAGAAGTATTTTTGTATATCTAATTATTAATAGGGTTGTAAATTAATAGAGCATTTAATGAATTACTAGTAAACTATTTGTATAATGTTTATTTATTATGCTAAATAAATAAGTACGAACAAAATATTCATGTTCATTTATTAAGTAAATAAATTTAAATAAAGATTATTCGATTTGTTTATGTTCAAGAATAAATTTATTTATTTATTTGTTTATTTATTTAAATATAATATTTTTTATAAAAATAGTTTAATAATATCTTTCTTTCTATTTTCATATTTAAAATTAGATTCTTTATCCAAGAAAAATTATATATTTGCAATCATTACACTCTACATGCTTTACTTTACTAGATTTTTATGGTATTACAAATGCTTCCCTCAACTAATGTTAGTTTAATTTTGTTGGTTTGTTTATTGAATTTTTTTGTTTGTTTGTTTAGTTTATTCTTTGTAAAAATGTTTATTTATTGTTGACGAACATATAGATGAACATTTTGTGAATGTTAACTTAAATGAATTCAACCTGAAAATATCAAATAATTAATAAATCAATGATAATAAGATAAATTTATATTTTAATATATTTATTTTGACTAATTATCGGATAAAATGTTATTAAATTTAGATTTTCTTATTCGAATGAAGTTAGTGGACTGAATTTAAACTCTTATAAAAATGGGCTAAATTAGAACAAAAAGTAAAGAGGAGGACTTGATTGAAAGATTGAAGATACAAAGATAATTGGATAAAGATTGAAGGGTTGATGATTTTTTAAAAGTGGTTAGATAAAGATTGAAGGATTTTTATATTGTTACAACTTTGTAATTAGTTTAAATTTAATTTTAAATTTTAAATTATTTAGTGATAATATTTAAGATTATTTAGTGATAATATTTAAGAAAAATCTAACTAAATTTTAACAATAAAAGTGTGTATAAATATCTAATGGCTATAGCCAATTAAACAGACACTTGGCTTTGGAATCAATAAAATCCCTTATTTTCTTTCCCTTCCTAGGTCACTTTTTCTATTATGCTGTTTCATTTTTTTTTTACTTTCAACTTTTTGGTTTAATTACCTTCCAAGTTCCTTTCCCTTTCCACTTTCCACAATTTCATTTGAATCATTTATTTTCAAGCATGATTCTTTCCATGATTAACTAAACCCTTTTTAACCTTAGTTTGGTAATCGTTTCGACAAATTAATCGTGAGATATGAACCCAAACTAAATATTTTGCAATTCAATATTCGCTATCTCTCCGGTATATAGGATAGTACAAATTCGTCCCCTAAAGTTGATTCGATTTCAATTTGAAAAGCGCGCGTTGGGTTGGAATCGTTTGGCATACAGTTGGGAAGTTGAGTAAGCGATGTTGTATTCAAAATCCCGCGAACAAATTGGCATGTTCAATTGGAAAAAGCTAGTTAGATTTCGTCAAGGGAGATAGTGATCGGATTTAAACGACCCATACGGTTGAGGTCGTTAATTAGAGTTGGGCTTTTCAGATCGCAAGGCTATCGAAGTCTTAAATTACGGGTAAGTGCCACGTGGTTGGAAATTCGTCAAGGGTCAATTTACAAGTGATACTGGGATTGAATACGAGAAGAAGAGTTGGCGGTTTGAAGGATCCTCGTTTGCTATAACCAGCTTATCGCTTGGAAGGGAAAATCTGTTTTAAGGATCGATTCAAGATTGGAGTACACCGAGGCTGAGGCTAAGCTTAAAAATATTCTATTTACCAATTTACTTTATTTACTTAAATTTTTTCTTTTTGCAATTTCGAATCTGCTTTTATTTTATTTTACTACACTTCGTATTTCCTTATTTTATTATATTTATCAATTTAAACCCCCCACTCTTATTTTTATTTTTCAGCTTTGCTACACACAAGTCGTGGGCATGACTATGACCGCGACAACGATTTGGTTACGGAAAAAGGCGAAAATAGATAGCCAATTCCTGTGGATTCGACCCTAATGCTCTATAATGCTATTACTGTTATTTTGTCGTAAGAATTTATATTTGGTGGTTTTGACGCCATCAAATTTTGGCGCCGCTGTCGGGATTGGTAAAAATTTCTATTTTTTTTTTTTTTTTGTTTATGACCAGATCAGAATTGGGGACTTTAGCATTTGAACCAAAAATAGAAAAGTTGGTTCGGACACTTCAAAGAGAAGCTATTCGGCGCGGTAAACAACCACAACTCGACTTTGAAGAAGCATCTTACACCGAAGATATTTACTCATCCGAAGATTCAGAAGAAATGATAGATCAAACTATATGCCAAATTGCAGCTGCACCAAATGAACAACAACTGCTATGCATAACTTATCTGGTGGGCGAAACACCATTTGAGTTAAAGTCGGGATTAATACACCTATTGTCTACTTTCTGCGATTTGAAAAATGAGAACCCCCATGCTCATCTGAAAGAGTTCCACATGGCTTGTCTAAACATGAAACTAGAAGGAGTAACTGAGGATTAAATAAAACTACGAGCTTTTCCTTTTTCATTAACTGACTCTACTAGAGAATGGTAGTTCTATTTACCTCTGAGATCTATTAATACTTGGATTGATATGTCTCAATTTTTTCTTAATAGGTTTTTCACAGTAGTTCTAGCAGCCGAATTGAGGAGGAGTGTAACAACCCGTTTTTAGGTCAAATCGGAATAGTGGTTTTGGGACCACAAATCTGAGGCCAAAATATTTATTTTATTATTTTATTGAAGTTTACAGCATGATATTATTATTGTGTGAAAGTTTCGTAAATAAATTTTACTATTTGAATGCTTAATTCGGTAAAAAAGACTAAATCGCGTAAAGCGTAAAACTTGTGTTCTATTAGCTAAAAGTGTTTAATAGCTATAGAACCTTAATGTTAAGGTCCTTATGTTGAAATTAGACCATTAACATGATAGTGGATGATAGTGGCTTGGTAAATTTAAAATTATTAAAGTTCATTAAGGTTAATTTATTAATTTGGTAAATAAAGGTTAATATTAATAAAACAAAACAAAAATTCTTTCTCCATCCATCTTGTTCAACCAAAATTTAGGGCTAAGGAAAGCCATTTCTTTTCTCTTCATTCGACCAAGCTATTTTGTTCAATCAAGGTATGGTTTTTGCTCGATTTTTAATGATTTCTATGTTTTTGTAATCGTTGCAACTCAATCTAGCCTAGCCCGTACCTTAGATTTTGAAACTATTAAAGATTTTGAGAGTTGCCATTGATGGGCTTATGTGTTCTTTGGTGTTTGAAGTTGAAATATGAATTTTAGATGATAGATTTATATGTTTTGTAAAGTGATTTTTGACAAAAATGTCAAAAAGGGATTAAATTGTGAAATGTGAAATTTTATGTGGTAAAAATGTGAAATAATAAAAGATATGGTCTGATAGGAGTCCATATGAAATTCTGATAGCATGTATTTGGATTGAATTGCTTGAATCTATATTTTTGTGAAATAAGGACTAATTTATAAAAATGTAAAAGTTTAGGGAAAATGTGTAAAATAGCCATAATATGTGTTTTGGACTAAATTGAATAAATGGTTGATTAAATAAGTTAATTTTGAATATATATAGATCAAGATAAGGTGAGATCAAAATTAGATCAGGAAAAAAGAAAAATAGACGAATAGCCGACTATTGCTAACCGAGCGATACGAGGTAAGTTCATATAATTAGAATCGAACTTTAAATACTTGTATTTATTTGAGATATATGTTTATAATTGAGTATTTGATACACTTGGAATATAAATGTTTAATTGATATAGACTGATTATTACCGAGCCCCGTTTGAACCGTATGAATTCGTAGGATACAAGTGACATGTCACTAGGGTTACTGTTTTGGTTGAGCTCCTGCATTTGTTGCGGACTCACCACAGCTCATATGAGCTTACTGATATATCAGCTCGTTAGAGCTTACCGTTTCAGCTCAATAAAGCTTACTATCCATCAGCTTAGGAGGAGCTTACTGATCATAGCTTGAAAGAGCGAAAATGATAATGAATTGACAGATTACTGATGTATATCACCCGAGTATCCTTTGAAGTTCTAATGGGTTCAACGGGCATAAATACTATTTATACAGATGAGTACTATTATTGAATGAATTATTGATTATATGATTGAGATAGAAATGTTGAATATGATATATATGATATATAAATATGGTATGATACAATGTATTGATTATTGAGATTGAGATAATGGATGATTACATGTATTTATATGACTAATTTGTTGATAAATACTTTTGTTAGGCATTTGGAAATTGAGTTGAGTTTACCTTATTTATTGTCTTGATTATATTACAATTGGTAAGTTAAATTCTGAATTATACGGGCTTACTAAGCTATAAAGCTTACTCTGTTTCTTTTCCGTGTATTATAGAGGTTCAATAGCTCTCTCGATTCGGATAAAGTCGGAGTTACGCATCACACTATCTAGTTGTCGATTAGTACTTATGAATTTGTGGATATATGTAAATATGGCATGTATAGGCTAGTTATAATATGATAGTTATGGTTATTTGAACTAGTAATTTTGGTACATGTTATGGTATAAGTTTAAGCCATGCGATTTGGCTTAATTTGGTATAATGTTTTGGTTGTGTTTAAGTATTCAAATATGGTATGTTTTGGCTAGTAATAGATGGAATGGAAATATGCAAATATTATCTTGATATATGGTTAGTATATGAATGGAAATTGTATGAGTTATTAGGCATTTGAATTCTATATTGAAATGGGAGTAATATATGTATGAGATGTTATGTATTGGCTGCCAATTGAGTTGTGAAATGTTGCAATTTATGCTTGTGTATGCATGTAAAAGTAGGGTGGCAAAATGGCTAAACAAATGGCCTATTTTTGTCTATATGGGTAGAGACACTAGCGTGTGTCTCAGCTATGTGTGGCACACGGTTATGTTGCACAGACGTGTGTCCCCTGGTGTTGGAATTAAATTGAAGTTAGTATGCTCCATACGGTCTCACACACGGGCGTGTGACTGGCCGTGTGGCACAAGTCAGTATATCCCCCTAAATGGCACACGGCCTAGCACACGGGCGTGTGACTTGGCTGTGTTGCATAAGTCAGTATACCCTACAGGTTTGGCACGGCCTAGTACACAGCCTGGCACACAGGCGTGTGTGGCCATTTCGAAGGGCACATGGGCTAGACACATGAGCGTGTGGTCGGTCGTGTGACCTAAGTCAGTATGTATGCCCTGTTTTCACACTGTCTGAGACATGGACATGTCTGGAGCCGTGTAAGGCACACGGCCTATTCACACGGGCATGTAACCCCTGTATGTTTGAATTTTTTCTAAGTTTCCAAAATTTTTATAAGTTATCGATTTAGTCCCGAACCGCTCCTAAAGCATGTTTAAGGCCTTTAAGGCTATTATAAGGGACAAAATGATTGAGATTGAATAATGATTATTTAAATTGATCAAATGATTGACAAAAGTACAATAATATGTGTTAAAAGTTTAGTAATACTCTGCAACTCTATTCGGCGACCGATACGAGTTAGGGGTGTTACAAGGAGTATAGTTGAAATACAACAAAAAGAAGTAGAATCACTTTATGAATATTGAGAGCAATACAAGAAGTTGTGCGCAAGTTGCCCACAACATGGCCTTCCTGAACAGTCACTCTTACAGTATTTCTATGATGGGTTACTCCCAATGGAAATAAAGATGATTAATGCCGCTAGTGGAAGGGCTCTTGTGAACATGACTCCCCAAAGAGCTAGAGAATTAATTTCGACTATGGCTGCAAATTCTCAACAGTATCGACCACCTATGGAACCTACGAGAAGGGTTCATGAGTTTCCATAGTAAATAAGATTGATGAACTTACTAACGTGGTTAAAAATATACTTGCAAGATAGACGAACCCAACTCAGTTGTACAAGATTTGTGGTAAGCCTGATCATCATACCGATTTGTGCCTGATTTTACTTGAGGATACAACTGCACAAGTAGATGTCATTGGGAACTTCCTAGGGCCACCTTCAATGCGTTACAGTCCATATTTAAACACGTACAATGTGGGGTAGAAGGATCACCCAAACTTGAGCTACGGATCGAATCCTCGATATAATCAACCATATCAACCAAGACCACCTTCACCTCAACAGTATCAACCTCCAAAGTCATCTATTGAAGCCATAGTAGAGAGGTTGGCCATTAGTAATGAAAAGCTCCAACAAAAGTCTGAGGTGCACTTCTAAGAAATTGATCAATAAATAAGTAAGTTGGCATTTAAGGGTTAGTCGTTTGGAGAACCAAGGAAAATTGTCATCTCAAACCGAGCCGAACCTATGTCAAAATACAAGTGCAGTGACAGTAAAAGATGGAACATAGTTAGAACTAGTGTCTGGCACGAGTCATGACCATGACGTTGAACAGGAAGTTGAACTAGCAGCTCCAACAGAACTGGCACCTCATAAAACCTCCCCCATACCCTGAAAGGCTCGCCCAAGTTAAAAAGGAACGAGAGGAAAAAGAAATCCTTGAGACATTCTGAAAGGTAGAAATTAATATTCCTTTACTTGATGCAATTAAATAGGTTCCACACTATGCAAATTTTTTGAAAGAACTGTGCATCGAAAAAAAAAGAAGCTTCAAGGAAACAAATGGGTGAATGTGGGAGAAAATATTTCTGCAGTGCTACAAAGGAAAATCCCACCTAACTGTAAAGACCAAAATATATTTTCTATATCCTGTAAAATAGGTAATATTGACATAAATAAGGCCATGTGTGATTTGGGAGCGTCTATTAATGTAATGCCTTTATCTATTTTTAAATTTCTAAACACATGTCTTTTGAAAGAAACAGGGGTGATTATTCAATTGGTAGACATGTTATGCATATATCAAGAGGGGGTGTTGGAAAATGTCCTCATTAAGGTAAATGAACTAATTTTTCTTGCAGACTTTTACATCATCGATATGGATGATGACCTCTCAAAAAATGCTTCTGATATTCTACTCAGAAGACCATTCCTAAGTACCGATTGATGTTCAAAGTGAAACCTTCACTATGGAATTCGACGTTGAAGTGGTAAAATTTAATGTTTATGAGGCGATGGGCCAACCCAACACAATGTTGAATATTTCTAGTGTTGATATTATTGAACCACTAACGAAATTTCATTTAGAATATAATGAAGAGGATGGGCTACAAATTGTACTTTGCAAGAGTTTAGACTTCAATACGATGGATAAATTGAAGGAGATAACGACGTTCAAAGAATCGATTCGTGAAACTTTTATTCTATTGGGGGCTCCACAAGTTCCTAGAAGTCAAGATAAATATTTTAAACTGTCGTATTCTAAAACTAAACATTTGCCTTCTATTTTACAGGCTCCAGAACTAGAACTCAAACCGTTATCGATAAATTTAAGTATTCTGATAGAAGAAAAGGTAAACCTGTAAAGCCCCAAAATTTCTATTTTGGCTTTTATGGGAATTTGACACAACTGTATGTCTACTTCAGTGGTTAGGTGTTCTGGGTGTGTGTGGGAGGTCCCAAGTTCAAGCCTTGTATTTGGAAAATTTTGGGATTTTTCTGCTATAAGCCTTACACTTGCTTAGTGTGCTTATATCTAATTATTGGTAGAATCACATCAGAATGGGCCTGTTGGTCTGATGGTTAGATTGTTGGTCTTGTGTTTGAATCCCTGCGCGAGCGAGGGAGTTTATTTTTTCTCATTTGACTGAGAGAGTTTTGGTCAAACTAAAAGTTTGAGAAGTGGATTAGTGGGAGAAAAATATGGGATTTGAGAGTTAGTCTAATAAATTTTTTTTTGTTTTCAAAATTAATTTTGATTTGTTTTCTCAACTTTTCCCCTCTTTTCCAAAAACAATTGACGTTAGTTTCTCTTTTCCCTTTCTCCTAAATTTCGTCCTATTCAGTAATTCTGCCAATTTTGCTGTGGAGTTTCTGTGTTTTTGAGTTTTCTTTATCCATCGTTCTAGTAAGTGAATTCTTGATACTTTGTAAGTTGGGATGCTAAATTTTTGACTGGGGTTATATTGACGTTATTGACAGCATCATATCGTGAGGATCAAGGCTCTCTTTGTGTTGTTTTGTAGTCAATTGATTCGTGGTATTGGGGTAAATGTTGAACACCTTAAAAGCGTTGCTGTCGATTTCCCAATTTCTGTTCAATCGTGAATTAGGATTGGTTTTGGGGTTTTTTATGTTGGTTTTTAGGTTCTAGTGATCTTAAAAGAGTTCGTCATCGAAAATGAACCAAGTGTGTACCTGATTACACAGAAACCGAGGTTTCTGTGAAAGTTGAAAACCCCACTGTCAATGCTACACGAGCATGTGGTCGCTCATGTGGTAGGTCGTGTGCCCTAACATAGGCGTGTCTTCGATGAGGCCAGGCCATACGCGCATGACACGGCCGTGTGATGGCCAGGCAGGCCGTGTGTGACACACGAACTGAACTGATTTGGGTCGTGTGGGCCACACGGGCAAATGGGTCCACACGGGTAAACCACACGTGCGTGTGTAATTTTAGGCCAGGTCGTGTGATCCACACGGTCAAGGCAAATTTGGGCCATGTAGGCCACACGGGGCATGTGGGCCCACACGGGCAGGCCACATGGGCGTGTGAGCCCATTTTCACTGAATTGATTGCTAAGGTTGCACGGGTCGCCCAAGTCAACTTTGAACCTACTGTAGGGTCGGTAAGCATTACTTAGACCCCTAATTGTGTGAACTGACTGATTGATAGATATATTGAGTATGATGATAGTATGCATATATACATTTACTTATTATATATACTGATATCATGAGATAGCATATCATGTATTGTATGTTGCACTGCATGGGGTCGGTTGATTTTATATGGAGGAAGTGTACTGAAAGGCTCTTAAGCCTAATATACTGGTAGCTCAGCTGCAAACTACTGTTTTGTGCCGCATTCGGTACTACCTGGAGTATAGGGATGGGTGGGTTGATTTAATCCCCACATAGAGTGTAGGGTTGGATGGAGATGGTGTGTAGAGACTGGTTGGGTAGGACTTTGTTATTGAATACTATATATCTATTACTGATATTGTGATGGGCTAAGACCCTTGTGCATACTGATACTGTCACTGTGATGGGCTAAAGCCCTAATGCATATCTGATACTGAAATTGAAATGGGCTTAGGCCCATGTTGTCTGTGGGGATTACACATTGAGTTTACTAAACTCACCCATTTCTGTTTCATCTGTACAGGTAATCCCCAAACTTAGACGGATTGGTGCTGCGGAGGACACAACGGTAACCACACGTCTACTGAACTGATTTTAATTTCATTTACAGTTTTATTTCCTATTTTCTTTGATTGAGGTATTTTTATGGAATTTGGACTTTTGGACTTTTACCTTTATTTTGGATTTTAACTGTGTTCATTGATTTTAAACTGCAAAACACAACGGAAACCCAGTTTAACTAAAAGTAACATTTTCCTAAGTGTGAACAGTTTTTCTTCAAATATCATGGTTTTTAAAAGCTTCGCTACACAAAGTGTTTATTTTAAAATGAAACCAATTTAATGAGAGAATGATTTTGAATTTGTCAAGAGATAAGTAGAAGCCAATAAAAGGAAACGATTTAACTTGATAAATGCAATTTCAAATTCCATTCCATGTGACATTGCCAGATTTAGCCATAACGTCTAGGCAGGGTTTGGGGTGTTACAAAACCCGAACGAAAAAGATCAAAAACGCCTAAATTCACCAATAATGGAGGAATCTAGGAAATACTTCAAGGACAATGAGAAAAGGTTGAGATGTTTCTACGAGAACTTTCAAGTGCACATAGTAGAAGGATTAATTCTCAAGGAACCAAACGAGTAACACTCAGGTCTTCGAGCTAACGACGTTAAACAAAAGCACTTTTTGGGAGGCAACCCCCATTTATTTTTTATTTTAATTAATTAATTTAATTTTGAATTCTAGATTAATTTGAGAATTAAAAAATATTGTTTAATTAATTTTCTTGTGTTATATTTCAGGTACACGAACTGTTCGAAGAAATAAAGTCTTTTGATGAAGACACGATCCGGCTACTAGAGAACAAGAGGAGTGACCACCTTCTACTGTAGATGAATGACTTCATCGCATTGAAGCTCGCTTCAAAATAATGGAAGCCAACATCTCAAGCATCCTTAACATACTACAAAGTGGTCCCTCCATCCTTCGACCCATTGAATATACACGAGGAGTACACTTTGCTTCAACTTTTATTATTGTTCTTGCACATTGAGGGGAATGTGGGCTAAGTAGGGGGGATCAGGCCATACTTTCTTCTTTGCATGTGTTTTGCTAAGAATAAATTTTTTTAATTCATTTTGGAGATTAACCTCTAATTCTTATGTTTAGTTTACTTAAATAAGTGGATGAATCATGAATAACTATTGCTTGCTTGATCATTGAATATTTTGTAGAATTGAAAATGTTATGCCTTTGTCAATATTTTATGAAAATTGTTGGTTTTTTTTTTTGCCTAATGAAAGTACTCGTTTTAAATAAATTTGCTAATAGCTTGGTTAAAAGTGAAGATTCAGAAATGTAACCAAGATGAATAACAGGGGTGAGGTGCTTGGGTTGTCATCTCATTTTCGCGTCAAAAGGTTTGGTGACGAGCCGAAGCTTGTAACACTCCGCTAACCAAGTTGCCTTGAGAAAGGAGAAATAGATCGATTAGAGACATATGAAATTGAGTAACCGGGATGAGGTGCTTGGGTTGTCATCTCACTTCGCGTCAAAAGACTCCACATTTGAAAAAATAATAATAAAATATAAAATATAAAATATAAAATATAAAAAATAAAAAATAAAAAAATATAAATAAAAGTATATATTGGGTATGATCGTTCTGCATGTTTGATTAAGCCTAAATTTAGTAAAATAGTTGAACTCGACATACTGTTCGAGATTTTATAAAATGCTTTTTGATTGAGTTTAGCAATTGTTTATTTTTGATACACATCATTGTTTGCAGTATGTTTGACTAGGAAAGGGGGTTTTGATTTTGGAAGGGATTGACAAATCATTTTTAGTGGATATCATGCTTGAGAACAAGCATCGGCTAAGTAGGGGGTATTTGATAGCAAGATAAATTCGTATTTTTAATATATTTATTCTTGGCTAATTATCGGATAAAATGCTATTAAATTTGGATTTCTCTTATCAGGAATGAAGTTTGTGTGCTGAATTCGAACTCTTACAAAAATGGCTAAATTGGAAAAAGCTAGTTCGATTCCGTCAAGGGAGATAATGATTGGATTTAATCGACCCACAAGGTTGAGGTTATTAATTCGAGTTGAGCTTTTTAGATCGCAAGGCTGTCGAAGTCTTAAATTACAAGTATGTGCCATGTGGTTGGAAATTAGGCAAGGGTCGATTTGCAGGTGATATTGGGATCGACTAAGAGAGGAAGAGTTGGTGGTTTGATGGATCTTCAATTGCTATAACCAGTTTATTGCTTGGAAGGGAAAATCTTTTTCAAGGATCGATTCAAGATTGGAGCACATCGAGGCTAAGGCTAAGCTTAAAAATATTTTATTTACTCATTTATTTTATTTTCTTAAATTTATTTTTGAAATTTTGAATCTATTTTTATTTTATTTTATCACACTTCGTATTTCCTTATTTTATTAGCTTCATTAATTTAAACCCCCTATTTTTATTTTTTCAGTATTGCTATGCACAGGTCGTGGGCACGACTTTGACCGCGACAATGATTCTGGTCACGAAAAAGGCAAAATTAGATAGCCAGCCCCTGTGGATTCAACCCTACTGTTCTATACTACTATTACTGTTATTTTTTCGTAGGAATTTATATTTGGTGGTTTCGACCCTATCAAATTTTGGCGATGTCGAAAATTTAAACAACACGAACTGAATATGAACAACTTAAAAAATAAATAAACAAACATAAACAAAACTAAAGTTTTCTTCATTTGAGCTCAGTTCATTTACACCCCTAATTACTGAGTTGGTGTCAATTTACTCAAGATACCAAATTCAATCAAGCATTCTATTTAGGACCTGTCTGGAAAGCCACTTAGTAATTAGATTTGAGTGTAAATTGCTTGTAATTGCATATCTCAGACATGTTTGGGCAACTATTGTAATTAGGAGATCCCACTAAATTGAGTGTGAGGGTGAGAATTAAAGTAATTACACGAGTAATTACAAACACTTACACTCAAATCCAATTACCTCATGGTTTTCCAAACATGCCTATAAATGATTTAAGTTTTGAAATTATTTTTATATAAAAATAATAGTATTTTTAATTTTAGGGTAGGGAGGAGTTACTTATCCTTCCATATATTTTTGTACGATTAATATTATAACGATCCAACAGTTATATTTCATATTACATTTAGATCATGCATGTCAAATTTAACGTAAATTTAAAATTTCTAACTATTTGACTTATGTAAAAAATTCAATCATTCAATAAATATTAATATATACAATATTTTAGATCGATATGATAGAGATATTGGATTAGTTCGAAAATTTACATGTATGGCAAGCATAGTTATTTCGATATATTCAACAGTTAGATAATTAAAATATTAATCATACAACAATATATGTAATGGTGTAAAGTTTTACACCATGTAAGTGAAACTCTCCTTTTACGATATATATTTTATTTTTAAAATATAATTATATGTTATTTTATTGATCTCGTTTATATAATTTAAAAATTTATTGATGACAAATAATTTCATTTTGACTACTAAATTACATAGTATATCTTGTAAATTATTTATACTAACTAAATTATAATATTTATTATTAATTATTTATATTTGGTCAATGAGAAGATTACAAAGAGTATAACAAATATTGTAAAAGTCAGGCAATTGCCTTATCACTTGAATAGAAAATCCAGCGTATAAATATACAACCTATTGACTTGTCCTATCTTCTGCAATAAGGAAACAATATGCAAATCCTATAGATTACTCTTATACAAATCCCATAATATATACAAATCCCATAGATTACTCCTATACAAATCCCATAGATTACTCTTAACACCCCCCAAAAGTTGGAGCATGAGGATTCACAATGCCCAACTTGCCAAGTAAAAAATCAAAATGTTTCTTGCCTAAAGCCTTAGTGAAAATATCTGCGAGTTGAACCATAGTAGGAATGTAAAAAGGCGTAATCAACCCTCTGTTATTGCGTCACAAACAAAGTGGCAATCCACTTCAATATGCTTTGTTCTCTCATGATATACCAGATTTCTGGCAATATGCAAAGCTGATTGGCTATCACAAAATAAGGTAATAGCCTTGGGATGATGAACACCCAAGCTAAGTAACAAGCCCTTAAGCCATTTTAACTCACAAGTAACGGCTGCCATGGATCGATATTCTGCTTCTGCTGATGAATGTGAAACAGTGTGTTACTTTTTAGTCTTCCACGAGATAGGAGAATGACCAAGGAAAATAAGCCAACCTATCAATGATCGACGCGTAAGAGGACATGCTGCCCAATCAGAGTCACACCACCCTATTATTGTCAACTCACTATCCGAACGCAATAACATACCTTGACTCGGAGTTCCTTTCAAATATCGCACAACACGTAAAACAGCTTCCCAATGTTCTATGCGAGGTTGCTGCATAAATTGAGACATAATGTGTACAGAGTATGCCAAATCTGGCCTTGTAACAGCCAAATATACTAGACGTCCAATTAGATGATGATAAGACTCCGGATCTGTGAGGAGAGCCCCGGAAGCATAAGCAAGTTTGTGATTTTGTTCAATGGGAAAGTCAGCCGGTTTTGCCCCTAAGAGACCAGCCTCTGTGATAATATCGAGAGTATACTTGCACTGACACAAAAATAGGCAGGAGGAACTTCTCGCAACCTCTTGGCCAAGAAAATATTTAAGGTCCCCAAGATCCATCATATGGAAACAATCACTCAAATAGGCTTTAAAAGCCTTTATTGCAGCAGAATCATTGCTAGAGATAATCAAATCATTAACATATATTAAGACATTAATCTGAAAACCACCCTTAGTATAAGTAAACAAAGAATAATCTGAGTAAGATTGCAGGCAACCATACCCTTTCAAAGTTGCAACAAGCTTGGCAAACCAACAATGTGGTGCTTGTTTTAAGCCATAGAGAGATTTTCTTAAACGACAAACCATATTCGGATTGGAAGACTCAAACCCCGGAGGTAATTTCATATACACCTCCTCATCCAGATCACCATGAAGGAAGGCATTGTGAACGTCTATTTGATGAAGTTCCCAATTTTTTGAAACAGCTATAGCTAAAAAAACACGAACCGTCACCATTTTAGCAACCTGAACAAATGTCTCATTATAGTCTAAACCTTCGATCTAATGATTTCCAAAGACTACCAATCAAGCTTTTAATCTCTCTACACTTCCATCTGCATGAAACTTTATGCGATACACCCATTGACTACCCAAAGCACGCTTTCTAGAGGGAAGGTACTCCATTGTCCAAGTACCATTGTCTTCTAATGCCTTAATTTCATTCTACATAGCACTTTTCTAACCTTCATCATTCATGGCCTTTTTGAAGGACCGAGGTTCATGTCTTGTAGTAATGGCTGCAAGAAACTTACAATATTTGACAGTAAAATTGTCACAACTTATATAGTATCTTATTGGAAAAGAAGTACCTGAGGTAAGCTGTGGAGAGGAAGTAGCAGGAGATGGACTCTCTTAGACAACGATATTAATAACAAAATCACGAAGAAGAACAGAAGGAGTCTTTTGTCGCAAACCACGACCTAGAACCTCATCTGGAGTATTAACGGCCAAAGTAGGAGTTAAAGTTGTCTCAGGAGTGACAACAAGAGGTTGGTCGGCTGAAGTAGTAGACTCAACTTAAGATGACGCAGTTGCAGTAGGTGCAGAGGAACTCGGTGATGCAAAATCTATGGGATTATGGGTTTGCACTTCATCATCCAAAAATTCCGCGAAATCAAGATCAACATCAACATTTGTGTCAAAAGTGTTGTTGGGTTCAACATCTGTACTCTTCAGGTCAATAAAGGGAAAATTATTCTCAAAAAAATTCACATCTCGTGAAATAAAGAACTCTCGTGTGTTAAGGTCGAACAACCTCCATCCCTTTTTGTCAAATGGATAACCCACAAAAATACATCTGCGACTTCTACTTTTGAACTTGTCCCCTTTAGTCTTTTGATTGTGAGCAAAACATAAGGAACCAAAAACTCTAATAGCATCATAAGAAGGAGAGTAGCCAAACAATTTGTCAAAGTAGTAATGTTGCCAAGAACACTCGAAGGGGTTCTATTGATCAAATGAGCTGCTGTTAAAACACACTTTCCCCAAAAGAAAATAGGTCAATGAGCGTGAAAACGTTAAGCTCTTGCAACATTAAGAATGTGTTTGTGTTTACGGTCAACTCTTCCATTTTGTTGAGGGGTACCTACACAAGAAGTTTGAAACAAAATACTAGTTGCTGAAAAATAATTAAGCAGACAAGTGAACTCTGTTCTATTGTCACTCCTAATTATTTTAATCTTTTGTGAAAATTATCGTTCAACCACGACAACAAAAGACATAAACATTTGAAAAACTTTTGTTTTATCAATTAACAAATAGACCCACACTGCACGAGAGAAATCATCTACGATAGTCAAAAAATATTGAGCCCCACAAGAGGACTTATGTCTATAACAACCCCACAAATCAATGTGCGCTAATTCAAAAATACGACTAGCTTTATTGTCGCTTAAAAGAAACCTATCTCTAGAGTGCTTGGCCCGAAAACAAACTTTGCAAGCGTTATTCAAACTACCCCTACAATTACGAACAAGAGGAAGTAACTTCACTATTTTCTCTGAAGGATGCCCCATTCTACTGTGCCAAAGTGCAAGAGAAGATGTCTCTTTGTCAATGGTGATTGCTTGAATAGAACTGGTTTCCTCCTTGAAGTAGTAGAGTCCATCTTACTTACTTTCCATTCCAATCAGCTTCCTCGTTTGGTCCTGTATAACACACATATTAGATTTAAACTGGACAATTCCGTTAGTATCGTCACAAAACTGTGAAACCGAAAATAAGTTGCAGTTTAATTTTGGAACATAAAGGACATTTTGTAAAGTGATGGCAAAAGATAATTTTATAGATCCTTCCTTGGTCGCAGTAATCTTTTGACCATTGGGAAGACCTACAAGACATTTAACAATGTCTTTTATATCATATAAAAAAGAAATATCCCCTGTCATATGATTGGATGCACCAGTGTCGATAATCCAAAGTCTTTTATTGAATATACCATTCAGACAATCATTGGAAATAGTCAAATTAGCAAACATGCTTGCGAGAGCTTTCCATTGATCAGCCGTAAATGCTGAAAGAGGTGTTGCTAAAGTGATGTTATTGTCGCTTAGTCCTGCAACACTATTAAAAGCAGTAGCAAGTGCTACGTTGGCACTCACTGAACCCCCTCCTCGGTTACGACCAGCCGATTGCAAAGATGAAGTAGAAAGTCAGCCACGCTCTGCTTCACCAGATTGTTTCATTCGTTCCTCCCACCACTCCGGATAGCCTATTTTTTCAAAACAACTACTGATCTCATGGCCAATCTTCTTGCAGTGAGTACATAAGAGGTGAGATTTATCAACTTTTTTAATTCGCCCACGACCCCTTCCACTCGGGCGCAGAGCAAAACCAATGACTGCAGGCTTTTCATCTTTCACTTCGGAAACCATTTGCACCCGTTCATCTTGAATGGCCAATTGGTACGCACGATTGAATGAAAGTAAAAGATCCTGAGCAAGTATGCTCTCACGAAACTATCCATAGTACTTAGCATTTAATCCCATTAAAAATTGATGCAGCATGTCATTTTCTCGTCTACTCTCATGAGTTTTACCGACAGTACAATTAGAGCAACAGGAACATGTAATTATTAGTTCATGGTGATGTAATTCTTCCCACAAAGTAGTTAGATTTCCATAATAGGAAGCAACACTCATTGATTTTGGTTGTTCACAACGAGCAATTTTTTATTTTAGTTGTTGAATTCTCGGTCCATTTACAAGAGCATATCTTTCTTTCAAAGTATCCCATAAACGTTTTGCATCTTTATATTTCGAAAGAGTATGCTTTACCTCGATAGTAATGGTGTTCATAATCCATGAAACAAGCATGGCATGAATTGCAGTCCAATCTGCATCTGTGCATAGAGGAATCGGTGCTATGATCGTGCCATCGAGAAATCCAAACTTCCTCCGTGCTTGAATAGCAGTTTCTATTTCAGCTGCCCAATCATCGTAATTGTCATCGTTGAGGTGTGTCGAAGTAAGAAAATCTCTAGGTCTGTCTTGAAGACCTAGAAAAAAAGGTAAGGATATATCTATTCTAGGTGGTGGTTTTGGCAACTTGTCTTCCTCTCCAGCCATTTATCAAAGTTTTGAATCGTCAAGGCTTGGATACCATGTAAAATTCTGGCAATTGCCTTATCACTTGAATAGAAAAACTAGCGTATAAAAATACAACCTATTGGCTTATCCTATCTTCTGCAATAAGGAAAAAATATACAAATCCCATACTCCTATACAAATTCCATAATATATATACAAATCCCATAGATTACTCTTAACAAATATGGAATGTTAGAATAATTAGATAAAAATTTATAGGATATTTATTTTTCTTGTTAATATTATTAGTAGTTGTATTGTTGAATACTTTCTAATTTGTTTAGATAATATTTTCTCAAATATTATTGATAAATTTATAATGATTAATGTTTTTTAGAATTTAAAATTATATACTTGTGGAATTACAATTTATACTAGGAAATTACTCTTAGTACAAATCTCCGGTGAGAAAAATCTCGAACACATGAATGAAACTCAAACAAAAAAAGAAGAAACAGGACAAGGCTCCAAGGCGTGTATCAAGACACTATTTTAAGGTTATATTCGCCCCCACCTATTTTCGGTGTGCAAAAAAGTTTCAAGCAAATTAACCTCGAGGATACAATGAAGCTAATGACTATTTGCGTTTTGCACTAACGAGAATAGTCCAGTAAACACTAAGCAATTTATAACAAGAAACTAAATTTCTACAAAGAAATTCTACAGCAATTTTTTATAGAATTATCTAATAATATTAAAAGAATAGAGGAAGGATAGAAATCATATTAGAACTTGTTGGTGTGATTTCCAAATGAAATCTTGTAACACCCCTAAGCTCTTTCGTAGTCGGATTAGGGTCACGGGCATTACCAACAAATCAAAACAAATAATCAATCATAATCAGCATGTAAATAACCATTAATATTATAATATACAAGGGTGGTCACGACAATCTAATACTTTCATACTAGAATCTTATAAAATCAAATAACGAATCATGCTATGCAATGCTAAACTTGGTCTTCCATTGTCTACACTCTTTCACTATCTATCCCTTCTTGAATGTTAGAAGTTGGTTACATACAAGACTATTCCAATTATTAGCATCAGAGTATTGGTCTATACTCCGACTATTTATTTTCTTTATCTTCGATGATGTTAGTAGAATGCACTTAATTTAGGTTTACTAATCCATTCCAATTCAGAGTAAAAGTTACTCTCACAACCCCTATTTCGAGTTTATGGGACCCTAAAAATAGTTTAAAAATAGGCAGGGACTAATTTAGAATAGTTTTGAAAGTTTAGGGTCATTTTCAAAAATTCTAAAAAAAGGGGGACACGCGGCAATGTGGAATGCCCCAGGTCGTGTGACTCTCGAAGTTAGGACACATGGTCATGCCTCAACCCGTGTCCTTGCCCGTGTAACTCACTGACGTGAGACACACGCCGTGTCTTTACCCATTGACTCACTGACTTGGGTGACACGCCCGTGTGTGTTGCCGGTGTGTGATACACGTCCGTGTGCACCTAAAAGTACCTTAAAACTCAACTTTACCATTTTCTACTTGCTTGAGCACGAAGCAACTCAATTACCAACCACTTAACCTATCCAAAACACAATTAAACATCAAAATATGCCTAACCAATGTACCCTCATTGGTACCACATTTTATATCTTCAAACACATCAATAACACATGAACCATTCAAGACTTTTATTCATATCACATTTACCATAATTTAACTAACTTTCAACTCCTAAAGTTACCAAATTTGAAGCTAAACACATACCAAGCACTAGGCTCAACTATACCAACATATATATACAACTATCCATCATTTAACTAAGAAACCAAAATATCATCATCATAAACATATCAACAAAGACACCCTAGGTACATGACATTACAAAATAAGATATCGCCACACTTGAGCTCAGGATTTGTTATTTGATGTTGAGTCGGCGATAAGTCGAACAGTACCTAGCCTGTGCAAGGAAAATAAAATCGCACGCTGAGTATAATTCAGTGGTATTTCTATAATCCAAATAATATAAACTTGATATAAGTAATTAAAGTTCAAAATGCAACAAGTGAAGCTATGTACTTGTGTTTCAAATCAATAATATAATTTTGCTTATTCCTTATTCACATCTACTAAAATTTCTACATGTTCAAGCACATATTAATGACATTTCATATAGCATTTGCATATTACAACTCATGCAATGGCATGATTCATCTCTTTGATCAATACTTGAATTCATTTCAAGTTTCACATCTCATTTCATATTTCATTTCTCATCTTATATTCAATTCTCATCTTTGTCATTTCAATATCAATCACATAAATTATTATTTAATTTTTCCCCTATCTAACCAACACACCAGTTTGGCACCCAGTGCCTTATCGAATAAATCCGAAGTAATAACTGCATCCAGCACTATATAAATTAACATTCAGTGTCTCATCAATTAAACCGAAGAAAATTGGCACCCAATGCCTCATCGACTCAAGGTCGAAGAAATCCTTAAACTCTTCCTATCCTATGGCATGCCATCTATATCCGAATCAGCCCGAATAATTAATAGGGTTTCATTTCACTTTTCAATACAACCAATGTCTTAATTTCACATATATACACAGTATCACATATAGTCAATTCAACAATACTAAAATCTATCTATTTAATCCCTAATACATAAACTATTCAACAATATCAACATTTAAAATCTTGAACAATACTAAAAATTATAACATGGGTCGGATAGTTCAAAGTACTGAGATTCTAAAATATAAAAATTATAAAAAAGGACTAAATTACACTAACCAATTGAAGTTGAAAGGTTAAAACCCCTAATTGCCGTGCGTTTCTTTCTCAATTTCTTTCTTCTTCTTTCTCTTTTGTTTTGCATGAATAAAGTCTCTCACCTTCCACTTTCATTCTTATTTCTTTTATTTTGTCTTCATTTTATTTATTATTATTATAATATACATACATTAAAGTTAATTTAAATCATAAATATATATATATATATATATATATCATGATATTAATTGTTTTTAACCGATGACCGTCTACTTTAAAAGAAACGAATGTATAATTGCTATTTTGGCCCCTTTAATTTATTTCAACCTATAATTCAACTTTTAACTGATACGCGATTTAATCATTGTACATTAATAACTTCTAATTTCACAAAATTTACTAATCCAAAAATCAATTCATCTCTAAACTAACCTCGTAAATTTTTTCTATAAAAATATTTATGAGTTCGTTTTACGAGAATAAAGTCTCAAATCTCACTTTCAACACCCCTAACTATCAGGTCATTACAAATCTCATTTTTATTTATAGGAATTTTCATGGCTTTTCATAGAGACATCTTTCAATACATGTCTTTTATAAATAATAATGTCTTTAAAAAATACATAATTATTCATTTAATATTATAACTATCAAATAATATTATTTGAATAGTTATAATTTTGTCAAAAATCAAGTGATATAACTCTTGACCAATAATCAAATTATTTAACTTTTGATTAATTACATCATTTCATTTATAGTTATTGGAACACTATAAATATTTGAAAATATTCCAACAATTATAATATAATTATTCCATCCATCAAACACGTCTAGTAAATTAGAATTCCTTGTAATTACAAAAGGGTGTAATTACTATCTTAGTAATTACACTTTCATCCAATTACTTTGTGGTATCTAAACACACGCTTATAGCTAATATAAAGCCTAATTGAATTTGACGTCACGAGTTAACCGATTATCAACTCAATCAAAATCATTATCAAAACACCCTTAAGATGTTTTAAAAATTAAATCAAATGAAAATGATAATTTTATCTATACTAAAAAGGTTTAATATAACATTTGGTATCTAAACTTGACCATTTTTCTAATTTAGTAATGTGACATTTTTAGGGTCAATTTGGTAGTTGAAGACATTTTTTTTTAATTTGGTATCTAAGATTTTTTTCTTTCCAATTTGATACCTAAATTTATCAAACATTATACAAATTCTTGTAATATACTAATAGTGTTTTAAAGAGGTAGCAACAATAATCAATGTATGATTAACATGTGGCGAGATAACATGCAATTTCTTTTTGTATTTTAAATGTTAAGTTACTTTTAGTTTTATTTATTTATTTTGTTTTATTTTTAAATTTAACATTATGATTTTTTTTATTTTGGGTTTTTTTAAACTCATGTTTTCTTCTTCAATATCCATTTGTTAAGCATATTTTTAACATAAATTTTCTCTAACATTGACGATATTTTTATAGAATTGAGGGCTTTGTAAAGACTAAGTCATGCTTTAAGCATGGAACCCCCTTAAATCATTCATTCCATTAACAATCAAAATGATCTCAATTCTAATGAAAAGTATAATTTGAGCATATTGTTTAGTAAACATAGAAAGCTTCAAATAAGTGTGTAATAATTTATTGCATTAAATTTCATGTCATTTACCACTTACCAGTCATACATTAGTTATTTTTTCCTAAAAAATAACACCATTAATATTTTAGAGTAATTTGTATAATATGTAAAAATTTTAAGTACTAAATTAAAAAAAAGTAATACCAAATTAAAGAAAATGTAAAATTCAAATACTAAACAAAATCTAAACACCATCAAAATCTTTTCTAACATTTATCATATTAAACTTCTTTTTACCACTGCTATAAAAATTTTCTCTTACCAACTAAGATTTTCTGGAAAATGGTAATGTGATAATCTTTAAGTTTCTTGCAACTTAATAGATGAGTTTTTTTTCTTTTATTAATATATTATTTAATATTTATATTTGGCTTTAATATTTAATTTTTTTTGTTTTAATTTGATATTTAAGTTTGGTTTTGACGTTCAAATTGACATCGAAATTAAGAAACATCATGTGACCTAATAAATATTTGATGAGTGTGTTATAAAAAAACATAAGTACTTAATTGAAACAAAAGAAACTCTTTAGGTACCAAATTGAACATTGAAATAAAATTTAACCATTTACGTACTTGTATGGAACAAAAAAAAAACTCAAGTATCAATTTAAAACGACTTAAATACCAAATTGAATATTGAATCCAAACTCAAGTACTAAATTAAACATTAAAGATAAATATAAGTACCAAATAATATATTAACTTTTTTACAAAATTTCTTTTAAAAAATTAAAATAAATGAAAGTTTAAAAGTTTAGGGTATAAAATTTTAGAGATTAAGATATATATAAAATTTTGTTTTAAATCTTAAAAAATTAAAAATCTAAAAAATTGATGAATAGCATCGATTGCCCAATTTTTTTAATAATTCAAATTTATCACTATTTTCAATATTTTATCTCGCTTTCTTTAAAAATCTTTATTATCTTTCAATTTTTTTTTTTTTTTTTGTTAATCTTTAACATTTTGTAAGCTTAAAGAGTATAACTGACTCGAGTTTTTTTTTTTTTGGTGAATTATAAAAGGACAAAGCCCTAATAGTAACGCTACTAGCGTGACTTGAACCTAAACTATACTTAAAGGTAGTAAACACCCTGAATATCAAACCAACGCAAAGGTTCCACTTACTTGAGTTTTAATTTCTTCATCTACACCTTTTTGTGTTTATTTGGTTGGTTTTATAATATTAGTTGAGTTTTTCATATTTAGGCACCCTTTGGTAACTTGTAAAAGCTTTTCCGTCAAAGCTTTTCAAGTTTTTCTGGTGCTTGGTAGGCTGTCCAAGAGAAAATATTTTACAAAACACGGAAAATGAGAGTCTTTTTTTAGGAAAATGTCTTACCCTTTTGAATTCGGTAAGACATTTTCCGAAAAATGTCGCCTTCTTCTCCCTTTTCCCTTCCCCTTGGGTTGCAAATCAGTTTGGTCAAGGACCTTTTCCTTTTCCTCCTTCATCCAGGTAAGGCTCCTTCTTCTTTCGTTCTTCATTCCTTTTCCTTCTTCCGTTCTTCATCTTCTCTTCCAGGTAAAAGTCAGTCGCATATCTTCTCTTCACAGCATATTCTGTTTCGTTTCCTCTCTTTCTCAGGCAAATCTACCATGAATTCTTCGCTGGGTCTTGCGATGATCGTTCTTTCATTTCTAACATTTTTATTTTAATGAATTATGTTGTTTGTCAGCAAATTGAGAGAAAGTGTAGTAGCTGATGAAGATATGAGAATGCTTCTCTCATTGCTTAAAATAGCTTGTCAGCATTATGGAAAACTTCGGTCTCCTTTCGGCTCTGACACTCTATTGAAGGTAAATACATCTATTGTAATTTTAACCTTCTTTTTTTTTATTAACAATGAGGTTTCACGCTTTAATTGTATCTTGTAAAGATGCTTGTCCTTTTTCTTTTCATTCAATCTAATAGTCTTAGGCTTTCTCGCTTACAACTCAAGAAATAACTATTCATTGGAGGTTTTTTCATATACAATGAAGTGAGACTGTTTTTGTTCTTCTCTTCTTTCTTTTGTGTGTTATATTGTATTTCATTCTTATTGGCATGCACCCATTTATAGGAGACTGAAACTCCAGAATTAGTAGTTGCTAAACTCTTTGCATCTGCAAAGAGGAAGGACGATCTTATGGTGCTCTTAGCCACCGCTTGCGACTATTGTCTTCGAAGAACATGTTGGGTATGCCATCAACTATACTTCACTATTTTATCATTACAAACTGCTTTGTCTTATTTTCTCGATTATTTTTAATATATGTTATAGGCAATCGCAATTGAGGTGCGAATCTTACGGTTTCGGTAGAAAGAAATAGGCTCAGAACGTGCACAAGAGGGTCGGTTGTGGGGACTCGCACTTGTTCTCGTGTCGCAACTTGGTGAACAAGTTTGGCTTTTTGTTCATTAAATTTTCTGTGACATATTCTTATTTTCATGTTGAGGAAGGTTTGACTGAAGCTGCAATCTCTCTTTTTGACTATTGGTTCTTGGCGGTTACTTTGGGTCATTGTAGTTCTACATTGTTACTTTTGTTTCATCTAAAATTCATTTTACCACATGTTTTTTATCATGTGACGTCCATATGTTTGAAGTCAAATTAATAGGACTACTTTTGCTATAACTGTAAGCAATTGAATTCCTTGCTTCTCCTTTTTATGGGCGGTAAGGACTAATTTAATGCTTGATGATTGGGAAGAGAATTTGGTGTAATAACGCAAATAGAACCAAAGATGATGAGCTTGTAATTATCTATTTTGTAGATTACCAGTGGAAGGAAAGGAGTGAGGTACATTATTGTCCATTCTAGCCTCATTTTCTCACTTTTGGATAGCACACTTGCATATTTTTTTATTCTTAATGTTTATAAAATGCCTTTTACTCAAGAGTTCTAATCCAGATAACGGCAACACACGTCTATTATTTAGTTGCGGAAGCAAACTTTGAGTCATATTCAGGTAGTGCTAGACTTTGTCTAATTGGAGCAGACCACTGGAAGTTTCCCCGAACCTATGTTAGTCCAGAGGCTATCCAGGTGCTCCTCAAATTTTTTTGGTCCTTAATCATTGTGTTATTAACTATTGTCAAACATGGTATTGGTACTTTAGCATGTTTACTAGAGTTTATCCCCCTCTTTATGATTGTTTTACTCTGTGTAGTTGAGGATTTTTTTCCTAGTTGGGGGAAATGTATATGGAATATCAATCTTCATTGTGCATTCTCTGCATCTCTCTCTCTTCGTGAAAATTGTATAATTTTTTATTTCTATGGTAAAGTCATCTTTTGTAACTTGATTGTTCGGTACTACATGATTGCTATGAATCATTTGCAATGTATTGATTTAGAAGATACCTTGTTTCTTGCTTGGGTATGTTCATTTCAAAGACCTTGAACTTCAAATAAAGATTTTATTTCTTGTCTCTGGATCAGCCTTGCACGATATTTTATTTAGTTTATAGTTTCTATGGTGACATTGTCTTTGTTATTTGCTTTGTTTATGCCCTTGAATCTGAATTTTGGACACCTATATATTATTTTCAATGTTATTGAATAGTCATTTCAACACTCTGCTTTTTCATATCTTTACTTTTTAAGAATATATAGGTTCTTCTGATGTCTAACATACCATAATCATAATTCCCCTTAATGCACTAAAATGAATATTCACTACTTTGTTTGTAAGCAAGTTACATGATGTTGTTGAACTTTGGCTGCAATGCAATAGGAAACCAAAGACAAACCAAACATGGAACCGACATCCAAATTTGAACCGGAGAAGAAGCGAGATTTTGTTTATTTTGTTCATTTGTAACTTGATTTAGTTCCAATGTAATTTATACTTAAAGTTAGTAGGAGTAGTTGTTGATTTATGTTTGATGTTATAGCTGGTATTTCCACTACATTTTGTATGTAATTATAGCTAGGCTTTAGTCATGTATTAGTGGGAGCAATTATACATTAGGTAACTGTCATATTTCATTGTAACATAAATGCTTCTCAAGTCAATGAAAAAGATCTAATTTTTGGAGATCAAATTCAGTTTTCTTCTTATTCAAACTTCTTTACATTCGTTTTTCTTTTTCTCCTTAGTTTTCTGCTAAAAAAACCAACACATGTAATCCGGACTACTTATGTATATGGCATACTGCTTATTCAAGTAATAAAGTTAATCTTTACATTAGCTGGGTCACTTGCTTCTGTTTTCTTCTTCTATTGTCAAAACCCCAACTGATGTGATTTGCAGCTCTTCCCTTTAGCATTGATGACCAGCTCAAGGCTCAACATTGCACGTTCTACATAGTGGCCATAGGCTATTTCAGTTACTAGCCAACAGTTAGTTTTAGTTTTAAAGTTATTTGGTGCTAGAAATGTCTTACATTGAGTTACTGATGACAAACATTTGAAATAACATGCATTAAGACGCACAAACATTGAGAAAAAGAGTATTGTAAATATTTCATTAAAGAGATTTGAAAGAAGAATGGATAGTTCTGTACTTATGTCAAACTTATATATACATGCTTTTTTTTTTCTTCATGTATTTAGCATTATGGATCTATTTGTCAGAATTCATAAATTAATTATATATATATATATATATATATAAATTTATTAATAGATGTAAAAACAACTTTTTCGAAAAATATTTTCAGGAAATCTATCAAATAACTGAAAATATTTTATACAGATTCATCCAAACACCAGAAAAGTAAATCATTTTCCGAAAAATATTTTACTGACAAACGAACGGAGCCTTAATTTTTCTTTCCACAAGCTTAAATAATAAAAAAAAACCCATGATGTTCTCCATTTCCAAAATTAATGTAACGATGATTCATAAAAGAACACCAAGACATGGTTCTCCCTTGACGTCACTCCTCACCACTATTCAATTCCATTCAAAACTAGGCACCAACTTTTATGATTTATCCATTATAAGTACAAAAAACAATATATTACGATTAAGCATTTTTTGCATCATTACTTCATTATATATTTCCTACCAATCAATCAAAGCTTAGAAAATTGCCCGTATGTACCAATGTAAATGAAAGACATAAATCATTAGTTTCCACATTTCTATAGTTATATTATATAAATAAAGTTAATTTTATATCAAAATTTTTCAGGATTTAAATCATTTCATACACGATGCTACAGTTGAAACAGTGTTAACATTTGCCTTATCAATATTGGTTCAGATAAAATCTAACCTCCAGTCATCTCATCCCAAGGCATTCAAATACAAGGTGTCCAACAATGGTTGAAATGCATCTTCATAACTAGGCAGTTTCTGATCAAATATACACAGTTAGATATCCGGAAGCTTTGCTAAAAAAAAATAAACCCCACAATAGTTTCTGCCATTTGCACCAAGAAATCATAGAATTTATTAACATAGAGTTCCAGTTTCATAAATATGGCTTAAAAACCAGAAAAATTCATGGAATGCACATAAAGGCAGTATATGTTTAGATTAATTAGTTTTATATGCACAAACTGTTAAAAGGGTCTTTCTGGGGGTACGCTTTTTTTAAATTTTGCAATAGTTCCATTGCATAAACCTGCTCTTTTCCCTGTTCTAAATTTGTTAGGAGAACATGTTAGGAGTTAACGAGGACCGTGGCAGGATGAAACAAAGGAACACTAGACAATGCACCAATAATATAAAACACTCACCTCCAACCAAAAGAAAAATACACGTAAGAGACATAAAAGTTTGCGGCGGTCTGACCTATATTCATCAATTTTCATCTTTAGTTCTGCAAGAGTAACGAAATAAACATTAAAGCTAACATTGTTTAGTAAATTTCATTTAAAATATCTTGAGAAAATACTGAAACTACAGACCGCAACTGTTAACAAGTTCGACAAGTTCTGCTCAACCAAAACCATGGAACCAAAACAATCATGCAAAATCTGATGGGCCAAAGAAAAGGTAAACACAACTACTCAAAGTACTTTCAAATGAAATTTGTCTTTGATAAGAGCTGCACTTTGAAGAATATTGGATAGCAATCGTGTAATAGTAAACACTGAATTATATTTCAAGTGGAATAAATCGTTGCAAGGGGCAATGATCTCAATTACTATGTGCATACTTTAGACATAACATGCATATTTAAAAAAAGAACAAACAAGTAAACACTAACAGAAGTTGGAGAAACCAGTCTTGCCTTGGTGCAAATCAAGGAGTGATTTTTCTTTAGATTTGGTTGAATAGTTCTTGATTAGTCTGTGGCATATACTTCCAGCACCTTGCATTGGTTTACGGTAAGTTAATTCTCGCCAAAGATTATCAAACTCCTTTTGGTCATAAGGAGTTCTAAGAAGAGCCATAACCTTCTCCCTAAACTGAGGCTGGCTAGGAGTCCTAATGGCATCCTTACACTCTTCTACAGCCTTTTCATAGGCAATATGCACATTCAACAAGAAAAAACAGTAAAAGAGTAAGCACCATATGAAGGGGGAAATGTAATAAAACAAAACATTTCATGAACCTCCGGATGGGGTTAGAACATACAAAACTGTCTTTGTTTTAGTTTTTTTTCCTTTGGAGGAAGGAACAAATGTAATTCAAAGAGTTGCAAAGAAAATATGCATACCAATGATGTTGATGGTACAAATGGTGCATAACCCCCTTCACGAGTATCATCCAATGTGAGGATATTCAAATCGGAACAACTTCTGTCAGACTTCCGATTCACATTTATATTGTAAGTTCCATGGATGAATTCCGGGATCTTATCCAAAGAACCTAGAAACTCTTTCAAGCTTTCATCTACCACACTATCACAAGTTATCTCCTTAGAAGGTTGCTCACTACTTTCATCATACTTCCTATGCCTATTTGTGTGGTAAGTTCCAAAGATAAATTCTGGATACTTTTCGAACTTATCCAGAGAACCTAGAAGCTTTTCCAAGCTTTCATCTATTTTACCATCACGCTTAATCTTCTTAGAAGGTTGTACATCTGATTTATGAGCAAGTACAGAAATATAATCAATAAGAGAACTCCAAAACATTCCATAATCTGAATCAATATCTTCCATGTCAATTTCACTAAATTGTTTGTTGATTTCCTTTATATTTCTAACTCTAAAACTTTCGCTTCTTGCTTCCGCTAACAGATTATCAAACCTTAAATCCTCCAACATTTCAGAACCTCCATTATAACATTTAACATTCTTCACTTTCCCCATTATAACAAGACAAACTTTAAGAAAAGAAAAGAAGGAACCTTTTGCTTTTTATCTCAGCCCTCTAAGAACCAATCGCACTCTACCTGCATTGTAAGAGAAAAAAAGGGTCAATTTCTGCCATTCATACCTGCATTACAAGAAAGTTGAGGTATTTTTATACATATACAAGATTCTTCAAAGTCTCAGAATCAGTTGGCCTACAATTTAGTAAACATATGCTCGCTTTCTCCAGTGCTGCTTGCCCTGTATGTTTCTTTCCTCGCGAATAATTTAACTCAGGTTAAATAAAAGGGTAAACTGCAAGCATGGTCCTTTTATTTAACTCAGGTTATATTTTAGTCACTTATATTTGAAATGTTATGTTTTAGTCACTTACATTATCGAGTTGTAACATTATAGTCATTGAGCCGTTAATTTCCATTAACGATGTAACGATAAGCTGATGTGGCAAGTTAAATTATCATTTCAAACAAAAATTTTAGGTTAAATTATATAATTAGTCTCCATATTTTTTCATTTTGAGCAATTTAATTTTTTTAATGTTCTTTTAACTTTTCTTTTTTATTCTTTATTTTGCATTCTCTCCTGCTTCTTCATCTATTTTCTTACCTTCTCCTTTTCTATTAACGTATCAAAAAGTCAAATTAATAGTAAAGAAAAAAAGCAGAAAATTGAAAGTCATCAAAGCCCATAAACCCATATCATCTGCTAACTATCGAAACTCCCCACTATCACCCATCATCATTGTTTCATCCACTAACACTTTTATCATTACTATGACCTCATTCATGACAAACCTAACAATATCATAACCTTATCAAATAAACTCACATTCAAATCAATTAAAAATCCAAGTAAATAACAATTAATAAGTCTAAAAAAATCACAAAGAGTAAAAGATTAGACAATGGCTGGTGATGGAGGAGCACATATTAGAAATTTAAGTTGAGTTAATGTACGGTGATGGAGATTCGATCTTGGGTAGCCCAAAAGTTAGGGATTTTTTGAGATGTTTTCAAAAGGAGGTCATGGTAGTGGCAAAGATGATGGATGGCGTTGGAGGGTTTTGATAGTTAACAAATGGTATGAGTTTATGGGTTTTGGTTATAGGCAATGATGACTTTCGACTTTTTGCTTCTTTCTTCACTACCAATTCGACTTCCTGATATGCTAAAAGAAATAGAGAAAGTAGGAAAACAAATGGAGAAGCAGGAGAGAATGAAAAAAAAAAGAAAGAAAGTTTAAAAAATATAAAAAAAAAATAAATTTCTCAAAATGAAAAAAAAAATATGAGGACCAATTATATAATTTAACCTAAAATTTTTATTTGAAATGATGATGTAACACGTCAGCTTATCGCTACACCCTAAACAAAAATGACTATGAGTGTAGTTTACCTTTATATTTTTGTCATAATCTTCTCATTTTCAAGCTTGTACAAGTGGTCTGGTCAAGAATGAAAATTTTATTTTCAAGCATAAAAATATAATAAAATTATATTTAGAAGTTATAAGTAATGGTTTTAAATGAAAGTACTGATTTTTTTTCTCTTCAATATAGGTAGCTAAGCTAAATTCAGGCTATCGTGGGGGGTTTGGAATCATACATTAAAACCGCTGGGGAGCTCTTAGCCGACTCGAAAGCTGAGAAGAACAAATGACGGCTTCCCATCTTCGGTAATGAAATTACTCTCACTCGAAATTTTCTAAATTTTTATACAATTTGTTGTAATGTAATCAATATTCAGTTGTCTTAGTTAACATGATTCATATTATTATTAGTTTAATTTGACATATTTCAAGTTTTCTTTACTCGTATATGTTCTTATCTTCACTCTCTTCTATGCAACTGTTTTAAACATAGTAATTCTTTTTGTAGGTCCCAACTGGAGAAGTTCTCTCTCTTGGTGATGATAATTTCATCAAATTTGAGGATGTTGGTGTCAAAGAAGCCAAAAACGCCGCATTTGTTCTTATTGCGGGTGGGCTTGGTGAACGTCTAGGATACAATGGAAGGTATACAACCTATAGACCAACTGTTAATATTTTGCTTTTCTTTGCCCCTTTTTGAAGAGGATTAATCATATTTTTTGCATCGTATTGATTAAGCCTGTTCCTACACCCTTGACTACTTTTGCTCTACAAACAACATATTTGACTAGCTACTCTTGACATCTTGTAGGTGGCACTTCCTGCAGAGACCACAACTGGAACATGTTTCTTACAACTCTACATTGAGTCCATTCTGGTTCTTCAGGAAGCTAGCAGTCGGCTTACACAAGGTATGCATGGTATCTCAGTTGTCAGGAGGCGTTCCACATTAAATAGCCTTTTGAACTTTTTGTATATTGAGTCTATTCTGGTTCATCAGGAAGCTAGTAGTTGGCTCACACAAGGTTTGTGTGGTATCTCATTTGTTAGGAGGCCTTCCGCATTAAATAGCCTTTTGAGCTATTTGTCCTTGACTTAATCATGAAAGATTTAAGTGTTATTTTCATTCAGTACTGTTGATTGCAGCAGCCAATGGGAGATCATTGAGAATTTCATAGTAGTCTATTTCACTTGTTGAAATGCATCAACAATTGCTTAGTGCAGGAACTGTGGAAAATAAAACTCTTTGACGAACTTAATTTTAAGTTAAAGTCATCATCAGAAAGCCACTTTCGAATAAGACTAGAATTTACCACTTTACCTGTAAAATGGCCATCATTTCATCAGGAAAATTGATAGAGTGAACAAGTAGAAAAGAGTTCCAAGTCAGGCTGTATTGTTTTCTCTGTAATCAACTATAGCAAATGAACTTATTTATTTAACCAACCTCTTTCAACTCACCAGCATAAGCAGTTCATATTCTTACAATCATTTTCTTATGGAGTGCCCAGGTCAACATATTTGCCTCAATAAGTAAAAAGAAAAATAATTAACCTTGAAGCCTTCAGAAAATATTTTATTGATTGTTGCATTTTACAACTTATTTGCTCTCTAACTCCTTCTGAGTGTGTGTCTTACATTAAGGTACATGTCAAAAGGAGATTCCTTCTGTTATCATGACATCAGATGACACACATGCCCGTACGGTGGACCTTTTAGAATCAAATTCTTATTTTGGGATGAAAGCTTTACAAGTTAAACTTCTTAAGCAGGTATGTTTTCTGTCATTGATGTGTGGTTGGTGAAAGCTGTTGTTAGGTGCTTTACCTCCTTGTATTTGCTTGCAGGAAAAAGTTGCATGCTTAGATGATAGTGATGCTAGGCTTACCTTGGACCCTCCTAACAAATACAAAATTCAGGTAGCCCCCATAAATGTTGTATAAAAAACATGTTTATATTTTGATTGCTATAACCATTAGGTTCTTCTCTTGACTCTTTTCTGGTCTTTTTAGACAAAACCTCATGGCCATGGTGATGTACATTCACTTCTTTATTCTAGCGGCCTTCTGAATGTATGATATGTCTCTCAAATACTCTTCTCATGCCTTTGCAAGTTTTCTTTACATTTAGATTTGCCTGTTGTCAAAAACTTATTTCTTAATGGCACAGAAGCTCCTTATATGATGATACTTATGTGATTGTGTCTGCCCTTGCCCTTGCATCTCTTTATGGTAGTAAGACTCAAACAATGGTCTCAAACCCACAGTAAGCTATAACATCTATGTGGCTCTCTTAACTAGCTACCATACAGTTATAAATAATCCATTTTCTAATGCTTCTTGACCTTAATCGTCTCAAAATTTATTTATACTAGGTCAGTGACATTGCATAGAAAAGTTAACTGTCAGTCTCTGGAAATTGGTTTAATGGATAATTCTTTTTATATTCCACCATGTTGAACATTTATCTTCACTTTTTGCTAGGCATGATTCCAGATAGTGATGGGTTATCTTTTTCCAAGACACAAATGGACTGTTGTTCAAGGTTAGAATCTCGATTTGCATGATTTTATCTATAATTTTCTTATGTCAGCAGTGCAAAACTGGTAGAAATAAAAATTTACTATTTCAATGTAGGCAATTCCAGCTTCCCTGGGAGTCAGTGCACCTAAAGAGTACCATGCCAATTCTCTTGTTGTTCCACGGAAAGCAAAAGAAGCTATTAGAGGAATTACTAAACTTACTCATAGTGATGGTATTTATATACAAGACTGAAACTTCTATAACTATTGGAAGCTAGAATTCCTTATATGCTTATAACCTATTTCTCTAGGGATGATGGCATTTAACTAAATAAGTCTACATTTCAGTAATTTTTTATTTTTCTAGTGCCAACTTTTCCTCTCCCCCTCCTATCTCCTTTCATTTTCTTGTATATGATGTATTATACATGTCTATATGATATAATTGTTCTCTAATAAGTATTGTAATAGCCCAATTCTGTCCAGCCAAGAAAAGACAAAAATAAATAAATAAAAATAATAGAGTCCATTAACAACAATCCATTTACAAAAAATATTTAGCCCAAATATACAAACCCTAAAAGGTCCAAAACAAAAAATAATAGAAACCCTAGTTCCCTAAAGCTATTCGTGCCGCAGCCTCCGCCTCGTCAGCGAGCTCGTCGCCCAAGATTTGACTCCTCATCTGCCCTTTCACCGAAATGGCAAGGCGCAGCTCCCCAGCACCGTTGACCTTGCCATGAATACCTACAAAGAAGAAGGTAGAGAACAGAAAACAGAAATGGCAGAAAAAAGCAAGAAAAAGAAAAAATATTCTATAATATTTTCAGCTATAAACCAGAACAATGGCATGTATTTTTTTACGGAGAAAATTGAATACAGAGAACACAAACGCTGAAAGAAAAAAACAAAGGTGATTCTTTTTTATATTTTATTTATTTTATTTCGAAAAGTATAATAAATAAAAAAAGTAAAGTTTGTTTTGTTTTTTTTTTAACTTGTGTCACTTCGCTTCCCTCGTCGTTGGAGGTCTTCTCCGACACTGAAAACCCCAGAACCCATTAGGGTTTGGCCTGGGCTTCAACGAAACTGGGCATGAAAGGTCTGCATTCAAAAAAGAGAAGGGCCGAAAGTTTTTAGTTTTTTTTTTAGAAGGCATCGCCTTCAAATCGTGGTCGGGCTAAAAAGGGCATTTCTTTGTAGCTCCGGCTATCGAAAGCGACAGCCCCTTTCGCCGATGATCGGTGGCCATGGCGGAGCGCCGACAGCCCTATGGCTTGACAGGAAGATGCCTTCAAAAAAATAGATAGAAAGTCTAAGTTTTTTAAAAAAAAAAAACTGAAAAGAAATGAATATTTTTTAAAAAAATTGACATTTATAGGCATCACCAAACGTTGTCGTTTTGGCGTGTTTTCGTGGGAAGGGTCTAATTGCTACCCTATTCCTTTCGCCTTTTAAGTGATTTTCAATATAGTCCTACTTCGGGTCTTTTTCCTTTTTAAAAATTATACCACTTAATTTTGGATTTTTTTTTATTTTGGTCTTCTGGCCATTGGTCACTCCTGGAAATAGAGCGTATACTAGGGTTGGGAATAATTTTCCATTTGGTCCCTGTTCCTTTTCACGTGTTCTATTTTAGTCCTTTATTTTGCCCTATTTATTTTATATAATCCATACTTTAAATTTCATCTAAATTTCAGTTTAATCATTCATTTATTTAATTTCACACCTTTAATTACTGTTTTTTATTTTTATTTTTAGCACCTAAAATTTATGTTGTTTATATTCCTTCATGCATTTTTAGGTGGTTATTGCATATTTTTTTATTTATTTATTTATTTTGGTATTATGATAATAATATGATTATTATTAGTATTATGAATTAATATTTTATTTATTATTATGGTTGTATTATTATTATGGTATTTATTCATTTATTTATTATTTATCATTTTAATATACATGTTTTACCCATATGACTATTTTATGTTATTTTGCTATCACTATATCATGTTTCATGTTTAAATATATTTGTCCATTTTCATATTATGCCCAAATAAGTTAAATGCACATCACTTTAAATGTTACATTCATTTTTACTCGGTGCATAAAAAAGGAAAATTTTTAAAACCGAGGCAACGTTCTTTATTTAGAGATTCGGAAGTTGTGCCCTAATTTACGGGGTTCGACTTTCTCTTTGAACCTACATAACCGAACATCTTTTTTAAAACTAAAAACACATGAGATTTAAATAATAATAAAATAATGAGCAATCTGTTTTTGAAGATTCGAGATGTCGTGCCCTAACTTACAGGACATGACCTTTTCGTTTTGGTTACCTCGAGATAAGAAGGCCTTTTACCTAAGTTTTAATTTAGTTAACTGATTTTAAAAGAACATCATGCAAAGAGTGATTGTATTTTAATTCGAATTTTTAACTTTCAACACTAAGACATCAAGTAATCAATTAGGTACCAATTTTGGGCATTATGAGGGTGTTGATCCTTCCTTATTCGTAACTGATTCTCGAACCCATTTCCAGGATTTTTGTAGCCCGAAAATAATTTTAAAAAATTTAATATTTTATTAAAATGACAAAAATTTTAGGTGATCCAATCACACCTAATTAAAAAAGATTGGTGGCGATTCCATTTTCATTTTTTAAAATAAAAGTCCATGGCCAAAAAAAGGTTTCGACAGGTATTTTGGGCATCAAAGACCCTAAGATTTGTCCTTCATTATTAGTAATGCACCATGAAATTAACTTCAGGGAGATCGTTGGTGATCAACGTGGAATAGAATCAGCTTGATCCTCTACTTAGAGCCACCAGACATCCAGATGGAGATGTTAATTGTGAGACCGTTTATTCTCGTTTTCTAGGAAATATAAGCCAAGTAATTTTTCCAGCTCAAAATTGTAACACCCCTAACCCGAAACCGTCGCTAGAATAAGGTTAAGAGGTATTATGAACAATCAAATCATTTCACATCCAATTTACGACACAAAGTCAATCATTATCAAATTATATCAAAACATAATCAAATAGTCCTTTATTAAGATCCACGAAACCCTTAACACATGCTAGAGAGGGGTCGGGACTAAACTAAAACCTTACGAAAATTTTCAAAATTTCAAATATACAACAAGTCTGTTGAGGCCACACGCCCGTGCCACCAAACCGTGTGCCTCACACGATCACCAGACACCCCCATGTGTCCAGGCCGTGCCAAAACAAAACAAGTATTCTGACTTCTCCACGGCCACTAGGCACACTAGGCACACCCGTGTGCTCTTAGACCATATACTGACTTATTCACACAGCTACTAGGCATGCCCGTGTACCATGGCCGTGTGCTCTTAAGCTAGCTACTGACTTTACCCCACGGTCACTAGGCACGCCCATGTGCCATAACCATGTAGGCAAAACAAGCCATTTCCAAGGCCAATTTTCCACCCACACAAGGGTCAAACCTACAAGCACATTAGAGCATAATTCCACACACAAATTGGCAACCAATTTCATGTCAAATGATCATCAAATCATCTCACACAATCTCATTTCTAATCATGTCAACTTATAAACCATTTTGCTCAACTAAATCACATACATTTCCAAGCATGATTCATCCATATTTATATTAGATACAATGACTTAAATTCATCGCAAAACTCATCCTTCAAAAGACATTTCATATACTATCAAGCCATGCCAAAATATACATCACATACCACAACTATTCAAGCATTTTACCAATATCTTATCTAGTCATATCACATAGCTATTTACATATCTCAAACATAATTCGCATATCTAACCTATACATGCCATATTTTAACTATGTACATCTTTCCAAAAGTACCTAAAATAGATTACCGATAGTGTGATTGAGATACTGACGATTCTTGAATCCGAGCTAGCTTTATTGACACTGTAAAACAGAAAAACAATCACACATTAAGCTTTCAAAAGCTTAGTAAGTTCGAATTACAATACAATTATCTCATCAAATCAAACCAATGTATATATTAAACCATCACATAGATCAATTCTCTCATATTCATACCATATCATCCATAGCTAAAATACACATTCATCCATTCATAGCTTTATCTATAAACTCATCAACCACAAAGATTCAATACATACCTTAGCCAACACATAGTTATTCAACTTCCAAGCTACTCAATGATCAATATTACATTTCGATCATCCTCTGATATTCGTTTAATTTAATCGCACACTCAGTGCCATTACATAACCAAAGCATATTCTTCATCACACACTTAGTGCCTATTCTTTTAATCGACTTATCTCGATATCGCATACACAGTGCCAAATCAATAAGTCGAAGCTTTCATAACATCGCACATACAGTGCTATTCATCTCTGTTTCGATTTTAATTTCGCACACTTAATGCCATCTAATTTAATTTTGCACAAAGCATCTCAAATCTCATAATCATATACATATTCATTCTATAATACTAAAACATATCTTAATAACATGTATTATATCCGAACTTACCTCGAACATTGAACTATCGAAATGGTCAATTAATCGAGCACTTTATCTTTGCCTCGATCTCGATTCGAACCTCTCCTCTCTTGGTCTATACACATTCAAATTCAGTCCATTCAACCACCAAATCATTCATTTTAGTCTAGACACACATATTTAGGGCATTTTACAAAATAGCCCTCACATTTTCACATTTCAACACTTTAGTCCTTTATTCATAAAATCATCAAATAAACATAATTAGTTTGCACCCATGCCTAACCGAATTCTCATTATACTTATACAAGTCCACACATTTCATTTATTTCACACTTTAATCCTTCAAAATGCTATTTTCTCAATTTTAGCTATAATTAGCTAAATTCATCAAAACTCAAGGACAAAACATGTTTATTAAACACATATCTTTCATTTAACACCAACACTTCACCATTTCGTCAATGGCACATTTCATAACCATCATCAATTCACAAAATTTAAGCATGGGTTTTGTAGAGCACAAAGCAACGATTACAAAAACATAGAAATTATCAAAAACCGAGCTCAAACATACATTGAATCAAGCTTAACCCTAGCCAAATTTCAAAGCTTTTCTTCCTTTTTTTCTTTTGTATTTTTTAGTGAACAATGAAGAAGATGATAACTATTTCATGCTTTATTTTATTATAATGAACTTAATTATTAAATTACAAAACTAACCTTTAGCATAAAATGTATATAACTTATGATATAAAGTCATTCTTGACCATTGCCACCCACTTTCTTAATTAATGGACTATTTGCAACATAAGGCCTCCTCTTTATAAAGGCAACCACACTTAGGTACTTATAAATCAGCACATAGCTTTTACTCTTTACGCGATTAAGTCCTTTCTCTTAATTCGGCACACAATCGATAAAATTATCACACAGAATTTTCACACAGACTATGTCACATAGAATCAACACCAAAGATAACATTAAAATGTTATTTTGACCTCAATTTGTAGTCTCGAAACCACTGTTCTGACTAGGGTCTAAATCAGACTATTACAAAAATCATTATTTAGATGTTTCACTTCTAAGAAGATGTCTAGTATAATAATGAAGATTCTTTACTTTTGTAATTGATATGGTTGGAAGTACAAAGAATCACCGCATTTTACACCAGCTAAAATCTTCATTATCATTGTGATATTCATTAAATTTTTGAGGTGGAACCTCTTATACATTTGTAGAAAATGTTTCATTCGTTGTCTAATTGCGCTCTCCCTCTGTCTCTTGTTTTTATTTCTGTTTACTAGTTGATTTTGGAGCTTGGTCCATACATTAAGGAGCTCACCAAAATAGGAGGTGCTATTAAGGAATTCGTTAACCCTAAGTAAATTGTTCACTAGAACCTTATCATTTATGTTTTCATATATTTTGTTCTTTGTAAAGAAGAAAGTGAGTGAATATGTCATCTGTTTTGCCCTATGTTACTGCAGGTATAAAGATGCTAGCAAAACATCATTTAAGTCCTCAACTCGACTAGAGTGTATGATGCAAGATTATCCTAAAACATTGCCTCCATCAGTAAGAGTCAGATTTATGGTAATGGGTGGTTTGAATCATTTCTTATAATTTTACTCGAGTCTTTTTAGTGTTAATAGGCTGTCTTACGTCAGATAGGATCCTACTTCTTTTGTGGTTCTGTGAATGGATTTGCTACTAATATAAATATATACTCATCATTAACCTGATGTAATGCGACTATGTAGGTAATGGATACATAGCTTGCGTATGCACTGTTATGAGTAGCTTTGAAGTTAGTTAAAAGGAAGTTAGTTTGTTAAACAAAATTAGTTAATCGTTATTTAACAATTAGTTAATAGTAGTTGTTATATTCATGTATTAAATACTTTTCTTCACTTGGATGAATAACATACAAGATTTCTTCTTCAACACCTTATTATTGTTGTTAACATGGTATCAAGAGCTAAGGTTTTCTTGGTGTAAATTTTCTTTCTTTCTTTTCTCTCTATGGCTACCGAAGTTGTACCAATAGTTGATACGCCTCATCATTCTTCCAACACTTGGGAAGCGGTTCATTCGCAAGGGCCTGGCAGCTTTTGTGCATAAAACAGTTCATTATTTCTCCAAACATGACATTATCAAGCTTGCTGAACACAGCTTTTTTTTTTATGGAAGCATCAGCTTTTGTTGATTCTTGAAGGTTATGGTTTCGATGGATTTGTACTGGACACAATCCTTCCTCCTTCTCCGTTCATAACTGGAACTGAAGGTCAGCAACTTGATAATCTGGCTTTTCTCATTCATTAGAAGCAAGATAAGTTTCTAGCTTCTTGGCTATTCTCTACTGTCACAGATGATGTCTTGGTACATCTCACAACTACCAAGACTAGCTTTGATATTTGGACGACTATTGAAAGAAAGTTTAGTGCCAAATCCAATATCAAGATCTCAAGTATGCCTCATGTCCTAAACTTCCTCAAGAAAGCGAATCTTACAATCAATGAGTATGTATCCTAGGTAAAGAATCTTAGTGATAGTCTGACTACTGCTGGTAGTTTTGTCTCTGAACAAGAGCAAGTAAGTGTTATCTTGGCTGGTCTTTCGATCGAGTTTGAGTCTATTGGGTATTTACCTCCGCAACTCCTTTATCTCTTGATTTGTTGACTGAAATGTTACTTGATTGTGAAGCACGACAACTGGCTGTATTGACAGAAGTTCCTTTCCAAGCCAATTTGGCTTCTCATCAACAAGACACTGAAAATAGCTCGAAACAATCTTTGAGTCAAATTGATATTCTCAAGAACATAAGTAAGGCTACAAAGGGTAAGGTCGTGGCTAGTCTCGTGATAGAGCTCATGGAAATGGTCGAAGTTGGTCACGCTCTAGACCACAATGTCAGTTACGTGGAAAGATTGGACATATGGTTCAGACTTGTTATCACAGGTTTGATGAAAACTTTTCTGGTGTTGGTTCCACTAATTCAATGACAAATAACTATCATCAGCTACATGGCCAGGATTTTTCTTCTACTGCTCCTACTTGTCCACCTGTGTCTCATTGTTGTGGTTCATTTTCTCAGCCTTCATTCAATCAGTTACCTCTTCAAGCTCCTACTTCTTCCTTAACTGACCAGACCTGATATCCTAACTCTAGGGCAACAAATCACATCACTCTTGATATGGCAAATCTCACAACTGCTTCCCCCTACATAGGTACAAGTCAGGTGTCTATGGGCAATAGTGATTCTGTATCCATAACTCACATAGAATCTTCCAACTTCTTGGCTGGCTCTAGGCTCCAACTTCTTGGCTGGCTCTAGGCTCTTACACCTCCAGACTGTTCTACATGTCCATATAGTGTGTAAGAATTTGCTGTCTGTAGGACAGTTTGCAAAAGATAATGCTGTTTATTTTAAATTTCACCTGTTTCTGAGTTTTGTAAAGGATATACAGATAAAAAAACTCTGCTAGTGGGCCACATACATAATAAACTTTATAGATTTGATGTGTCACGTTCTGCCAAATGTGTTGTTGCTTCAAAGCCAAGATCGCCTCTTCTATACACTACTCAAGTTTCTTCTTCTCTTACATTATGGCATAACAGACTCGGCCATTCGTGTATCAACACTCTTGCTAATTTTTTACGCACTTGTAAGGTTTCTTTCACACGCAATGATTTGCCCAACATATATACAGCTTGTCAACTAGGCAAAGTTCATAAATTGCCTTTTAGTTCTTTACAAACACTGTACTCTTCCCCATTTGAACTTGTAGTATCTGATGTTTGGAGACCATCTCATGTGCAATCGAATGGCTTCTCTTATTATGTTTTGTTTGTAGATATGCATAGCAAGTATACTTGGCTGTATTTTCTCAAGTCCAAGTCTGAGGTTTTTAGTGTTTTCTTCACTTTTATCGAATGGCTCAAGTTTAATTCGATCATTCCATCAAGATGCTTCAAAGTGACTAGGAGGAGAGTATCATTCTATGTCTAAAGAGCTATCTCGTCTTGGAATCTAACATAGGGTCACATGTCCCTACACTTCAGGTAGAATGGGATTGCTAAAAGAAAACATAGACAAATAGTTGACATGGGGTTGACTCTGTTAGCTCAGTCTTTCATGCCTTTAGAGCTTTGGTCTTATGCATTTGCTCATGCTATCTATTTGATCAACAGATTACCTACTCCTATTCTACACCAGACCAGTTTGTATGAGAAACTCTACAAGCTTCAACCTGTTTATTCTCATTTAAAGGTGTTTAGTTGTGCCTGTTTTCCATTTTTAAGGCCTTTCCATCAACACAAACTTTATTTTCGGTCAGAGTGATGTGTTTTTCTTGGTATTGGTATCAATTAAAAAAGGCTATAAGTGCTTTGCTAGAGATGGTCGTGTATTTGTCTCTCGCCATATGGTTTTTGATGAATCCCAATTTCCCTTTCAGAGTGGTTTTTCTTCTAGTTCAAATGTGGACTCCATCTGGTTTTTCTTCTAGTTCAAATGTGGACTCCATCAGGATCAATCATTAATGCTCTCATATTTCTTTGATTGTCTGTACTTCTTTTTCTGGTCATACATCCTCTACTCCATTTGGGTTAATTAGGGGTTCTTCTACTTCTAGTCATACGTCCTCTACTCTATCCAAGTTAATTAGGGGTTCTCTTATGTCAGCCTCTCCTCAAGCTGCTTCTTCTATCATGTGGGTTTCTAGGAACCAATCTCCTTCCTCGGTGAGTGTTGATCCCTCAGCAATGGCTATTGTGCCACCAATTCCTGCTTAGTCTGGTTCTCCTACAATAGCTATTCCTCCTGTGAATCTGTATCCTATGCAAACTTGCTCAAAAAGTGGCATTTTCAAGCCAAAAATATTCTCTTCTACTCTGACTGAGAATGAGCCTTCATCTATTGGAGAAGCTTTTCAAAGCCCGGTCTGAACTACCGCTGCATAAGTAGAATATAATACTTTAATCTCTAATCACACTTGAGATCTCATGCCTTTGCCTGCAGGTCGTAAAGCTGTTATATGAAAGTGGATTTTTAAAGTGAAGAGGAATTTAGATGGTTCAGTGACTCGGTACAAAGGGAGAATGGTTGTTAAGGGTTATCTTCAAGAGGTAGGTGTTGATTTTCAAGAGACATTTAGTCCTGTGGTCAAGCCAACAACAATCAGAGTGGTTTTAGAACTTGCTGTTTCACTTGGTTGGTCTCTTAGACAGGTGGACATCAATAATGCTTTCTTGAATGGTGATTTGCAGGAAGATATTTACATGGTGCAACCACCAGGGTTTGAGCAACAAGGGACAGATAGTCAACAACTAGTATACAAACTAAAGAAAGCATTGTATGGTCTCAAGTAAGCACCTCGAGCTTGGTTTCACAAGCTGAAGGAGTTTCTTATAGACTCCAAGTTTGAAGCATCTAAGGCTGACAACTCCCTTTTCATTCATAAATCAGGATCTCAGTTACTTTATGTCCTGGTCTATGTCGATGACATTATTATCACTAGGACTAACTCTCGGGCCATAGAAACATTTGTCAAAGAGCTCAATGATCATTTCTCTCTAAGGAGCTTAGGAAAGTTGAGTTGTTTTCTTGGCATTGAAGTCACCTATACTCCGAATGGTATCTTTCTTAGTCAGAGGAAATATATCCTTGATTTACTTCGAAAAGCCTCTATGGAAAAGTCAAATGGTTCCCTTACACCTATGATAGCTACCTGTCATCTATCAGCTCATGAAGGCAGCCCTATTGAAGATGAACATCTTTTCAAAAGTATTATTGGTACTCTCCAATATGTCATGATTACCAGGCCAGGCATTACCTTTTCTGTTAACAAGGTTTGTCAGTTCATGTACAAACCTTTGGATTCACATTTTAAAGCTGTAAAAAGGATCTTATGATATTTGCAAGGGACTCTGAGTCATGGGTTACAATTCACTCGATCTTCAAAGTTATTTTTAAAAGGATATTCTGATGCCAATTGGGGTTGCAAGCACTTAAACCAGTCAACACACTATGACCGAATCTAGCGTGTTATAGGAAGAATATTTTGAGGAAAGCAAGGCTATAGAATAAAGTCTTGAGAAAGATTCCTTGTGTTTTACTTTTGTAGAAAAGCAGTGCATGATGAGTTAAAAGCCGATTAGTTGACTTTGAAAACTCGGAGTAGATCTTTAAAGATTAAGTTATCGGTTTTAAGTTAGAAAATATTTACGACATTTTAAAAAAACCGAATGATTCTTTAATTATTGGAAACCGGTTGAGTTGAGTGAGAAAACTTAAGTTTGGAAAAACCATTTGAGTTATAGTTTCCTTCAATTATAAAGTGATACCGATGGTAAAGTTTAAAACATGTCGTTTTGTAGTTTAGAAAACCTTACTATTCACATTTTATCGAATGTTAACCCAATAATTTATTAAGTCATGTTTGAAATCAAGTCCAACCACATATATAATCAAAACATAATTTAAAAAGGCCTTTATACAATCCAAAATCAAAATGAACCCAAATTTAATAAAGCAGTATCGAAGCAAATCCGTGGGCTCGAATTTATTCATGGCATGGCCCCTCGAGTCCACCGGCTCCTCTTCCGCGATCTAAGTCTCATCGAAATGATAAGGAGAAAGTGAGTCACCAAGACTCAGTGTATAATTCCTCCTCCCGAATAATGCAACATACTTACACACACCATGACCAAGCAATATATAGATAATGCACCCAACCCTAGCCATCCGTAACTCTGTTTCTACCCCGTGTGGTACCAAACCACTGGTGGTGCCAAACCACTGGTGACCCAAAGTCACGATATCCAATATTGTGGTGCCAAACCACTGGTGACCCAAAGTCACGAATAATCCATCTGTGGGGCCAACCCACGTGTGATACCAAATCACTGGCGACGATTCCATAATATCAACTGTGGGGCCAACCCACTGTGGTGCTAAGCCACTAGGACAAGTCGCTATGAGGTGCCAAACCTCTGGTGACCCAAAGTCACAAAATCTCGATATCAAGTGTGGGGCCAACCCACATGTGATACCAAATCATTTGGCGACGATCCCGATATGTCAAGCGTGGGGCCAACCTTGTGGTGCTAAGCCAGCTGGATAAGTCGCTATGAGGTGCCAAACCTCTAGTGACCCAAAGTCACTCAATCAATCTGTGGTACCAAACCACTGGAGGTGCCAAACCTCTGATGTCCCAAAGACACAGATATCATCTTCCCCCTCCTCTCATATCACCTAGAATCATGCCATACTCATGTAAATCATGCAAATCATGCAAATCATGTCAACATGCTTTGTTTCGCATCTCATAACACGTATATGTCATAAATCATGATATCATATATTGAATAACAGAACTCATATCGAAACGGACTTACCCGAATCCGTGCACATACCTATAGAGTATCGTATCAACTTCCATACTGTTTCGGCTTTTATTATTATCAGGTTATTAAAATACATTACTAAGTAATAGAGTGTATAAGTTACACACCTGCTATAACGGAAGCCCTAAATCCCAAAGAGCCGATCTACCACACTAGATCCCTTGCTCCTACATTTGGCCATTACTAAGGTTAGCAACATAGGCCATTCGGCCAAACCAAATAAACTCAAAGGGTTAACACTTGAAACCCGAGACCTTACCTAAATGCCCCTTGAATACTAGCCACCACACGCTATGTGAATCTGCTTCACTCCCCTACAATCGGCAATCCAAAAACACCCACATCAATAGCCTTCGGCTTTTCGAATACTAAAAGAATGGTGAACTTGAAATAGATTCTTACCACTGCACTTACCAAATTAATTATCAGAGAATAGAGGCTTGGATCGATTATTCCAAAATCCCGGAGGCCCTACAATAAATCGGTTCCAACAAAAAGGTAATTAACACCCTTGCTATCAAATGCCGAAATCGGCTCTTACAACCTCCATCACTAGACAAGCTGTAACCCTCCAAACCACTATCCTGCACTTGCAACCTCTACGCCTTCAAAGCCTCATCCCCTAACTATTTCTCCCTGATCTGCTCAACCCAAGTCGGCTCAACCTGCAATTCTACCAGAATACTTCCGTCGTCGTACAAGCTAAGATGGGCAAACATCGCTCTTAAGTCCGATACAACCTTACAGCTCAATGCGTCTGCCACAACGTTAGCCTTGCCCGGGTGATACTCAATCGAACAGTCGTAGTCCTTTAGCAACTCAATCCATCTGCGCTGCCTCAAGTTCAAATCCTTCTGAGTCAAAAGGTACTTCAGGCTCTTGTGATCTGTGTAGACTATCGACTTCTCTCCGTACAAGTAGTGCCTCCAGATTTTCAAGGCGAAGACTACTGTCGCTAACTCTAAGTCGTGCGTCGAATAATTAACTTTATGCGGTCTCAACTATCGAGATGCATAAGCCACTACCTTTCCTTCTTGCATCAGCACACATCCCAAACCCGTATGTGATGCATCGCAATATACCGTGTATTCCTTTTCTGCCTCAGGTTGAATCAAAATTAGAGCTTCAGTCAAAATCTTCTTTAGCCTGTCGAAACTCTCTTGCTGTTTCTCAGTCCACACAAATAGAACTCCTTTTCTTAATAACTTGGTCATCGGTCTTTGCGATCAATGAAAATCCTCCACAAACCTTCGGTAATACCTGCTAAACCCGAGAAAACTCCAAATCTCACCATCGACTTAGGCGGCTTCCACTCCATCTCGCCTCAATCTTTCGAGGTCCACTTAATCCCTCGGTGACACTACATGACCCAAGAAAGTCACCTCCTAAGCCAGAACTCGCACTTACTAAATTTAGAGTATAGCTGCTTTTCCCTCAGAATCTGCAATACTACTCGTAAATGCGCGTCATGCTCCTCCTCAGACTTTGAATATACCAAGATGTCGTCTATAAATACCATGACGAACTAGTCCAAATACTGTTGGAATACCCTATTCATCATGTCCATGAATGCTGCCGGCGCGTTAGTCAAACCAAACGGCATCATCAGAAACTCATAGTGCCCACACCGAGTACAAAACGTCGTCTTGTGGATATCAACCTCTTTCACCTTTAACTGATGATACCCAGACCTTAAATCGATCTTCGAGAATATCGATGCACCCTTCAGCTGATCAAACAAGTCGTCTATCCTCGGCAACGGATACTTGTTTTTGATCGTCAGCTTATTCAACTGGCGGTAGTCTATACACATCCGCATTGTACCATCTTTCTTCTTGATAAAGAGTACCGGCGCTCCCCAAGGTGAAACACTTGGCCTGATAAAGCGTCGATCCAACAACTCCTGGATCTGAGCTTTTAATTCCACTAACTCCTTTGGCGCCATCCTATACGGAGCAATAGGCACTGGCGCCGTTTCAGGTAACAGATCTATGCCAAATTCAACCTCACGATCCGGTGGTAGTCCCAGAAGCTCCTCTAGAAACACATCAGCAAATTTCTTTACTGTTCGGACATTCTTTACAGCAGACTCCTTAGCCTCCAAGGTACACACATGAACCACAAATGCTTCACAGCCCTTTCTGACCATCTTCTTAGCCTTCAAAGCAGATACCACGTTGGATAGGTAATCTCTTCTATTGCCTATCATGACCACCTCATCACTCTCAGCCGTCTTTAGAACCATGCGCTTAGCCGTGCAATCCAACCTTGCCTGGTACTTAACCAACCAGTCCATCCCAAGAATCAGATCGAACTCTCCAAATAGCAGTTCCATTAGATCAGCAACAAACACTACCCCTTGGAGTTCTAGGGGTACGTCTCTATCTGACTTATTTACAACTACAGAGTGACCTGAGGGCTAATCACGTCATCCACGAAGTAGTCTCAAAGTCTAAATTCATGGTCTCTACTATGCTACTAGCAACGTATGAATGAGTTGAACCCACATCAATCAAAGTAGTATATGGAGATCCAAAGATTAAGAACGTACCGGTTATGACGTCCGGTGCGTCGCCCTCCTCTCGGTGCCTCGATGCATATACTAACCCAGTGTCTCGCTTCGGTCTTGCCCGCCTCTACGCGGCGTGCCCGACCAGAACCATTTCCTCCTCCACCATTACCACGACCCTCTGCGGCGGTCTGCATTTTGAGCCGAGTACGTACGACCTCGGTGAATCTCGCCAACTTACGCGGATAGTCCTTACACGATGATCCGTGAACTACACTCAAAACATCCTTTTCCGCCGGTCCAACATCCTCCCAATGAGATTTTCCACAACGGTTACACCTTGTCTTTGGTCCACGATTAGCAAGAACAGATCTACGGTGATTCGCCCATTATGTCTAGCCTCTTTGAGAATTTCCAGGACCGGATGACCCAAAACTTCTCTTATGTACATTCCTATCCATGTTCTGCCTCATAGACTCTTTAACCCCTTCGGTTACCTTAGCCTTTTCTACCAGAACAGCAAACTCACGCTCCTGCTGTGGAGCAATCAGCAACCTCAGCTCATCTCTCAGACCATCCTCAAAACGGACACACCGCTCGTGTTCAGTAGCCACGATGCCTCTAGCATACCGACTCAGCCTTAAGAACTCTGCCTCATATTCTGATACAGACTTGCTCCCCTGAACCAACCTCAGAAATGCCTTCCGTTGTGTATCAATATAGCTAGATCCAATGTACTTTTTTTGATATGCGGCATTAAAATAATCCCAAGTAAGGTCCTCCGCTGCAGCACTGTCCCGAATCGTGAGCCACCACTGGTATGACTCATCCCGAAGAAGTGACACTATCCCCTTGAGCTTTTCCTCAGTAGTCAGGTCCAAATTATCCATGGCCCGTTCTGTCGCCTCCAGCCAATACTCAGCCGTGCTGGGAGCCACACCAGAAACACCTCAAAATACTTCAGCCCCATTCGCTCGGAGTCGCTCAGGTACAGATTTTCGAGCTCCTGCGCCACCACCTACTCCAACTACCCTTTCCAGAACTCGCATCATCGCCTGCGACACTGCGTCCTCCCCAGTCTGATCCTGAAACTCACCACCTACAGCTGGTGGTGGTACTGGTATCTCATTCTCTAACCCCTGACCAGACCCTATTGGTTCAGAAACTGCCATTCTACCCCGACTACGTCCACGACCACGTCCACCCCGAATGCTCATGACTAAAATCTTGACTTATCTGATTTAGAAGTTTTATGCATTAGTAATTATTCCACTGTTTAAAAGCATGGTCTTATGAATATTTTTGATTAAAGGAGTCTTGTTTTCGCAGTCCATAGAGTCCTATCAGTTTTAGTTTCTAGAGTAGTCCACTATTGCTAACCATTCAATCTCATCACATCCAAAAATCACAAGCAACAGTAGGGGTACTTACCTGGGCGGATTGGTGCCGGAGACTCGGAGCCATGCCTTCAAAACTTGGTATATTTAAAACTCATTTTTGAAAAACATTTTGGGCCTTAGGCCCACAGTCGAGCTTTGAACTTAGCTCTGATACCACAATTGTAGCACCCCAAACCCGATCAACACACCATGACCGAATCTAGCGTGTTATAGGAAGAATATTTTGAGGAAAACAAGCTATCGAATAAAGTCTTGAGAAAGATTCCTTGTTGTTTTTACTTTTGTAGAAAATAGGTGCATGATGAGTTAAAAGCCGATTAGTTGACTTTGAAAACCCGAAAGTAGATCTTTAAAGATTAAGTTATCGGTTTTAGGTTAGAAAATATTTACGACATTTAAAAAAAAAACCCGAATGATTCTTTAATTATTGGAAACCAGTTGAGTTGAGTGAGAAAAACTTAAGTTTGGAAAAACCATTTGAGTTGTAGTTTCCTTCAATTATAAAGTGATACCCGATGGTAAAGTTTAAAACATGTCATTTTGTAGTTTAGAAAACCTTACTATTCACATTTTATCGAATGTTAACCCAATAATTTATTAAGTAATGTTTGAAATCAAGTCCAACCACATATATAATCAAAACATAATTTAAAAGGCCTTTATACAATCCAAAATCAAAATGAACCCAAATTTAATAAAGCAGTACGAAGCAAATCAGGTGGGTGAATTTATTCATGGCATGGCCCCTCGAGTCCACCGGCTCCTCTTCCACGATCTAAGTCTCACCGAAATGATAAGGAGAAAGTGAGTCACCAAGACTCGGTGTATAATTCCTCCTCCGAATAATGCAACATACTTACACACACCATGACCAAGTAATATATAGATAATGCACCCAACCCTAACCATCCGTAACTCCATTTCTACCCCGTGTGGTACCAAACCACTGGTGGTGCCAAACCACTAGTGACCCAAAGTCACGATATCCAATATTGTGGTGCCAAACCACTGGAGGTGCCAAACCTCTGGTGTCCCAAAGACACAGATATCATCTTCCCCCTCCTCTCATATCACCCAGCATCATGCCATACTCATGTAAATCATGCAAATCATGCAAATCATGTCAACATGCTTTGTTTCGCATCTCATAACACGTATATGTCATAAATCATGATATCATATATTGAATAATGAACTCATATCGAAGCGGACTTACCGAATCCGTGCACATACCCATAGGGTATCGTATCAACTTCCATCTTGCTTTGACTTGTATTATTATCGAGTTATTAAAATACATTACTAAGTAATAGAGTGTGTAAGTTACACACTGCTATAACTGAAGCCCTAAATCAAGAGTCGATCTACCACACTAGATCCCTTGCTCCTGACCATTACTAAGGTTAGCAACATAGGCCATTCGCCAAACCAAATAAACTCAAAGGGTTAACGCTTGAAACCCGAGACCTTACCTAAACGCCCCTTGAATACTAGCCACCACACGCTATGTGAATCTGCTTCACTCCCCTACAATCGGCAATCCAAAAACACCCACATCAATAGCCTTCGGCTTTTTGAATACTAAAAGAATGGTGAACTTGAAATAGATTCTTACCACTGCACTTACCAAACTGATTATCAGAGAATAGAGGCTTGGATCGATTATTCCAAAATCCCAGAGGCCCTACAATAAATCGGTTCCAACAAAAAGGTAATTAACACCCTTGCTATCAAATGCCGAAATCGGCTCTTACCCTTATAAACGTCGACAGAGAAAAAGAGGGAAGAAGAAGTAGGCATTCGGCCTTGAGCACTTACCTTCCTCTAAGAACCGATTGGAGAAAAACTAGAAGAGATCACCCTTGCTAGAGATTGACCTAAAACTAAACAAAAAGAAATAATAGGGAGATTAAACTAGGATAAACAAAAGGAGAAAGAGATTAGACCGAGTCTTGAAAGTTGAACCAAATGAGATGTGGTTAAAGAAGAAAGGAGAAATCGGTAAAATAGATTAGAAGTGGGAGAGGAAGATTCGCTAAAAGATCTGATGAAATTCAAGCACAAGAGTTTTAAGAAAGAAAGAAATTAAAAGCATGAGAGGAAGAAGATGACTATTTCCGGCTTAGCATAAATGGAAAAAGAAAAGAGAGATGGAAGAGTAAATGGTTCGGCCAAATAACAAGAAGAAGAAAAGGAAGCAAAACAACCATAAAATTTAGAAACTCAAGAGAGCATTCGGCTAAGTGTTAAAACAAAAGAATTTCGACTTTTGGTACACTAAACAAGGCTGACCGAAAATGCACTCTAACACCTAAGGAGGTTTCGGCATTCCCCTCTACTCACCTTACCAAAACCGGCCACTCCTCCCATGAGGAGTTCAAAATTCGGCCACTTCCTAAAAATGCTCTTGGCCACTAATTCAAACCATTTTGAATTGGTCAACCACCTAAATTTTCTCTCTGCCAACCATTTGAATAATTTGACTCAGTCCATCCTTATCTGACAGAGTTTGTGCTGAGCACAACTCCTTCCCCTTCTTGGCGTCAAAATGACAAGCAAAAGGTCGAATTTCCGCTGCTCGAACTTGAGACCTCCTTCCCCTGCAAGTGGCGTCAATCTCAGGGCTCTAAGTGGCGCCTCTCTGCCACTTTACCAAGCCTAATCTTGTGCTAAAAACCCACTTGAAATACTTATAACCCCTAGCTCCTTCAGCTCCTTCCACTTAAAGCTTTAAAACAAGAATTTTCTTACTATTCAGGCTTGCTCTAGGCTTACAACTAAGTCTCAAAACATCACAAATAATTACACCACAGTCCAAACACAAGCAAAACAATTCAATTAAAAATAGCCCCTATTTCAGGATATTACAGGGGTCCAACTCTGATGATCGCAGGTCCACATCGGGGTTTTGTGTTTTTCTTGGAAGGAATCCAATCTCTTAGAGTTCCAAAAAATAACAAGTAGTCTCCAAGTCTACAGCAGAGGCAGAATACAGAAGCCTTGCCCATTTTATTACAGAAATGGTATGGATTCAGTCCTTATTGTCTGAGCTTTGTGCTCCTGTTAAGACCAATGCATTAGTTTGGTGCGATAGTTTAGCTACTGTTGCAGTCATAGGCAATCCTGTCATGCATTCCAAGTTCAAGCATGTCGAGTTGGATTTATTCTTTGTAAGGGAAAAAGTTACGGATAGATCCTTTCAAGTAGGACATGTACCCAGTTAAGACCAGATTACTGATATCTTGACAAAACCTCTATCACCAGGTCCATTCAGGAGTTAGCTTTGAGTGGTGTCCAATGATCATGAAGTTCAAGAGAAGAAAGTTCATAAGTACGGGGCATGTTTTGAGTAGCTTTAAAGTTAGTTAAAAGGAAGTTAGTTTGTTAAACAGAATTAGTTAACTGTTGTCTAACAGTTAGTTAATAGTAGTTGTTATCTTCATGTATTAAATACTCTTCTTCACTCGGATGAATAACATACAAGATTTCTTCTTCAACACCTTATTGCTGTTGTTAATATGCACCAGTGAAAAATAACCCTGAGGATGCTGCTAAGGTACCAAAAGGGAATCCATATCACAGTGCAACTTCTGGAGAAATGGCCATATATCTCATCCTTAAAAAGGTGAGCATGTTGTTCTTCTGCTAAAACTCAGCTCTATATTTTCTCGTTCTTTAGGATGTTTTCACTCTAATTCTGTCTCTCATCTTATTGTTAGACAAAAAAATTTATCCATTTGCTAGGCGGGTGTCCAAGTGGAGGTTCCTGTGCAACAGGCTTTCAACGGCCAAGAGGTGGAAGTGTGGCCACGTGAAGCCTAAATGTGGGATAAGCAAAAGCAAAGTTAGTGGAAGTTGCTCTATTTCTCGAAGGTCTACCATGGCCCTTAAGGGGCGTGATATCTTGGATGGAGCTCTTATCATCAATTCAACTAACGGTGCAGAGGTATGCCATTGACGGTAGACGCATCCATTCCCTTGCACTCTTTTGCCACAATGTTTATTAGATTTGTAATTCAATTCCATGTTTGGATGTTGTTCATAACTTCAATTTTCTTACATTCTTCTTGCTTGATAACTCTGACTTGATCACTGCCTTCCCTGTCGTTTCATTATTAGCTCAGAGTTTCTAGTTTTCATATGAGTATGTAATCCTTCTCTGCTTGTAAATATGTAAGTAAACTTTTTGTGTGTTGGATGGACAATTTAGTTCAGTTGAACAATATGGTAATAACAATGTGGTTTTGGAAATAGGTAAAAGTTGGATGATCAATAAAGAACAAGGGCTGACTGATTAAGAGAATCAATTACAAAGATACAGCGTTCTTGGAGAAACTGAGGATCCGAGGCTTCAGAATGGAGGAAACCTACAGTCAACCTGGCAAGTACACTTTAAAGCCATGAATTTAATATGGATAAATAATGTAATTTCAAATTTAATAATAAAAAAGTATTATTCAAATGTGTATGTATTAATATAAAAATTAATAAAAGATGTTTTAAATATTTAAAAATGAATAATAAAAGTAAAATGTTATTTAATTATCATTTTCTTCCATTTAAATTTTTCTTTAAACACTTGTACTATTGTAATTATTAGATAAAGGCATTAAAATTTATAACAACTATAATATTAAAAAAATCTATATTGCAGAAAATAACTATTATCAAATCTTAAATAAATATATAATATTTTAAAATACTTATGGATTACAAGTTGTGAAACTCTTTGGAATGTCTCACAAAATCCTTAGTCAAATGATCACGGAATTGTTTCTTATAGATTTGGGTCTTAAATAAATTAAAACAAAACAAAAAAAATAAAGCTATTCAACCTGACCAGTTACCCACCCGAACCTGAACCCATTGTATCAACCTAGAAAAAGAACTTAACAAATCTAAAAAAAAAATCAAAACCAAAATTGAACACAAAATCTAAAAAACTTAACAAAGTGGAGGATTAAATTCTAAAGTTCAACACAGTAGAGTGATTAAACCCAAAATTATACCTATATTAAAAATCTAGCCCTAAACCTCAAATTAGCAGCAAGATTCTGAGAATCAAAGAACAGAGTGGCCATGGAAATGAAATATTTTTAGCAGGAGGAATCTTCGTGGACGTCTGAGTAGATCCTGGTAGGGGAATTGGGAAGCTTTGTTTTGGGTTTTCGATTAAATGCGAAAGCGTTGGCTAAGAAAGTTTGATGAGAAGATGATGATAATGCTGCGGACATGTTTGGTTTCTTAGAAGATATTTTTTTCAGTTTTTGTAATGTCGGGGAAAATGAGTTTGAGTGGGTGGTAACCTGGTTGGGTTGGCAGATTTTTTTTTATTTTGTTTTTTTAGGTGAAAATATATGTTTTAATTTTAGATTAGATGATCCAATGATAATTCAACAAGTGTATAATTTATTTTTAATATTATTTTTCAAATTTGTCATGTTAGATTTTCGGACAGAAAATATTATTACCATTAATTATTGTTTTTAATTGCTGAGTTTTGAAATTGATAAAAACTAAATTATTTTACTTTTTTATATAATAATTTATTCGATTTGAAATTAATATATTATCATTACAGTTAAAATGTTAATGAATTGGATTACACTTTGATTATTAAAAAAAATTCTGGTATAAAAGATTTTCAAATTTGGATTTGGACCCATTAAAATTATATAATTTACTATTTAAAAATTATTTTATATTAATATTTATGATTAAGTTTAAATAAAAATATTTTAAAACTATTTAATTTGAATTCGGATTAAAACTGGATCAAGTTGACTTAAGATTAAAAAATTTTAGCTAAGCTTGAGTCGAAACAGGCTAAGCCAACTAAATTGGATGGGCTACCTAATGAAGTAATAGAAAACTTATGAAATGGTTCTACTTGATTTATTGACATAGATGATTACATTTAGAATATAAATAAAATAAAACAATAATTCAAAAATAAGGATAAAGATAATAACAAATATATTTAAATACTTGAAATGCTAAGATTACATTATTACGCTCTCACAAAATTGATGATCGATAAAGTAATAATCGTGAATTAAATATGATAAAAAATTCTTTAAATTATGTTATTATGTTTCGTAAATTTAATAATCGATAGAACAACAATCTTAGATTGAAATAAAAAAAAAAAAAGGTGAAGCGATAAAAGAATATATAAACCAAGATCCAAAACGATATAATGAATATGGTATGTAACCTTCTCAAGTAACTTCGGATTCTTCTGTATCCACGTGTCTCTCTATTTTTACCTATTATAATTATTTATGACCAATCAAGCATAAAGCAAATATATAAAAAAAAAGAAAAAGAAAATGGGTCCACTATTATTTGGCATTGGTTGCAGTAGGACACGTGTTCCAATTTCATCTACAAAATCACTATGATCGTTTTCTTATTGGGGAATATTTATAGAATATTTTGTGTAAGCAGATTATTAGTCATTATTTGACTTTATATTATCATTTTACATGTGCCATAGTCATCTCATTTTAGTATTATCATCTAACTCGGTTTATTTCTCATATTATTATCAAACTTTCAACAACAATTAATTAGAAAAACTATTGTAAATGATATTTTGTCTGTGTTGGTAAAGTTAAAGATTTTTAAATATTAATTTTATTATCAATTTTGATTATATTTATTTTTTAATTACTCATAGCATATTTATACTAATCAAATTAAAACTCAATTATTATTAAAATTCCTAGATTTGAATATATGTAAATTATGATTAATATTTAAAGTTATTATGATATAAATTATGTAATGATATTAGTTAATTAAATTGTAAAAGGAAAATGATGATGATATGATTAAAGAAATAAAATAGAAAAAGGAAATTTAGTCGTATCTTAGCTCAACTGAGAAAAGAAAAAGAAAATTCAATTTGATATTAATCTATATGGGGAAACTTCTTCTAAGTTTCCTTTCATGTCCATCGTCTTCCCCCATAAAAGAATTCGTAATGAAAAGAAAAAAGCATTAATCCACTTTCTTCTTTAGCCATTTTCGTATACAAATACAAAGCAACCTCCCCAGCCCCCTTCATCATTATGTTGTCTTCATCATCATCGTCGTATCTGCAAGAAGCCCTAATTTGTAAAGCTTCAACGTTTGATGTTAATGGTGATCATATCCTCTTTGGTAGTAAAATGTCTCCCCTTAGTACAACCGACTTGCAACGCGTATTCGAGAAGCTCGACAAGAATGGAGATGGCTTCGTTAGTCTGGAGGAGCTGAATTGGTTGCTCCAGAGAATCGGGTCTGTCCAATTCAGCCTTGAAGAATTGGAGCCCTTGGTGGGAAAACCATGTTTGAACTTGGATGAATTCTTGTTCTTTTATGAATCCATCTCGAACCCACCGGCACAGGGTGGTGACGAAGAGGAGGAGGAGGAGGAATTGGTCATTCACGGCGGCGGTGAAGAAGAAGACAGTGACCTTGCGGAGGCTTTCAAAGTGTTTGACTTGAATGGGGATGGGTTTATTTCATGTGAGGAGCTTGAATACGTGCTGGAAAGACTGGGTTTGTGGGATGAAAAGAGTGGAAAAGACTGCAGGAGCATGATTTGGTATTACGACACCAATTTAGACGGCATGGTTGATTTTCAAGAATTCAAAAACATGATGTTACATTCCAGTTCTTGAGTTATTCTCAAACATCCCCATGTCTGAATAAATAAAAAAGTTTGATTTCATTACCATTTTTGAGCTACGCTTGTTTCTTGCTTCTATGCTATTAGGGATTTTCATTGCTATAAATATTAATGACTATACAAATAATAATATTGTATATTTAAAATATTTTAATTAATATCCATATGCTTCATGCTTCATGCTTCATGCAATCATCATGTATGAATGTGCTACAGCTTTCTGTTACCCCTATTTCTTCTTTCTTTTTTCTTTTGTTTTGAGCCAGTTTGTAACTCAACTTCTTTTTTCTTTTCTTTTTTTATGTTAGGTTAAATATGGTCTTATTTGAAGTTTAGTCTCTTTTTTTCTTTTTATTTCGATAATTTTATTTTTAAATTTTAAGATTTAGGTTCACGGTTAAAATTATTTCGTTAAATTTATTCTTGTATGGCATTTTAAAATAATATATCTATACTCATATTTGCAGGGGTGGAGCCAACAATTTTTTTATGGAGCTAGAATTAAGTTGTATAATTTTATGAAAATTAAAATATAATTTCATCATTTTAATAATTTATATTTTAAAATTTTAAAAATTAAATAAAATTATTATTTTAATAGCCTAAAGTAAAATTTTACTATGTTCTAATTTAAAATTTTATAAATTTAAAAAGATTAAATTTTAAATTTTTAATTTTAAGGAGGCGAAACTTTACTACGGCTGTTAATCATTTGATAACCATGTGAATAACATACAATTTTTTTTAAAAAAAACTAACATACATTTTAAATTTAATATATATAGACTAAATTCTCAAATTAAAATATATTACAAAGTAAATATATGAAAAATACAGAGAATTTGAGCATATTTTAAGCTTTATGTTAGTTGAACACAAAAAAATATATTCGAAGCGAAAGAAAAACCTTTACAAATAAAACTAAAAAGACGTGTTCATTTTGATTAATTTTTATTTTTTATATTATTTAAAGACATTTATTTTTTCTTGGGTGGTTAAAATTTTAATAATATATAAAATAACAATTGGTATTTATTTATTTATTTAGAATTTGTTCGATAGGAATAATAATATATTTAATTTTCAATGTTTACAGTTTTGTTAAATTCATCCTTATTTATTTTATTTAAATTTGGCTCTTAATTTTTAAAGAAAGAGTTGTATTGTTGTTTTTAATAGAAATATTAACTAAAATGTTAAATTTTTAAATATAATAATTTGTGTGACAATTTACTTCTACTTTATTTTTTAGATTTTTTTTCTTTTTATAATTATAATTTTTAATTGGCATAAATGACAAATAATGATATATTAGTATAGAGTATACATGGCTTGTCATGTGATTTGCCACACTAATATTGCTTAAAAAATATATGTTTTATTAATATTTTCGTTGAAAAATATAAATTAACTCTTTTAAAATATTAACGAACAAATTTAAATAAACTTAAATTAAAATTAAAAATAAGTTTATCATTAAATCTCATATGTAACTTAATACTTTAAAAGGATATATGGTCAACTTTGTCCTAACAAATAGAAATTGAAAGGGCATAGTAAAGAGGAAAGGATTGAATGAAACGGTGGCGTCACGTCATCATGTCACTTTCTAATAGATTTATGCCATATCGACATTTTATCACGAATTTGACATTTTTTATTGAAAAAATCAAATCAAATTAAAATCACGAAATTCAAAATAAAATCTTGAAATTCGAGAAAAAAAATGTGGCATAAATCTATTGGAAATGGATCTGATGACGTGATCACCGTTTATTCAATCCTTTCTCCGTAAAGAGCATTGAAAGAGATCCACACGCTAAAAGTACGGTAAAGTACTTGGCGGAAACGAGTGGATCCTGTATTAAACTTTTCACCGCCTTTGTCCCTTTTTCATTAACGGCCAATTATGAATCTAATATTTTATTGGCAACAATTTTTTTTTAAAAAAAATTGCTTCGACCAAATAAATAATAATATTGTTAATTGTTGATACATAGTATTAATGGAGATAGAGGAAGAGGAGAGGTGTAATACCCCGAAAATTTTTACAGTAAAATATTATCTTTGATATAGTAAAAAAAGGAAATAAAGCGAAAAAAAGGGAAATTTTGGAGTTACGACAACATTGAGAAGTATATTATGATATATTAATTCAAGAAAGGACCAAATGGTAAAAGTGAGAAAAGTTTTGTTGCCTAAGAGTAAATATTCAAAACTTGAGGGGTTAAAGTGTAAATATGAAAAAGTTGAAGGACCAATAGTGAAAATATTTAAAGGATGGAATGATCTAGAAACTAAGGAAATTGGATGAATTAGGACCAAATTGAATAGGTAAAGAATTATGAGGACTAAATCATAATTTTACCAAATTATGTGATGATTCAAGGATGGAATTTTAAAGATCACAAAGGGCAAAATAGTCAATTGGAAAGAGAGAAATCTAGAAAGTAATGATGATGTTGATGATATTTTATAATTATTTAATTAGATAAATATTATTTTATTAATATTTTGATGAGATATTTTATTATTTATCATTACTTTTTATTTTTTATGTAGTATATAAGGAAGGAAATATGATGAATTTTTATCATCTCTTACCCATGCAAACCAACGTGAGAAGAAGAGAAAGAAAAGAAGTTTTCTTTTCTTTACAAATTGGTCCTTTCACCAAAAATTCACCATTTGCACTTAAAATTCAAAAGAATTTCTATAGCCATCAAGAGAGAAAGATGACAAGGAGACTATAGGGAACAAAAATATCAAGTTAGATTCAAGAAATAGAAGCTGGAGGGGAGAGAAAATCAAGTTAAAGATTGAAATCAATAAAACAAGGTAAGAACATCAAGATTTCAATATATTTTAAGTTTGATATTGTGGAAAAAGCATGAAAATGATGTTAATGTAGAGTTTTCTTATATAAGGTTTTATGTTCTTGATATGTTAGTGAAGGAAAATAAGAGAAAGTGATGGGAAATATTGTAGAGAAAGGAAATAAAGGTGTTATAAACTTGGTAATTAATATTTTGCACTAAAACAGTTTTGGACAACAGCAGTAGTCTAACTTTAGAAAATCACAAAAAATAGAGGATGAATAAAACATGGAATTAAAGCTTATTGAGTCTAGTTTATTATAGAAGAAACTTTGTCAGTAATGGAATTGTAAATCACGAGATATAATAGGTTTTGTTAGGAAAGGTCAGAATGATTTTGGGTTCCCCTGTTCTGACTTTGTAAAATCATAAAAAATTAGAAAAAAAATAATTAGGGGCTTGAATTTATATTTTTAAAATCCTGAATGAGTCTATTTTCAATAGAAACAAACAGAAACCTCATCTGAATCCCGTATGAGGAGATAATTAATTTTTAGTGAAGAAGGATTGGAACTATCAGACATCAAAATAGGGGTAAATTTAAAGAATAAACTGTACTTATTTGATAAACCAAAAATTCTTAAAATTTTATGGTAAGAATATATGTGAGTCTAGTTTCAGGTAAAATTAGTGGATCTTAAATTGAAATTCTGTAGCTCAAGATATAAATAATTTAGTGACTATGACGCAAATAGACAACTTTGAATAAATTTATGAGTAAATAGTGAAATCATAGATAATGTTACTTGTAAACATATTATATAAATTAAGGTTTTGGAATGGAGAGGAGGAGGAGGAAAATATATATATGAATATTCAACTAGCATGGCTAATTTGCATGTTCTAAGCTCAGGGACTAAATTGAATAAAAGTAAAACTTTATGGGTAATTTTGTAAAAATGTCAAGAAATGACCAAATTGCATGAAATGGATTATTTTATTACTTAAATTATAAAATTGAATGAAATTATTAATTTAGATCAAGATCGGGTGAAAATATGTTTTAGGATTAAATTGAAAAGTGTTGAAATTATGGAAAATTTTGATATTTCATAGAATTCATGGGATGTTATCAATATATATGAGAATAATTAGGCTTGAAACAAGGATTAAATTACAAGAATTTTATTTTTACGAACCTAAGGATGAAATCATCATTAATTAAAAGATTAGGGGTAAAATGATAATTTTGCCTAAAGCATTAATTAAATGTATCGAACTCGAGATGAATGAAAATGATGATCAAATTTATTAAAAAGATCCAGATAACTCAAATACGAGACTTGAACATGGAAAAGAAAAGTCATCGGATTAGTGAAACTATAAACATGAACAAGCAACGAGATAAATTCATGTAACTTGAATTATATTCTTAAATGCTTGAAATGTATATTATTGATGTGAATATAATTTGAATGTTCATTGTATGAAGATTAATGAAACATTGGTATATTTGATAAAAAAAGAAAGAAATCCCGGTTGAATGAAAGGAAAATTCGATGGATCTCTGAAAAATGAATTGACGGTAAAAAGGATCTAACCCGGAGGGGTGATCCTATCTTGATATAGCCCTCCGAAGAATATGTGTGAAAAGGATCTAGCCGGACGGGTGATCACGATATAGCCCTCCCGAAGAATATGTGGAAAAAGGATTTAGCGGACGGGTAATCCAATTAGGATCTCAATTTAGCTTTGACTGTAATTCGGATCCAAGCTCATTAAGTAATTGTCGTTGCGGGGATTTAGCCTAGGTGGTAATCCTACAATACTCTTTGAGCATATATTCTGAGGATTTAGCTCGATTGGTAATCCATTGTAAGAAATGAGGTTCGCGGGAGTGTGCTTTCTTACAGGGGATTTAGCCTGGACTGGTAATCCTGCTGTAAGGATGAGGTTCGAGGGAGTGTGCTCTCTAGAAAAGGGTGTACCCATATGTGTGCGAATTGATGGACCCGGAATTGTACACTATAAGTGTACTACTGGAAAATCCATCGAAATTCCGAGAAATTCAATGGGATAAATATAGAAAATGGCAAGTACTTGAAATCATGAAATTAAACTTGAAATACATAGAAATAATAATTATTTGATATATTGAAATATGACATGGAAAATACATGTATATAAAATTTGCGAGATAATTATACATATTCAAGATTATGAACTACTACTAGAACAAATATATACTAATCTCATGAAAATGATGGTACATGAAATATTGTTATAATAAATTAAATAATTTATATTTATGAAGAAATAGCAAGAAAACCATATGGATCATGACATGTAAATATAAGACTATCTTTGATACGTTTTATAAGGAAAATTATGTATATTAGGATAAGTAATAAATTCAAGTGAGACATGTTGAAATAATAATAACAATAATAAATTTGTTAATATTAAAGCACGCTAACCAATGTAAGAAAATTTTATGATTTTGCGAAGAATTCTCTATAATCCCAATTTAATCCCGGTTGGTTCTTAATGTATGTTTTGGGCTTTGAGGACCCAATAGAGGGGCGTTATGATTATTTTTAGAATATGAATAATAAATGACTCAAATTATTTGAAAATGTTCGATGAAACTCGGTAATGCATCGTACCATATTAAAACCAATGAATACTGGGTATAGAGTGTTACAAGAGGGTTGGTGTTGAGAAAGATTGGTTCATCTATTTTAAAGCCGACAGTCAAAAAAGTAGAGGAACTCGAGAAAAAGAGGGGTGAGAGTGGGTTTTTATCCTAATAATATAAAAAATAATATCAAAATGGTATGTTGTTAAGATTAAGTATCAAAATAGTACATTTAGATGGGTGGAGGGTGGTGCATAGGCGGCACCACCCTCATTTTCTGACAATATACAGTAAAAAAAATTATTTCAATAGTGGAGGGTGTCAGATAGGAGGCACCAATTGTGCCTATCTGATAGGCGGTACATCAGTATATTTTTCCTTACCACCCAGTATATTTTTTATGAAAAGCATGTTATTTTTTTGATTATTTTAATATTTTTATTTTTTATGTAGATAAAAGATGAGACCATTGATATGGAATTTAAAATTTATGAAATAAATTAGGAATTAGTTTATATGTTTTAATTTTTAAGATTTTATGTTTTTTAATTTTTTATGTTTTTATAAATAATAAAAATGAAATTTATTTTGAACTTCTATGAAAAAAATATATTTTTTGATAATAATTAAGTTGGCATGTTATTTATATATATATATATATATATATATATATTTTAAACCAAAATATTTACTTATTATCATTTTAAAGTAATAATAAAATATTCGTATTTATTATGTATATTTATGTTATGTTTTGTTATTTTTCAAACCGATCTGAGCGGATGGGGAGTGGGGGAAATATACTAGGTGTCTTGCCCATCGATAGGCACTACAGGTCGCCTATCGATAGGCACAAGTGGGTTGATGTCACCCTCAACCGAAGCACCAACTTAGTTGTTAAATTATGAAAATGCCCTTCCGAATGTAAATTAAGTTATATTATTCGATGGTATTTTAATTTTTTTCATTTAAAAATCAATAAAAATATGCAGATAGTGGGTTTTAAACCCAAACCAATTGCATTAGAAAAGCTTTATTTTAATATTTTTATGCAATTTAATTTTAATTATCGAGACTTTATTACTTCCATCAATTGCATCTATACTATTAATAATGTATTTGATTGAATTGGTGTCACAAACTAACTCGATAACCGACTTAAGATTAATAACAATACAATGATAAACAATTGAATTCATTTTTTAAATTTAATATCGTATATATATTTCATGTGTAATTATTATTAATTAATTTTAAACTATATATTTTATTATTTATTATCTGCTATTTTAAACACATATTTATGTTCTATCGTGTAATAGGATTGCTAATATTTTTTATTTTCTATATAAAATAAAAGATACCTTTAAAATAATACAATATACTTTATAAAATAAGGATATTTTCATTGATATCCAATTGAATTTAAATTTAATTGATTGGTGATCCTAATTCATATATGTACTAACTAAGTTTGATAATTAACTGTCAAGGAATAAACTAAGCATTAATTGTAAAAGTTAGTTAAACAAGCTAGCTGTTTTCAATTGTTAATGGTTAGTTAGTTAGTAGTTAATGTTAGTAGTTAGTTAATGATCTCCTGCATTAAATACGTGTTTGTAAACTTCATTCTCAAGTATGAAATTTAGAATACCTTTCTACTAAGGTTTTAACATGGTATCAGAGCCATAGCCTTGCTGCTGTAAATTTTTTCTTTCTTTTCTCTCTTGTTCTCATGGCCACAGATGGCGTCCCAACAGTTAACACACCTAGCCACTCTACCAATACTGGTGAAGCAGTTAATCAATGTGGTTCTTGCAATTTTTCTTCATCCAATGTTCATTATTTTTCCAAACATGATACCATTAAACTCAGTGAGAATAATTTTCTGCTATGGAAACATCAGTTGCTACTGATTCTTGAAGGTTATGGCCTTGAAGGGTTTGTCTTAGGTACTGCCCTCCCCCCGTCTCCTGTCTTACATGATACTGATGGCCAGGCTATTGAAAATTCTGGTTTGCTATCTACAAGAAACAAGATAAATTCTTAGCGTCTTGGCTACTGTCTACAGTCACGGATGATATTTTGACGCATCTAACAGCAACTAAAACCAACTTTGATGTTTGGTTAACCATTGAAAGAAGATTTGGTGCTAGGTCTAACATCAAACTCTCGGGTATGAGACATGCACTATACTCGATCAAGAAAACAAATCTTACTATTAAAGATTACATCTCCAAGATCAAGAATTTAAGTGATAGCCTGAATGCAGTCGGTAGTCTCGCTTCTAAATAAGAACATGTAAGCATTATCCTGGTTGGTCTGCCCATTGAGTTTGAATCTATTAGGGTTCTTGCTTCTGCCACTCCCATGAATCTTGACTTGGTAATAGAATTCCTTCTTGATTGTGAGGCAAGACAAATGGCTTTGTTGCAAGAAGAACCTTTGCAAGCTAATCTGGTATCTCGATCACAGCATGGTAATCATGAAAAATTGAAGACTAGTTAGGACTCTAATTACAACTCTAATCATGGACACATGAGTCAAGGTCGTGGGTGGTCTCGTGGTCAAAATCGAGGTTCAGGTTGAAGTTGGTCTCATTTAAAACCTCAGTGTCAATTATGTGGCAAAATAGGACACATGGTGCAAACGTGTTATCATCGATTTGATGAGAACTTCTCTGGTCCTGGTTCGAATTCATCAGTATCCGTCAATTATCATCAGTTCAATGACTTTCCCATGTCTCATTGTTCGTCAACTCACTGCTGTGGTTCCTTCTTACAATCTTCCTCTACATCTTGTCATCCATCGTCTTGAGCTTCATCTCCCTCGTTTCCTACTCAAACGTAGTATCTCGATTCTGGTGCAACCAATCACATTACTCCAACTATGGCAAATCTTACCAACACTTTTCCTTACACAGGTACCAGTCAAGTCTCCATGGGTAATGGTGAGTCTGTTTCCATATCCAATGTAGGCTACTTCACTTTTATGGCTGGCTCTCGGTTGTTACATCTAAGAAATGTGTTACATGTTCCTGTAATTTGTAAGAACTTGATTTCTGTAGGGTAATTTGTAAGGGATAATTCAGTATATTTCGAATTTCATCCTTTTTTGTGCTTTGTGAAGGACATTCGGATAGGGAAGATACTACTGGAGGGTCACATGCATAATGGACTATATAAGTTTAATTTCTTTTAGCTCCAGTTCATAAGTCTACTCTGTCTCTACTTCATAGTCCCCTCTTTTAAACACTATTCAAGCAACGTCCTCCTTTGTCCTGTGGCACAACAGGCTTGGCCACCCCTGCCGTGATACTCTTGCTCGTGTTTTTCGGTCTTGTAATGTGAACTTCAAGTATAGCAATCTGCATCTTCTATGTTGTAACAGTCCGAATTTGACCCTAATCAAAATAGTGGTTTCAAGACCATGAATCCAAGTTAGAAATATATTTTTAATATTATTTTTCGTGTTAATTATATATGATTGAGCATGTGATAAAATTTCGTAGGCAAACTTGTCCATTTGTGTGTTTGATTTATGAAAAAGACTAAATTGCATAAGTGGTAAAAGTAACCTTTTATTTAAATTGGAAGGGTTTAATTGACTTGTTTCTTGCATGTATGGACTTGCATGTCAAATTACCTAAAATTTAAGCAAGTGGACGGCATGGTGATTGTTCTTATTTTTAATTTATTTTCTTTTAGTAAGTGGTATTATATTAATATTTTATAAATGATTAAAATAAGGAAAAAACATAAAAGAATGATGGGATATTCATCTTCCATCTTTCTTGTTCTTCATTGTCAAATTTAACAAAGAAAAGGGGGGACTTAAGCTCTCAATATTCGGCTATTGCATGTCATCTTGAGGTTAGTATTTGAGTTGGTTTTTGTAGATTTTTACATTTTTGAGTTAGTTATTCTAAATATTATCAAACCCATGTGAAAATTTTAGAGTTTGAAGCATGTCATAGGTTCGGCCATGAATGCATACTTTGGTTTTATTGTGTTTGATGGAACAATAATAAGCATATGTTTGAAATCAATATGATTTGAGAATGAAAAATTAAATGAAATGGAGTTTGATGGCTTAATTTGTGAAAATAATTAGTTGAGAGTCTAAAATGCAAAATAAATAGCTTAAATAGATTTATATAAGGATGAAGGAAATTCGGCTCACAAGAAATTAAATCAAATTTCATGTATTTTGTGTTTTATGCCTTGAGGACTAAATTGAAAAAAAAGTAAAAATTAAGGGTAAAATGGTAATTTATCCATTTATGTGTTTTAAGACTAAATTGAATGTAAATGTGTTTGAATGAGCTTAATTTGAACATGTTTAGATCAAGAACAAAAGAAAATAGACTTGGATCAGGGAAAAACAAAAATAATCGAATAGCCGATTATCGTCGCGTCGATATTCGAGGTAAGTCTTTAAGCAAATATATGTCATAAATCATTTACATAATCTATTATATGCTGAATTATGGAAACATAGTAATTATATTATGTGGAAGTCGAATTTGACCATGTAAATATTGAGTCGGTTAAGCTATTATTTGTTATATGCTATTTGATTGATTATACCATGGCTTCAAAATGGGTAATAAGTTGATATATGAAACGATTCATGTGAGATGATATAAAGTAATGCTATTCAGGCTTAGAGCCTAGCAAGCCTTGGGCTGGTGAACTTTTCGGGCTTATTGCCGGTGAATGGATATCAGACCTCAGGTCTAGCAGGCTTAATGCCGGTGTGAAATTCAAGCTTTTGCCTAGCAGGTTTTAAACCGGTGATGTAATATCAACTTATGGTTTATGAGCTTACCTAGTTATATGTTTATTGAGCAAACCAATGATAATACGTGTTTGTTTATATTCGGCCATACAGGTATGTGCTCATGAGTTATTTAATTAAGTATTCATGTTCGATCAAATAGGTAAGCATATATGTGAAGTTTGTCAAGTTAGAATGAAACTAATGTCCATGTGTATTCGGCCTTTTGATTATGTGGACACATTGTTATTACATTGATATTAGCTATTTGAATATATGAGATGTCAAATAGACATGTGTATATACATTTATTTATGTGAAATTAATAAGTACTGAGCAATTACTTATTTGTATATATATATATATATGTGTGGTTTTATTGAATTATATGCATATGTAATATGAGTAGATGGTTAAGAATTGATATTTTATATTTGAACCTTATGCGAAATGGTAATATGTTTGTTAAAGGTGAGATATGGATGATTATTAAGCTAAATGAGGTGTTGGCTTTCGGCAATAATAGACCAAATGAGTTTAAGTTATAAATTATGATATTAAGTAATTGTTTTAAAATGTTTGAGTCTTTAAATTGATTCGTTTTAATTGCTTAAGACTTACTAAGCTAAGTTAGCTTACTCTGTGTGCTTGTCACTTTGTTTTATAGATTTTGGTCAAGCTACGAGCTCAAGGGATCGTCAACGAAGTCATCTACACTATCGACTTACTTTGGTATATTTAAAGTTTGGATTTTTGAACTTAAGGCATGTATAGGATAGCTTAATATTTGGATGATATTTTTTTAATGTATATAAGCCATGCGAAAATGGCTATACTTTTGTGTATAAGTATGATTAATGTATGGAGTTTAAATGAAATAGTTTTTGGTTAACATTAGTAATGTGAATTTGAAAAATCACCAAAAATAGGAGAAATGTAATTAGAGAGTGAATAAGATATAGAATTAAATCTTATTATGTCTATTTTTATATGAAAGAAACAGAATAGGCAAAGGAATTTTATATTATGAGATATTTAAATTTTAGTAAGACTGGTTCTGAATGACTTCGTGATTCCCTATTCTATCTTGGAAAAATTGTTAAAATTGTACAAAAATAATCATGGAGCATATTTTATATTCTTAGAATCCTTAATGATTCTATTTTTTATTGGAATAAACAAGAACATTATTGAAATTCTGTACAATGAGATAACTGAGTTTTTTAAATATAGGTCAGAACCATCAAACAGTGAAATAGGGAAAACTTTGATGAATAAACTATACTAATTGGCCATATGAAAAATTCTGGAAAAATATGGTAAGAATATATATGAGTCTAGTTTCAAGGAAAATTTACGGATCTAAATTTTGAGTTTCGTAACTCGAGTTATGGTCAATTTAGTCAACATGACGCAGTTGGACAGTTTTAATTTTTATGCCGAATTAGTAGTCAAGTCTAGTAATGCCTCATACTCGACTCCGGAAACGGTCGTGGTAAGGGGTATTACATATGTACACTTGTAAATTGGGCAAGTCTCACAAGTTACCTTTCAATTCTTCAAAGACAGTGTACTCATTTCCTTTTGAATTAGTGGTGTCTGATGTTTGGGGACCAACTAATATACTGTCAAGTGGCTATTCCTATTATGTCTCTTTTGTTGATATGTACAGCAGATACATGTGGTTATATTTTCTTTAAAGCAAATCTGAGGTTCTTCGTTGTTATCTTCATTTCCACAACATGATTCAAGTACAGTTTGGAAAATCTGACAAAATGCTATAGACAGATGAGTGCGAATATCGTTCATTGTCTACTAAGCTCTCTCAACTTGGTGTTCGACATAGGCTCACTTGTCCTTATACCTCAGAACAAAATGGAGTGGCTGAAAGGCGACATCGCCATATTATTGACATGGTACTTATATTATTAGCTCAAGCGTCCATACCTCTAGAGTATTGGTCCGATGTTTTTTCTCATGCAGCTTATTTGATCAACAGGTTACCAACACCTGTTTTGCAGAAGCAGAGTCCATTTGAGAAGCTCTATAATGTCCAGCCTGATTATTCTCAACTAAGAGTGTTTGGCAGTGCATGTTTTCCTTATCTAAGGCTCTTTCAGCCACATAAGCTACAATTTGATCTCAGGAATGTGCTTTTCTTGGTTTGGTTCTAACCAAAAAGGTTACAAGTGTATTACACGAGATGGCCGTATGTTTGTCTCAAAACATGTCTTGTTTGATGAGACCTCTTTTTCATTCCAGGCTGGTACCTCTCCATCACCAGTTACGGTTTCTCACAGATTCTGTCATCAACGTACACATGTTCCTATGGTCACTCTTGGCCCATTATGTTCTCGTGACAATCACTCTTCATCAGTTCCACATCAAGTTCTCTCAGAAGGGGGTTCTCATGCGGAGGCTAGTCCCTTACCTTCACCTGGGATATCTGCTGCTAGTTCAACTTCAGCTCGTGTTCCAATTGATATTCCAGCTCAGTCTTTTCCTGTCAATTGCCACCCTATGCTCACTCGGTCAAAGAATGGTATTTTTAAACCAAAGATGTTTTCTACTATTTTGGATGAAAAGGAATCAATGACTATTGTTGAGGCTTTCAAGAGTTCAGCTTGACTACAGCTGCTCAAGCAGAATATGCTACTTTAATAGCCAACAACACATTGGATCTTGTACCCTTACCTTCTGGCCGTCGTGCAGTTAGTTGCAAATGGATTTTTAAAATCAAAAGACATGCAAATGGGTCAATAGCTCGGTATAAAGGACAATTGGTGGTTAAAGGCTATCTACAAGAGGTTGATGTTGATTTTTCAGAAACTTTTAGTCCTATCGTTAAGCCAACAATGATTCGGGTTATGCTAGCTCTTGCTGTCTCTTTATGGTGATCCCTCCGACAAGTTTGACATAAACAACGCATTTTTAAATGGGGATTTACGTGAAGAGATATATGACACAGCCACCATGTTTTAAACAATAACGGCCTGATGGTAAACAACTTGTTTGTCGACTACGGAAGGCTCTTTATGGTCTTAAACAGGCTCCTCAAGCGTGGTTTCATAAGCTAAAAGAATTTTATTGGCAGCTAAATTTGTTGTCTCGAAAGCTGATAGCTCTCTTTTCATTCGATGAACAGGATCTTAGCTACTGTATGCCTTAGTATACATTGATGACATCATCGTAACTGGAAATGACTTCTTCTGCATCGATCAATTTGTAAAGGAACTTGATATGCGGTTCTCATTGAAAGACTTGGATCAGTTGCACTACTTCCTTGGAATCGAAGAAACCCGCACTCTAAATGGTCTTTTCTTGAATCAGAAGAAGTACATTTTAGAACTACTCCAACGAGCCTTCATGCATCGGTCAAAGCCTTCTCCTACTCCAATGATGACTTATTGCAAACTATCAGCCCATCAAGGAAACCCGATTGAGGATGAGAGTTTTATGAAGTATAGTGGGAGCCTTATAGTATGTGGTGATAACAAGGCCAGACATTGCTTTTTCTGTAAACAAAGCTTGTCAATTCATGCACAAACCTTTGGATACACATTTCAAAGCCGTCAAACGGATTTTAAGGTACTTGCAATGGACACTTGATCTTGGCTTACAATTCCACCAGTCCTCAAAGTTCCTAATTGAAGGTTACTCTGATGCTAGTTGGGGGTCAGATACGGATGATTGCCGGTCAACCTTGGGGTTTTGTGTTTTTCTTGGTGGCAATCCTGTCTCATGGAACTTTAGGAAACAGCAGGTGGTGTCGAGATCAACTGTCGAGGCAGAATATCGAAGCCTAGCTCATGTTACTGCTGAGATAGTTTGGCTTCAGTCCTTATTGACTGAACTTGGCGTCTCAACAGAAAATAAAGCTCTAGTATGGTGTGATAGCTCAGCTGCTATTGCTGTAGCAAGCAACCCTGTCATGCATTCCAAGTTCAAACACGTTGAGTTGGACTTATTTTTTGTCAAAGAAAAGGTTGTAGAAGGATCTTTGCAAGTAGGTCATGTATCAGGTCAGGATCAAATTACAGATGTCCTAACCAAGCCCCTGTCAGTAGGGTTGTTCGACAAATTCAGAAATAGACTGAGGGTTATTTCCACAGTGAGTGCTGACATGCGAAACACAAGAAAAAAATAAGCATGAGGCATGTTAAGGAATAAATTAAGCATTAATTGTAAAAGTTAGTTAAACAAGCTAGCTATTTTCAGTTGTTAATGGTTAGTTAGTTAGTTAGTAGTTAATATTAGTAGTTAGTTAATGATCTCTTGCATTAAATACGTGTTTGTAAACTTCATTCTCAAATATGAAATTCAGAATACCTTTCTACTAAGGTTGTTAACACTAACGTCTACTATGTTGAGTCCGTTTTATCAATTTCCTTCCCTTTGCAATGAAAATTGTGTATGGACTTTAGTGAATTTGAGGACCCACTTGCTTCAATCTTTGATTTTCATTACTCTCCAAAGGAAAAAGAAAAGTATTTTGTTGACCAAGAAAATTGAAGGACAAAATTCATTGGTGATGTGGAGCGTCCAAATAAAATAAAAGTAGTCACAATTTTAATTAATTTTAATTATTTTTCTTGCAGAAATAAATCCATGGTTGTTGGTTAATGAAATTTCAATACATATATTCAAAATATTATTACAAACAAGTTTTAAAGATTGGCACTTATTTTTATTATAATTTAAAGATTAGTTTTTTTTCACAAAATATTTTCACCGACCATAAAGTGAAATATAAAATTAAAAATATTTAAAAATAACAAATATTGAAATACTTTAACAACATAGTCGACTATTTGAAAAGGACTTGATATTAAATATAGACAGGTACGGTAATGTACCTTTTGGTACGTTCCGCGAAGTTCCACAAGACCAAGGGGCGGCGCAGTGGGGACATGTTAGAGTTTTGGATTCTAAATTTATATTCTATTTTTAAAAAATATTTAATTATTTAAAAATTATAATTTCGTCTTCAGCCTTAAAGTTATATATGTTTTTTTAATTTTTTTTTTATGTCAACTCTTCTGTTGAGGATCTAAAAAAAATGTATACGCTAGACTTGAAGACTTATAATGCTTGAATCAACAATTAAATTGGCAAAAAGAAAGGACGAAAAATGTAATTAACCCATTGTATTAGGGATGGATCCTAGTAGGTGCTAAGATTGAAGACTGACGGTTGACATTAAAAAATGAAAAGACAATTCATGTATTTATAATGAAAGGATAATGTTTAATGGATTTTAAATTCATTTTTAATATTTATAAACCGAGGGCTACTTTATAAATTTTTTATCAAAATAATATTAAAAATTAATTAATTACAAAAATAAGGTGGAGAATAAATTAATTATAAAAATAATATGTTTGCTATGACAATTTTGAGCAGCACCTCACACGTTGGCAGACCAATAAATTTTAAAAAAATTTGTTAGGAAAAAAATGCTAAAAAAGTAAAAAAAAAAAATTAATTGATGCCGTTAATGTGTGAGCTAGCATCATTGATTAAATAGCTTTTGCAAATGAGGAATAGTTATGTTTATTTGTCCATTTAGGAAGTTTTAACCTAGGGTATTCCTATGTAAATCTTTTGATTTTATTTTCAATCTGTTTTTTTACACAGAAATTTTTAAAAAACGCTGTTGTTTTAAGGATTAAAATGGAGGAAAAAGACATTAAATTTAGGAAAAATGCATTTAAGGTATTAAATGCATTGAAAAATCATTAAAATATTAAATGTACCATGTGTTAGAATCACAAACCAATAGTTTTTTTTATTAGAAACAACACGACAAATTTTTTTTTTGACTTTTTTTTGTATTTTTATTTTTAAGATTGTGGAAATTGATTGTTTGAAGATTGGAGCCCAATTAAAAGTAGAGCACTCTCAAAGCGGAAAAAATTATTAGCAACCTGAAAGCCCGTGGAGCATGAGCTGCTTCAGGTTACCAAAATAATCAAAGCCAGCCTTTTCATTCCAATCATGGCTTGGGCCCTTTAATAATGTAATTCAACCCTAATAATTTTGTGGTTTAACTGTGAGGGAAGCTTAATCGAGTTTGAATAGTGGTAAGTTTAGGCTTAATTCCAACATTAATATTTAAGTTGGAGCTTGACTTTTATTCAAGTTCAACTTTAATTAAGTTGATTTATTTAATTTTTGTACTTCAACTGAATTAAACACATTTATATTTAAGTTCAAACTCACTTATTATCAAAATTTTTCTTATATAATAAAGTATTATAATGCTCGAATTCGATTTTGTAGAAGGGGATCAATTTCTAAGGTGAAATTTTTGAAGTGTCATCTTCGGAGAGGTCGATCCGAACCCTCAACAATAGAAGGTATTGTCCATTGAGAACTAAACTATTAATTTTTTTTTGATTTAGTCACTAAATTTTTTGAAATCAAACATTTTAGTCATTCTCTAATTAGAGTTGATGTAAACTTTTTATTGGCTTAATAACAAATTTAATCCTCCAATGTTTAAATGTTTTATCAATTTTATGTTAAACATAAGATATTCAACAAATTTAGTCCTTAATATTTATAAAATTTATCATTTTAGTTTCAATTTTAAAAGATTTAATAAATTTAGTATCTCAAATTGAAACGATTTAATATATTAAAATATTATAAAAATAAAAATATTAATATAAATAACCTTTTTCGTAATAGGAAGGATGAATACAACATATATTAAATTTCATTACGTCTACTTAAGAAGCGTCGACAAAGAAAAACGGAAGCCACGTGACCTTCTATTTCGATATTTCCTCTTCTTTTTCTTCTAAATCTCAACGCATTTTCTACCGGCATTAATTACTATTGGATTTATTTATTTTATTTTATTAAATATTTCCACCTTTGAGGCATGTACTACACGCTCTCCTTCTCCACTTATCTTCTCTCTTCCGCCGACCTTTTACTTTCTTCTGTAAATCAAAGCTCGGGTTTTTTACTAAACTAGGTTAGAAAAAAAAATATTCGAAAATAGGATATGGGCTACATTATTTACCAAAATGGGTGGTGCAGGGTGGTCACGCCACTCCCATAGGCGGCACCACCCTGCTGGCCTGCAAACACCTGCAGCAGCATGCAAGCAAACAGTGCAAGCAAACAGTGAGCAAACAGTGACCATGTGAACATGTTAGTGAAGCAGGTGAAGAATGGCCTCCCATAGGCGGCACAAGGCTGAACAATGCCTTCCCATAGGCTGCACAAGGGTGAACAATGCACTCCCATAGGCGGCACCTGCATGGCGTTTGTCGCCTTATGCTGCTGGGGACCTTAAATGGTCCCCTCCCTTCCCCGCCCCCCCACAAATTGAGAAGCAGAAACAAGCAAAGGAGCACGCCGGAAGAAGAAAGAAGGAAGGAAGAAAGAAAAGAAGGAAGGAAGAAAGAAAGAAAGGAAGAAAGAAGGAAGGAAGAAAGAAAAGAAGGAAGGAAGAAAGAAAGAAAGAAAGAAGGAAGGAAGGAAGAAGTAAGAAAGAAGGAAGAAGGGAAAAAAATTAGGAGAAATTAGGTATAATTTTTTTAAAATAATGTTTATGTTGTTGATTTTTTATTTTTATTATATGTTAATTTTTATTTTATGACATATTTGTTGTTAGTAGTTTATAATGTAAGTAGTTTAAGTAGTTTATAATAATTTTATTATATGTTAATTTTTATTTTATGACTTAGTTTATAACTAACATTAGTTGTTTAAGTAGTAGTTAGTTAGTAAGTTAAATACTATTATGATTAATAGGTAGTTAGAATAGAAACCCTAAAAAATATTTAATTATGTTAGTTAGTTAATAAATTATGTTAATGTGTATTAATATGTTAGTTTTAACTCTAACATGATTTTAGTTAGTATATTATTATTAGTTAAACTTTAATAATTAATTTAGTTAGTATATATATAAAACAATTATTATTATTGTTAGTGTAATATTATCGTTAGTAAAAATGGTAAATGTTATTTTATTTAGTATTATATTACTATTGTTAGTAATATATTATAGTTATTGTTAGTATAAAGAACATTAAAATAATACATAAAATATTATATATAAAATAAATAATATAAAATAATAAAATACAAAAATAGTATTTTTTTAAAGTAATAGAATTTGAGAAAAGAAAAATACTTAATAAATAGTTAAAATAAGTGGGTTTTACTAAATTGATATATAAAAGTAATAAAACAATACATTTGAAATATTACGTAGTAAAAGAAATAATATAAAATAATAAAAAACAAAAATAGTAAAATAAAATATTTGATTTATTATGCACTAAAATGTGCCTGTAGATAATATATTTGAATAATTATGTACGAAAAGAATATAAAATAAAACGGACAAAGGCTCGTAATAGAAAAAGGTATACGATACGTAATATTATTATTAAGGAATCGTAAAAATTATTATTATTACTTTAGCTATGTTAATATAATATTATTATTAAGAAACCGTAAATATTATTATTAGTTATTATCATTGTTTGTAAAAAACTCTAATTAATATTTGACTTAATATTATGATGTTTGTATAAATAATAAAATATTATATTTATTATCGTCGTTTACATGATGTTCTTATTATATGATTAGTATTGGCATGTTATTTGTTACTAATTGAATATAGATTTATTGTTTTTATGTAGGTAAAAATTGATTTGAGACGAAATGGCTTCATTGATTAGTAAAGTTCCTCACATATGCGTATTGCTAATAATATGGTAATGTATTGTTATTTATTAATTACGAGTTATATTAACAAAATAGCTACATAATAAATTATGCTATTCTACATAAGTAGTAATCTTTTTATGATTTAACATCGGGACTCGTCTAGTGTATTACGGGGCGGGTGAATGGCTTAAAAATCCCGGATGAACGATCGATGCCATATATAGAGCAAAATTTGGATTCGAAAGAAGACCGATCCGGACGTTTGACTTGCGGTATGATTTAATATCCGCACTAGTCAAGCGTTGGCGCCGGAGACCACACTTTTTATTTTCCGTGTGGAGAGTGCACGATCACTCTGAGGATGTTGCTCGACTTGGGCTCCCAATTGACGGAGTCCGTTACGAGCGTCGGTCTGATGGTGACCGTTTACCCTCCGTCGAGCCTACTAGGGCACTTTCGTCGCAATGATGGAAAATATTTTACGAAATTAAAATTTACATCGCGAGAGCGAGGTGCGAACATATATCACCGATGCCACCAAGGCGACTTGATGTGCGCTAGTCGAGCGTACATTATGCACATCATAGGGGGTATACTGATGCCCAGTGCAAACAATAATAGGGTTCATATTCAGTACCTACCCCTATTGGCTGATTTAAGCAATGCTCGCTCGTATAGTTGGGGCTCCGCAGTTCTTACGTGGTTGTACCGTGAGCTTTGTCGGACGACAGACCCAACGACTGCAGACATAGGTAGATGCCTTACACTATTGCAGTCCTGGGCTCTGTATCGGATGCCATTCTTGGCATCAGTTACCCACCAACCATACGTATATCCGTTAGTGAACAGGTGATAAAATATAACTTGTTTTTAATTGAAATTTCTTTATATCGATACTATTTGACTTAATTTTTTTTTGTAGGTGGAGTATTTATCCGGGTATCGGGAGGTCGTACACTATCGATATCCGCTTATGATTGAACAACATGCCGGGAAGGGTAGCGATTCCAATATTAGTTACATAGTAGTTTGTATATCTTACGCTTTAATCGTGTTTAATTTTAACAATGTTATTAATCGTGCGTTTATATGGATGCCATACAGAGACCAAAATTGCAATTTGTTATACCCTATCCTCCTATATCCACTCGTATATATGGTGCACAAACGCACCAATTATGCATTTCCATGTAGTAGAGTGGTATCACGGGACCGAAAGTCTTTGCGGCAATTTAGTTGCGTCCAATACATCCCGGAACCGTCGTGCCAGATGGGAGAGGTTCATTGCAAAAATAAGAGAGGGAGACCAGGCTTGGATTGGGGGGTTAGGCATGGTCAATTTATTGCGATGTGGAATGATCGCATGTCCCGAATGCCTCGGATGGATATGGCTTCCAGTCTTCAACCTCCATTAGAGTACATACAATGGTACTCTATTATGGGGAAGCCATATATTCTCGGAGGGCAGTCGACTGTAATCCCCGCATGTGCAGTGACATGGGGCATACGAGCCAGTGGCAAATATGGAGGCCGAGGCAACTGCAGATCCTGATCCCGAGCCAGAGCCCGAGCTGGAGCCCAAGCCGGTGCCCGAGCCGGAGGCCGAGCCGGAGCCCGAGCAATTACAATCACATTCGGATGCACATTCGTATCATCCATATGTGCCAGGCACGATAACTTTCCGGGCTCGTCAGGAGGTGGATACCAGTACGGGGTTGATATATTCGGATCGTACACATCGCAGTACGGCACTCCCAGCTCGTATCCTGGGTTGTATCCACTGCATCAGGACACTCCATCTGGCTCGAGTTCATCTATGCCCTTCGACGACATGATTTTTGGCCATGTTTAGCACACCGCCATCTGGACCCCACGGAGACCGACGAGGATGTTGGTCGTCATGAGTGGACGATGTGAACGTCGACCACCGCAGTAGTACACACCGAGGACTACACCATCGAACCATCGGTTTTAAGTTGTTTCTTAGGTCTTGATTTTCTTGTATTTTGTATTTGTAAATATTACTATGTTTATACTTTATTGGTATAAAATTAACTTGATTATTTGTAGCTATGATTACTTAATATTGTTATGATTTTTGATGATTTGGAGCTTTAAAATTTCGTAACAAGATTTTAAGACATGACACCAATAGCTCACTGTACACCAACAACTAAATTGATTTGTTTACTTTACACATGGGATCTAGTTGCAATTTAACCACATTTCTATACGCTCCAAATGAATCTACAAATAAATACCATCAACCACAAACGAAATAAGCTTCCATGACTTAGTAAGATTCAAACAATTCATTCGCAAATAATTTAGCGGAAGTTCCATAATTATTATCGTATCTAGTTATATATATCAATCAAATTTATCAAATAACCATCATATATACAATTATATATATAGCACCATCATATATTGATAGATAGCACATGTTAATATTAATAAGCTCAATTCCCAGTCGCTCGTGACGATTGTCCAACATGATAGTTTCGCTGCGGGCATTTACTTCGATTATGACCACCTAACCTACATATTCCATAGTGCTTACGGTCGGATTTCTCCATAATGTCCATTTCATTACGGATTCTTGATGATTGCGGACGACCTCTCGAATTCTGCGTAGCGCTCTATCTGGGACAAGCTCGAAAGTTGTCCGGGGCACCTCCCATGTAGATAGGTCGGGCAGGACAGGGAACTCATTTTCCCAGACACGCAACGTATGCTCTAGCGTGTACACATCATTCACAAAATATTCAACACTAAGGTTCGCTTTAGCACATGCTGCCACAACATGTGCACACGGATAATGAAGTGTTTGGAACCTCCTGTATTCACACTGTCTGTTCCGAAGATCGACTCCATAAGACCTAGGTGGCAAACCGGGTCGACGACCGATGGACTCCGTAACTCAAAAAGTTTCCATTCATCGTGAATATATTTCTGCATTCATCGACCTCGCAATCCGACGATTTGCAATCAATGCATCCCTCACATCTTCCACAAAAACGTGTCCCGCATCCATCCGGTTGACTTGTTGTTCACCCATTCTTGGCATCAAGGTTGCCAACACGTAGAATGTTGCTTGAGAAGACGGATGAAATCGAAGATGCCGTGTTTTCAACAACACACGTTGACCCCTCCACCAAGTTTGTGGTCATTTGACCATAACGAAAGCCCTCGTCAAAACTTTGAGCCCATTGCCACGGCTCCATTGTACCCAACCACTCTGAAAAGATTTGTTCGCTTGACCTTCCATGTCACTCTCGAGTTGAGTCATCATTTGGCGAAAAATATGTGGCTCTAACTCGTCTGCTGTACATGTTTTAAAAAATATCGATTCTGATGTCTGGATAACATAAAACATTAAACTATACATATTGAAAATATAAGGTTATCCTTTACCCATTTTCACCACTTCTCTCTTCCGGTTTGCATTCTTATACTCTCGAAGAAAGTTAGCCGTAATGTGACGGATACGAGAGCGGATCTCCATGGCTGCCGGAATGCCTAATTGCGGCAATTAATCCTTTCCTCTATCGGAGATCTTGCAAATATTATCGTTCTTGATAACATACCTCTGCGCAGTTGGTAAGGAAGAATTCCCAAGATTCCATATTCTCCTTATCTACTATTGCAAACGCTATTGGGAGTACATTCCTATTGCCGTCTTGAGCAACCGCAATAAGTAAGATCGTGTATATTTCCGTATAACCATGTCCCATCCACCGCACAAACGGCTTGCGGTGTGGAAATGCCGACACATGGATCAAGCGTCCGAACATCCGATGAAAATTCTTTTCCCCGGCTGTAATTGGTCATTTGGGCCGTAAGAAGGTCGTGTCTGTAACTCAATCACAGTTCCCGGTATGTACTCCCGCATAGCAGCGATCCATCCCTGTAGCTCATTATACGATAAATCGTAATCCCAATACAATTGTTCCATTGCCATCTGTTTAGCTATCCACGCCTTTCGATATGATACTCGATACTGAAATCGTGCTTGTATTTCAGCAATCAGTACCAAAACTTTAATAGTCGGCATGTCCTTCACCATTGGCATGATACACGTACATATAGTTTTGGAATCAAGTTTTTGATGATTTTCTGTCATACGTGTCGATCTGCATGTATGAGGCCCAACCAATTTTCTTATCTCCCACAACTGCGATTTTTGAATGAATGCAGCTCGTATCCGCCAATTGCATCCGTCCGCTGCCTTCCAACACTCTGCAATATATACTGTCGATTTAGGCTCTGCGACTTTGTAATCCACCGATATATCCATACTATACCGTTTAATAGCGAATCGCACTCTTCTTTACTTCCAAATCTACGCCTCTGAATAACTCCTCATGATTGGAATTTACGGTGAGCCGGTGAGCGGGATATATTTCGTGGTACTGAAAACTTCGATTACGCTATTGCGTCGGGGTCTATGAGTGGCATGTGGCCCGAGATTATTGTGTATCGTAATACATGCATATGGTTCCCGACGGAAGACGCACTAATGCTCCCATCGTCATTCACGTCTTCATCGTCAATATCATCAGGTATATCATCCATATCGGGATCGCTGTCAATATCGACCTCTTCTTCACAATGATCACTACTGTCTTGTCCATCATCACCAACCACATCAATATCGGGTGTAATATTAAGATCGATATCGATTCGACGTATATTCGATTCGTCATCAACATACGATATTGGAGGCACCATGCACGGTCTTGAGCTCCACGTTCTTCACCATATGCATTGCTGTCTTCATTTGCCTCAATACCGGCTAACTCAGCAAATAAGTGAATCGGTGCATTTCTATTACTCCCATTCCCACAGTACAGCGCGATCATTGTCTCCACGTCTTTGTCGTCTACAAGTTCCATTTCTGTGAATTTGATCGGATCTGCCGAAATTGAAAACTTGTAGAAAATTCTCGATATCGTTTTCCCACAACGTCTAACGATTTTTGCGTTTATCCTTCGCTTCATATCATCCAACAATACATTTCTATTAAATCTCATTGCTATTTGTTGCCGACATTCAAATATGCATCCAACGGTTGTTGTCAAGATGATTCCATCGAAATAAACGCATACGAAAAACTAATCATCCATCTTCAATGGTCAATCTGTTCAAAAATAAACAAAATTTCTCAAACAAAATTTAAAACATAAAATTTCTCAAACAAAATATAAACACATAAATTACTAACAAATCAAAATAAACAAACAAAATAACTTTAAAACAAAACTAAAAAATTTGGCACTATTTTGGCACTATGTTCGTTCGTATTTCCTAAGTGTTCAAATCCTATAATTTTCAATAAAGTACTATTAGATTTAGTAAAATCACTTATTCTGACCATTTACTTGTATTTTCCTTTTTCTCAAATTACATTACTTTCAAAATACATATTATTTTCATATTTTATTATTTTATATAATTTATTTTAAATCATAATGTTTCATGTATTATTTTAATGTTCTTTTATACTAACAATACTTATAATATTTCTTTACTAACAATAATAATATAATACTAAATAAAATAACATTTACCATTTTTACTAACAACATAACAATATTACACTAACAATAATAATAACAATATTATAATAACAATAATAATAACAATAAAATAACATAATGTTTTATATATTATTTTAATGTTTTTATACTAACAATAATTATAACAATATACTAACAAAATAATAATATTACACTAACAATAATAATAACAATATACTAACTAAAATAAAGAGTTACAAAACTCTAATTAAGGTTTTATATTATACTAACATACTAACTCGAAAAGTTAAATATTTTTAGGGTTTATATTCTAATTACCTACTAATAATAATATAATACTAAATAAAATAACATTTACCATTTTTACTAATAACATAACAATATTACACTAACAATAATAATAACATATTATAATAATAACAATAATAATAACAATAAAATAACATAATGTTTTATATATTATTTTAATGTTTTTATACTAACAATAATTATAACAATATACTAACAAAATAATAATATTACACTAACAATAATAATAACAATATACTAACTAAAATAAAGAGTTAAAAACTCTAATTAAGGTTTTATATTATACTAACATACTAACTAACTAACATAAATATTTTTAGGGTTTATATTCTAATTACCTACTAATAATAATATAACTAAATTACTAACAATACTAAATTACTAAGTAATAAAATAAAATTAATATATAATAAAAAATTAAATACACAAACATTATTTGAAAAATTTATACCTAATTTTCCCTATTTTTCTTCTCGATTTCCTTCCTTCCTTCTTCCTTTCTTCTTCCTCCTCTTTCTTTCTTCACCGTCACTTCTTCCTCCTCTCTGCTTCTTCCTTCGGTGTGGGGATGGGGAGGTGTCATTTTAAAACGAAGGTGCCGCCTCGCCATTACATTTTTCAAGTTTGGTGTTGCTTTATGGGAGGCATTGTTCACCTGGTCTTGCTTTATGGAGGCCATTCTTCACCAGTGCCTTCTCTGCCTACATTTTCGAGTTTTTCTTGTTTACCCTACATGCTTCTTTGTTTTACCCGCCATGCTTCATTGTTTGCTCTGCCACAAGTGAGGTGGTGCCGCCTATGGAGTGGCGTGACCACCGCAAAGACCTATTTTGATAAATAATCTAAAAAACATTCTATTTTCGAATAAATTTTTTTTCTATCCTAGTTTAGTAAAAAACCGTCAAAGCTCTCTGTTAGTTCAAAATTAGAAAAAGAAAAGCTCTCTGCTTCTCTGTTGAATTTTTTTCTTCCATCCTTCCTGAGAAAATTTATGAATAAAAATAGTTTTAAACAAAATGAAACCGACTGCTCCAATAACTAGTACTACAGCAACCGTCACGGCATCTTCGACGACGATTGAGGCCCTTAAAACCCTCAAGTTTGTTAAGCTTGTAGCCATTGTTGTCCTCTCTGTTTCCCTCGTTTTCCTTGCTACTCACTTATCCTCCTCCTCTTCTTCCTTCTCGATCAATTACTCCTTACTACCTTCGCAAGCGTCGCCTCCGGTTTCTCCACCACCACCTTCTCCCCCTTCTCTACCACCATCTCCTCCTCCATCGGCAGTGCGAAGAACGGGGATAATCGACGAAAATGGAGCAATGTCGGACGAATTCTTTGTCGGAGAGTCAGGTTCGAACTCTACGACTGGTGTAACGGAGTTCAGTGATGGCGACGAGGAAGGACGAGAACAAGAAGAGGAGGAAAGAAAGAGTAAGAGCGACGGTGACGTTAGGTTGGGGTTGAGAAATATAAGGCATGTGATAAGAGTAAAGTTGATTACATACCGTGTTTGGATAACAAGAAAGCAATTAAGCTGTTTAGTAAGAGTGAAAAAGGGGAAAAATACGAGAGACATTGTCCTGGAAAAGATGAGATGTTGGATTGTGTGATTCCAAGGCCAGAAGGGTACCAGAGATCTATACGTTGGCCTCAGAGTCGTGATGAGGTAAGTTTTTACTTGAATTTTTTTTTATTTTATTTACTAAGAAAAATAAATTGACTTGTAATTAAGCTTTCTAGTAGGAAACCTTGATGATTTTAGTAAGGTGTAGATGGGAGTCTTGGTTTCAAGTAATTGTATTTTGGGGTGTCAAGGAGGTTGTTTTTCTGTTGATGGGTGGTTAGCTAAGAAATTAGATGTCAAATGCCTGTGCAGAGGGCTGGAGTTGAACTAGGTAGAAAAAAGGCGTTTAGTGAACTTGGGTGATTGCCTAAGCCCTAAGGTATCAAGTGAATGAAGAGACTCTTCATGGACAGTCTTTTTTCTTAAGTTTAGTGGTGCTTAGTATCGTAAAGCAGTAGTAGTCTTGGTAGAAAACTATTAGAATGTTATGTTTTTAAGTACTGGCCCTGGATCAGTGTTAGCATCTCCCGGATGCATCTGGATTGTTGTTGAACTTGTCTAAGATCAGTTTTAGTTGTAATCCCACGCACTACCACCATAATGGAAATGCAAGTGAATTGATTTTTGGTGCATTGCAAAACTTTGAGAATAGAGAGTATTGAATGGATAATAGCTTCTGATTTCCAAACTTTATGACATAGGAATAACGAAACTAGTGACCGCTATTTTAATGAAAGATGATAGTTACAACACAATGAGATAAGTTTAGCTTAGACCTGCAAGCAACCATCTCTAGCCTCGAAGTTGGTTTAATTATTGGTACTTTGCTAGTGGTTGGATTCATCAGATTTGTGGTCTTTGACTTCTTAGTTATTGTGCAAGTAAATTTCTTTCAACTGAGTTAAATTTTTTTTGTCTGTGGACGAAATTTCTTGACTTTGACCTATTTACCCTGAGCATAGATGTTATGATATTTTAACATCCTTATTCTATGAAGTTATTGGGTTAATGCCATGTCATTCTCTATAAATTGTCCCATGCATTATCCAGTTATTATTGTTGCTGTTACAATGGAAACAAATTTGATATTTCAACTTTCTTTTGGTTCTATATCTCAAAGTAACTATTTTACCTTGTCAAAATTTCATTGAAGGTTCTTTTGTCTAATTGTGAGTTATAATTGCAGGTTTGGTTCAGCAATATGCCACATACTCGTCTAGTTGAAGATAAAGATGGGCAAAATTGGATATCAATTAAGAAAGATAAGTTCATTTTCCCAGGAGGTGGAACACAATTTATTCATGGTGCTGATCAATATTTGAATCAGATTTCACAGGTTGTCTGCTTTTCCAATCTCTACTTGTTTGTAATACTTGTTTTTTACATGGGTTTGATAATCAGCTTTCTGCATACAGATGGTTTCTGAAATTTCTTTTGGCCACCATGTTCGTGTTGCATTAGATATTTGTTGTGGAGTTGCCAGTTTTGGTGCCTTTCTTTTTCAACGCAACGTCACCACTTTATCAATAGCACCAAAAGACGTTCATGAAAACCAAATTCAATTTGCACTAGAGCGTGGGGTACCTACCATGGTTGCGGTATTTGCTACTCATCACTTGTCGTATCCAAGTCAGGCTTTTGACTTGATACATTGTTCAAGATGTAGAATTAATTGGACCCGTGATGGTAAGTTCTTTTTTATTTGGACATATCTTAAACTACTGCTATATCTTGAATTATTCGAAAACTGTTTGTAACTGATCAAGATTCAGTTGTCTATAATTGACTATTGCAACCCAACAATGAAATTTAAATTCTTCCAATGGCATTCTTTCATGGCTATTTGAGCATTAAATCTTTTAGTTGTTTGGATTGTATGTATGCAGGTGTGTATCCTGTGTCTGTATGTGGTTGCAGGCTTAGTAGGTTGAGTTTGTAGGATTGTATATACTATAATGTACATCCTACCTCTTTGATCTTGATGCTTCTTTCTATTTTTTTCTTATGGTGAAGATGAAATTTTGCTTCTTGAGGTCAACAGGATGCTTAGAGCTGGAGGCTATTTTGTCTGGGCTGCACAGCCTGTATATAAACATGAAGAGATTCTACAAGAGCAATGGAAAGGTAGGCCCCTCATGTCATTTTTTTACTGCCCCCCTCTCCCCCCTTTCTCTCTCCACACACACCAAGACACTTTTTCTTTATGGTGCTTGATATTGCAATATAGTGTTTTAGATGCTTTGAATACTTTGTTTAATTGAATAATAAGAATGAACCAAAACATCATTTGCATGTATAATACCTTGATCAACTATGACTTTCCATTCCACCTTTATCATTTTTTATTGTGTAAAATGAAAAAAAGATTGATACATTGAAGTAGCTCAGACTTATTTGCAAGCTGATTTATCTACAGAATGGAGGATCTTACTGCTCGCATATGCTGGGAACTAGTAAAGAAGGAAGGATATATTGCCATATGGCAGAAGCCTTTGAACAATAGCTGCTATCTTAGTCGTGATACTGGACTGCTACCTCCCCTTTGTAACTCCAATGATAATTCAGACAATGTTTGGTATGTCCCACTTCAATACATAAAGGTCCACATTTAAATGATGATAAAAAATCTTAGATGAATGAATTCATCAGATTGGTATTGGGCAATTCTTTCAGATTCCTTATATTGCAATATTTTGTTTAAATCGCTCTTCAGATCATGGCCCTAGTGTAATGAAGCATCAATAGCTTGAGGGGTTAGACTTTTGAAACCACCTATGAGTTGAAAATCTATGAGCGTGTTTTCTTTTACGTAGTATGCCAAATCACTATCTTAATGTTTTTAAAGAATCGTTGTCAGATGTTGGTACCTGTAGTTTGTGCTGCAGAAAATGGAAAATATTTGACTTCTGTAGCCATTTACATTACTTACAAATCAGCAAGAATTCACCAAGTGCTTAGACCATTCTCTTCCATTTTCATATAAAAAATTAAACCTAACAGATAAAGTACTAGAAAGAATAGCTTAACAGAAGAATTGAGAGATCAGTTAAAAGTTGAGAATGCTTAGACCATTTTCAGGAGCAAGCTGGGTGCTTTCTTGTTACCTTCCTCTGCTCATTAAAAGAACTTTGATATGACATATGGTAGAAAAGCTCAAGGAGGTTTAACCAGCCAGAGTTGAACAACTCATAATTAGTTGCAGTGTAACATGTTTGCAGATATGTTAATTTGAGGGCCTGCATCACTCAATTGCTAGTGAATGGTTACGGCTCTAATGTTAGCACATGGCCTGCACGTCTTCATGATCCACCTGACAGGCTTCAGAGCATAGAAATGAATGCCTATATATCCAGAAAGGAATTCTTTAGAGCTGAATCGAAATACTGGAATAAAATAATAGACAGTTTCGTACGTGCTTATCGCTGGAAAGATTTGAAACTACGGAATGTGATGGACATGAGAGCTGGACTTGGCGGGTAACGTCTTATATAACATGCTACTGCATACACTTTTCTGATTTTAGAATGCTTTTTATTTGATAAGAATGGAAAAGAATATATTGCATTATTTTGAAATTTTTGTTTATTTCGACTCTTGACAGGTTTGCAGAAGCATTACATGATCTTCAGATTGATTGTTGGGTATGAATGTTGTTCCTGTTAGTGGGTTCAACACCTTGCCTGTTATTTATGATCGTTGGCTTATAGTGTAACATCCTTTCCTGTATTCAACGTTGGAATAGAGTTAAGGAGCATTACCGGATTTACAACTCAATTATACATACTATTATCATACATTTCATCAATTCAAACATTCGTCAATCAACCTTAATCAATATGTTCCTAATACGAGCTTACGAGGCCCTATTTATGCATTGGAAGTGGTTCGGGACTAAATTGATAACTTTTAAAACAATTTTAGCACTTACAAATTTTTTCTTCAAAATAAAGGACACACGCTCGTGTGACCAGGCCGTGTCTCACATGGTCGCCAGACATGCCCGTGTCATAGGTTGTGTGGACATTCGAAATGGGATCACATGATTGTGTCCTAGCCCGTGTCCAAACAAGTGAGCTTATTGACTTGGGTCATACGGCCAACCACATGCCCGTGTGTTTAGACCGTGTGCCATTGGAAGTGGCCATACACGCTCGTGCCCCAGACTGTGCGAAACTTGTAGGGTATACTAATTTATGCAACACGGCCAAGTCACACGCCTGTGTATCAATTAGGGGGTATACTGAATTATGTTACACAGTCGATCACACGCCCATGTGAGATAGTGTGGAGCATATTGACTTCATTTCAATTTCAACACTAAGAAACACACGGCTGTGTAACATGACCGTGTGTCACACACGGTTGAGATACACGTCCGTGTTTCTGCTTATGGGGAAATAAATAGGCTATTTACCAAGCTATTTTATCACCCATTTTACACATACCTAAACAATCTCAAATAGTTCCATTTCAAGACACAAATAAGTAGCTAAAAGTCATCAACCAAAGTTCAAATCATACTAATTTTTTACCATCAATATAAATCACAAATATAGCATAATTTGCCATATAATTTTATACCTAATTCACATATACCATTCAATTAACTAAGCCATTCCAAACATGCAAGATCCATTCAACCTCAATCACTCATTATAGGTTAATTACCTAACTTAAAATAATACCATTTGCACATTTATAAACAATATCAAATTCACTATCACAAGCCAACTCAAATGGCCTAAATACATGTTCATCAAACATACCAAAATGACTCAAGCCTATACATGTCATATACCATATATACACACTTCAAAAGTACCAAAATAGATGTCCGATAGTGCGATGAAGTCCTTGACGATCCCCGGGTTGGAGCTAGCTTCGTAGAATTGTAAAACATCAAAAATTAAACAAAATAAGCTATAAAGCTTAGTAAGTTCGTATGTAAATATGAAATAGTCTCAACAATCATTAACACTTCAAAATAGATAACATAATTAACATTTAAAGCATCAATCAATGAGCTAACATAAAGTTTAACCATATCGTAACTCATAAGTCCTCAACTTTTTCTAACTCGTTACTAGAATAGTTTACAGTACATACCTGTATTGATACATATCTATTTACCACCAACTCTCTTACCAAATCACTTCGAGCTTATAAATGTTTACTATAGATATACTTTGTGTAACACCCCTAACCCATATTCGTCATCGGACTAAGGTTAAAAGGCATTACCGAACATATCGGAACATTTTACTCTCATTTCACAATATCAATCATACATCATCATTTCATAATGATTCATACATATAAAGTCCCTTTAGAAGGTCTACAAGAACTTAAACATACATTAGGAGAAGGTCGGGACTAAATCGAGCACATAATTTTTTTTTCCAAAATTTAAACATTTTTTTTAAAAGTTACAGAGGTCACACCCACGGCCACAAGGCACGCCCATGTTTAAGACCGTGTGAAAACAGGGCATACATTCTGACTTGCACCACATGGCTGAAGGCACACCCGTGTGTCTGGCCCCGTGTGCAAGTCTGACTTACTGAATTGGAGCAGTGAAGGACACTGTCGAGACACACGCCCGTGTGCTCAACCATGTGGGCAATTATAGTCCATTTGCAAGGCCAAATTTCCACTCATTTCGAGTCATACCTACAAGCATCAAACAAGCAACAAATATGCCACATTTCCAGCCAATTTCAAGCACAAAATATACACCATTTAAAGCATCTCCTCATCAACCAATTGCATGCTCAAAACCTAAACCAAAACATACCAAAATCTCATAAAAACTCATTAATTCATACATGATCAATGTCCCAAAATTTCACTTCCGTTTTCATACTAAAATCATACCAAATTGACTGTTTCTTTTGGCAATTCATGAGCACATTAAAACATACTAAATTCCACTTCCACATTCATAATCAACCATCTAAATTGACCAAATACGTTTCCAACCATAATATCAAATACCATTGCCTATACATATAACTACTTATATAACACATTTTATAATCACTCATTGAACCAACGATTTGACCTTTTTAAAAAGAACTACAAGCAAACATTAAATATGCATTTGTATTCATATCTCATATGTCCAACAATTTAAAATAAACAATCTTTCGGTTATCAAATTTAACTCAATAAGTCATAACATTTCCATCACTCAATCTATAAACTAAACATGTTATCTCATATCTTAACATCAAAACAATATGTCATTTATAGTTATTCACATGACCCTTTTTACCAAACCATATTATATCACTTTTCAAGCTTCCAAAATGAGTTAATTAATAAGCCGAATATACACCCTACTTACCACTCCTCATTGCCAAATCATATAACAAACATCACAACATATTTACCATAAAATATACCTCTCAATTAAGCTTATAACATGACCAAATATAACTACCAACATTTGCATCATGAATAAGTCATTTTAGCATGGCTATATACATATACAAATTTCAAAACCAAATATATCAAAACTAGCCTATACATGCCATATAACCAAATCTTAAAGCATTTATTTACCGAAACGAATACTGGATAGTGTGATGAGATCTTCCACGACTTCCAACCCGAGTGAACATCTGAAAATCTATAAACATAGAAAAAACACATGAAGTAAGCTTCGAAAGCTTAGTAAGCTCGTATCTTAATAAACTTAACATAACAATTAATTTCATTACAATGCCATAAGCATGATATGCTATCACACACAATTTTTCTAAATTTTATAAAAAGTTCTCATTTCGAATTATCATCATTCAATATTATACTACATAACTAGCTAACTGTAGCTTTCACAAGGCTATTCAATTCAATTCTCAGATATCATTTAATTTACATATTCATATAACCAAATGAGCACATTATGGGAAATAACTCATTCAATCATATATCTATCTTATATAGATCTCATATCATCATTTATACTCATTTTCACCTTTCATTCATATAGTATCTGACAATTTCACATATGCAACTTTATAATTCACATCTTATACATTTGTTCATATTTCCTTTGTACATAATCACATTTCATTTCCATATACATCACATAACATTCTTTGCACATATACTTACCTTTCATTTCCAAACATTGTGTACCTTTCAACATACTTGAATCGGAATGTCATTCACTTAATCACTTATTTCTCAAAATGCCGTTGAACCGTTCGGAATCAATAAGGATACTCGGATAGCTCGAAAAACTCGTACAATGCCAACGTCCCAAATGTGGTCTTACATGTAATCAAATATCGGTGCCACTATCCTGACAGGGTCTTACACGAAATCATATACGATGTCGATGTCCCAGACATGGTTTTACACGTAAATCTCAAATCGATGCCAACGTCCCAAACGTGGTCTTACACGAGAACACATATCGAAATCCTATGTCATGACATATGTATCCTAACTATTCCTATGGTTCGTACGGGGCTTTCAGATTTCATCACATTGTCGATGCTTTCTCGTATTCATATATCCTGCTTATCGAACAATTCAATTATCATAATAACATATATAACTTATTCAAAATACATATATATTTACATTACTATTCAGCATTGAATTCAATCACACAAATATTATGCATTTATAACATGTTTTCATAACGTCTATTAAAATACGAACTTACCTCGTTTGCAGTATCGACAAATTAAGTCGACTAATCCTTTACTTTGATTTTTCCTCGATCTAGATCCGAATTCCACTTTTGCCAATCTAAATAATATCAAAATTAACTTACTTATTCAACATTTTATTCAATTTCATCCAAGAACACATAATTTGGGAATTTTGCACTTTAGCCCCTAACATTTCACATTTTTACAATTTAGTCCCTATTTCAAAATAACACAAATTTCATAAAATCTCATCAAACCCATGTTAGTCCGAATTTACCTTAGGTCCCTAGCAGTCCATTAATTTCATTTATTTCACATTTTGACCCCTCAATTTACAAATTTCTCAATTTAGTCCTTAATACACATTTTTATAAAAAATCACTTAATTAAACATAATAATCTATCAACAAAAATTTATAATTCATCATCAAACCACAAAAAACATCAAACTATCATCAATAGAAAATCTCAAATTCTTCATTAAATCCAAAAATTAAGACATGGGTCTACTAGTATTCGAAGCAACGATCTAAAAACGTAAAAATTATCAAAAACCAAATAAAATCCATACCTTAATTTGAGTTTCAAAGAGCCGAACCTTAAAAACCTTTAAATGTTTTCTTTCGTTCTTCCATTCGGCCAACAAGATGAATAAAATGCATGGCTTTTAATTAAATGTTTTATTATATCAGCATTAATTAACACATTTACCATATTAACCTTTATAAACTAATTATATAAACCATATTACAAGTCTAAACCGTCCACTTATAATTTCTATGGTAAAATTACAACATAAAGACATCATATAATAAAAGCCATAGCAATTAGGTACCTTCACATAAAGCATGCTACTTTTGCATTTTACAAAATTAAGTCCTTTTAATTAAATCGAGCACACAAACGCTAAATTTTTCACATGAAATTTTCACACATATAATTTAACATGCTGTAGACATTAAAAATATTATTAAAATATTTTTTTAACTCGAATTTGTGTTCCCGAAATCACTGTTCCGACTAAGGTCTAAATCGGCTGTTACACTTTGATCTTTCGATGCCATAGTCCAACTATGGTCTTACACATATGTTGCCAAGGCCCTGCCGTGGTCTTACATTCACATGCCATAACCCGGTTATGGTCTTATTATCCATTTTTCCATAGCCCAGCTATGGTCTTATTCAGCAACTCGTCCACTTAAACCGTACATTTAAATTAAGTTCTACACATTTAACCATAGGATAAATAAAATCTCAATACCATCCATCCATTGAATAAATACATATTTAAGTTCAAATATACGAACTTATCTCGTGTACGGAAATGACGAAACGGACCGACTATACAATTACTTTGCTTTTTCCCCTAACTAAGTCCGAATTCCTCTTTTCTTGATCTATAAATAATCAAAATTAACTTATTTAATAAATTATTCATTCAATTTAGCCCAAAACATACTTTAAGGCATTTTTACACTTTTGCCCCACATATTTCACAATTTTTACAATTTAGTCCTTATTTCATAAAATCACAAATTCATGAAATTCAAGACTAACCCATGCTAGAAGAATTACCATAATGCCCTTAGTAGACCATAATTTTCATTTATTTCATATTTTAACCACTAACTTTACACATTTCTCAATTTAATCCCTATTTTGCATTTTTACTAAAAGTCACTTAACAGAACTTGTATATCTATCAACAAGCATTCATAATCTATCAAGAAACTTCAAAATACACATGTATTCATCAATGGCATCATTCAAAATCTTTAACAGTTTTGTAAAATAGTCCTTGGGCTAGCTAGACCTAGTTGCAACGATCTCAAAAATATAGAAATCATTAAAAATGGGACAAAACACATACCTAATTGCTTGAATTTTGCTTAGCCAAATGAAGAACCTTAGTTTCTTCTTGTTATTATTTAATTTCAGTTCTAAAATGATAATGGAAGCCTTTAATTAACTTTGTTTTATTTATTTTATGTTTAATAACCAAGTTACATAATTAACCTTTAATAATGAACCATTTAAAACACCTAAAATGTGTCCATATATGTCCACTAATCTTTCAAATGGTTTAATTACCATTTAAGGCCACCATATTTAAAAATCAAAGCTATTTGACACCTTTAACTAATAGAACACCTATTTTGCATTTTACGCGATTAAGTTCTTTTTCTCAAATCGACCATTTAAACGATAAAATTATTTCACGAATTTTTCACACATACATGCTATCATGCTGTAAACATTAAAATAATAAAATAATAATTTTGATTTCGGATTTGTGGCCTCAAAATCACTGTTCCAGTTTGAAAAAAAAATGGGCTGTTACATATAGGAGTTATGCATGAGTGGTATAGACAACATTCACTTTGCTCTGGTTTTCATATTCTTCCAACATCATGTGCTTGGTGGTATTGTAGCATCTATTCAGATTCTATTTAGCTTCGTATATTAAATACATGAAGCTACTATTTGGACCATGAATCCCACTAAGTGTAATGTTTTTGAGACAACAATGAAATTTTGCAGCATAAATTATGCACCTTCTGTGCTTGACCTGAAGGAAACAATGGTAAAATACATCTAAATGAGAAAAGGATACAATGGTAAAAGATATCTAAATGTGAGAAAGAAATCATTTGGATGTCATCATCAAAATTTCTACTCATATGTATTTTTTGGAAGCCATCATGTTTGATTTAGGTAAGGGAAAACCTTTCCTCTCCAGTATTTAAAGTTCAATACATAGATTTCCAAAAACTCAGCTTCTTTGAGCTTTGGCTTGAGGCTTAATTTATGTTTAGCTAAGCCATATAGTAGTTAGCACATCTAGTTAATTAGAATGAACCAGGATAGGCCTTGAACTAAGTCAAGCAGCTGTCAAAATAACACTTAGCAACACCAATCTGTGAAACCTTTAAACCTTTTTGGATGGGAAGTAAGAGGACCTTCCACCATGTTTATACAAGTAAGAGTACTTGAACTAAGTAAGAGGGCCTTCCATGGTCTTCCTTGAGTTTCTTTTGTAGCTCATTCATTACTGAGTTTATGAATGCTTTTAAGCTTATCTGTAGAATTTCTACATATGATTTCATATTCCTTTTGCTTTATACTTATGATTCTTAATTTCTCTTCCCAGATGTGAACCATTTGATACTTATCCTAGAACATATGACCTATTACATGCAGTAGGTCTTTTTTCTGTTGAGAAAAAGAGGTATTATTCATCCTATTTTCCTATTGTGTCCTAGTTTATGATAATAATGCACATTCTTAAGTTACGGTTTGTCATTTACCTTCTCTGGTTGATATAGGTGTAATATGTCAACCACCATGCTAGAGATGGATCACATACTAAAACCTGGTGGAAGTGTATATATATGAGATTCAATTTCTCTTATGGGTGAACTTCAAGAAATAAAATTACAATGGGATGGGTGGCTGTGCTGCATGAAACAGGTGAAGGTCCACATGCGTGTTGGAAAATTTTGATCTTTAAGACACGTATGTGATGTACTTGTTTGATGAATATCTGTAAAACCATGTTGCTTTACAACTTTGAGAAGTATGTCAAAATCACATATAGAAAGAAACTGCAACTCCTTGAACTAAAAAGTAAGAGCTTCAACTCGTTCCAAATAATATAAGTATAATCTATTGTTCTATATATATAGTAAACATTAATGATTGGTATTACTACATTTGGACGAACATATACTAAAGGATTTCATTTTTCTCTGTTGTATTCCAAGTGTAATTGTAACACCCCTAACCCGTAACGATCGCCGATTTAAGGTTAAAGGCATTACCAAACAAATCAGATCCTTTTTAAGATATTTCACAATATAATACAACAATTCAAATCAATGTGTCCCTTAATTAGGTCTACGAGACCTTAAACATTCTTCAGAAAGGGTTGGGACTAAACCAAACACATACTGAAATTTTTGGAAAATTTAAAATTTTTTCAAAGTTACAGAGGTCATACGCCCGTGTGGGCAGGTCGTGTGCCTCCCACGGCTTTAGACACGCCTGTGTGTCTAACGCGTGTCAAAATAGGGCATACATACTGACTTGTCCACACGGCTGTGGACACGCCCGTGTGCCTCACCCGTGGTCGCTACTGACTTGCACCACACGGCTAGTTACACGCCCGTGTGTCCAGCCCATGGTTGAGTCTGACTTGTTTTGTAATGCAACCATGAGGGACATGGTCAAGCCACACGCCCGTGTGCTCAATCGTGTGGGCAAATTTAGGCCATTTGCAAGGCCAAAATGCCACCCACACTTTGGGTCATTCCTACAACCACATACAAGCATCAATCCAACACTTTTAACAACCAAAAACATACCAAATTTACAATGTATTTTACTTATTCAAGAACATTTCATCACAACATCTTGTATGCCAATTAGCCAAACTAAATCACAAGCAAATCCAAGCATAATTCATCCACAACTTACTATTTCATTATAACATTCATACATCAAATATATGCCTACTTTGCATCAATAAGCTTACCATTATTTTGACCATTTTACTAGCCATTAAACCATATCAAAACTTAGCATCATAAGACATAACTATTCATCCATATAATGTCATTATCTAGCCATATCACATGGCTATCTTTACACCCTTTCAAAATATAACCATATCAACTAGACTATACATGCCATACTTAATATATACATATTCAAAAGGTACCCAAATGTGATTTGAGTAGTGTGATGACGATCCTCGACAACCCCCGAGCCCTTAGTAGCTTGGACGATCTACAAAACAAAGCAAACACACAAAAAGTAAGCTTTCAAAAGCTTAGTAAGCCATATACAAATAAACTTAACATATAAGCATTCATTATTCATATCAAATATGAGTTTACTAATAGCTCATTTGCACATTCATAGTTCTTCTTACCTCATTTGTTTAGCCATTTGCTTACCAACATATATATCACCATGTACTTCATTAGATCATAGCTTATTCATTCATATATCATATTTTACTTCATCAAATCCATACACATATCTCATCTAGGTAAGTTCATATATTTACTTACCTTTCATACACTTACATAGTGTACATACCAAACGTACCTGATTCAGTTATACATTTCACATAGCCTTTTGTTTTCTCAAAATTTCCCGTTGAACCATTCGGAATCCAATAGGATACTTAGAATGCTAGGAATAGTCGTACAATGCCAACGTTCCAGACGTGGTCTTACATGTACTCAAATATCGATGCCACTGTCCCAGATAGGGTCTTACACGAATCAAATACGATGCCAATGTCCCAGACATGGTCTTACACGTAAATCTCAAATCGATGCCAACGTCCCAGACGTGGTCTTACACGATATCACATATCAGAAATATATGTCATGACATATAAAATCCTATCTATTCCTAGGTTCGTACAGGACTTTTCAGACTTTTTTGACTTGTCGATACTTCCTCGAATTTCATATACAAATCATATCAAACATATTCATCACGATCCAAATTTCATAGATGCATAAATAAACCAATTCTAATGCATTTATTTGTATATCGACTTACCTCAGATTCGAGTAAATGAACGGATTCGGCTGTTCAATTACTTTTGACTTTCCTCGATCTAAATCCGTTTTCTTCGGTTCTTGATCTATACATATTCAAATTTAACCCATTTATTCACCAAATCATTCAATTCAATCCAAAAACACATATTTAGGGTAATTTACAAATTAGTCCTCATATTTTCACATTTTGACATTTTAGTCTTAATTTCACAAAATCACAAAATACACAAAATTTGCACATACCATGTTTAGGCCGAATATTAACCATGCTCATACAAGTCCAAAATTTCATTTATTTTACATTTTAGTCCCTCAAAATTTTTTTCTCAATTTAGTCCAAATTACTCAAATTCATCAAAAATTCAAAGACAAACTATGTTAATCTATCACATATCTTTCATAATTCATCTTCAAACATCACAAAACTTATGATTTCATCAATGGAACATTTCAAAATCATCATTAATTCACAAAACTGAAGCATGGGTTTTGAAGAACACAAAGCAACGATTACAAAAACGTAGAAATTATCAAAAATTGAAGCAAAACGAAACCTAACTTAGTTTTCTTTCTTCTTTTTCTTTGATAATTCGGCACCAAGATGATGAATATGGATTTATTTTCATGTTTTTACTTCATTTAACATATTAATATACCATTTTATTATTTTACCCTTATTATTAGCATTAACATACCACTATCATATGTCCATTGCCGTCCAAGCCACATTAAATGGCCTATTTCCCTTTTAAGGCCTTCATATTAAAAGAACATGGCATTTAAACATTTTAGCAATTATCAAGGTACTTTTGCATTTTACGCGATTTAGTCCTTTCCTCTAATTAAGCACAGAAATGACAAAATTAATTCATGAAACTTTCACAAATGCTTAATCATATACTACAGACATAGAAAATAATATTAAAATATTTTTTTGACTCGAAATTGTGGTCCTAAAACCACTATTCTAATTAGGGTCTAAACGGATGTTACAATTCTCTCCCCCTTAGGGATTTTCGTATCTGAAAATCTTATCGTTAAACAGATTCGGATATTGTTATCTCATTGTATCTTCAGACTCCCACGTAGCCTCTTCAATTTAGTGTCGATGCCACAGTACTTTCACTAACAGAATTTTCTTATTTCTCAATTCTTTCACTTTACGAGCTAAAATACGGATCGGTTCTTCTTCATAAGTCATATCGGATCGAATTTCAATCTCAGACGGAGTAATCACATGTGATGGATCAGATCTGTATCGACGAAGCATTGACACGTGAAATACATTAGGAATCTTTTCTAGCTCAGGTGGCAATAACAATCTATATTTTATAGGTCCAACACGCTCGATGATCTCATACAACCCTATGAACCTCAGACTCAATTTGCCTTTACGTCCGAATCGGAGTACCTTTTTTCATGGAGATACTTTCAATAACACTTTATCACCGATATCAAATTCAATATCTTTTGTTTTAAGTCTGCATAAGATTTCTGACGATCAGACGCTACTTTCAAACTGTCACGGATCACTTTCACTTTCTGTTCAGTGTTCTTTATTAAATCGACCTCGTGTATCTTATTTTCACTGAGCTCAGTCCAATGTAGAGGTGTTCGACATTTGCGTCCGTACAAAGCCTCATAAGATGCCATTTTGATGCTTGACTGAAAACTGTTATTATACGCAAATTCAATCAGTGGCAAATACTGTTCCCACGTACCATCAAACTCAAGGATGCAACATCTCAACATATCCTCGAGTAGCTGAATGATCCACTCAGACTGACCATCAGTCTGTGGGTGAAAAGCTATACTGAAATGCAATTTCGTACCTAGAGCTTCTTGAAATTTCTTCCAAAATCGTGATGTAAATCTCGAATCTCTATCAGACACAATAGATAGTGGCACTCCATGCAATCTCACAATCTGAGAAGCATATAATTTAGCCAGCTTATCAAGTGAATAATCTGTACGAACCGAAATAAAGTGAGCCGATTTTATCAATCTATCCACAATAACCTAGAGTGCATATTTCTTGGTCGGTGTCAACGGTAAACTAGATACAAAATCCATCGTGACTTTGTCCCACTTCCACTCAGGTATCATAATCGGTTGAAATAACCCAGAAGGTACTTGATGTTTGACTTTTACTTGTTGACAGACTAAACATTTCGAAACAAAGTCAGATATGTCTCGTTTCATACCAGGCCACCAATAATGTTGCTTCAAATCATGATACATCTTTGTACTTCCTGGATGAACAGATAGGCAACTATTATAAGCTTCATTCAAAATTAACTGTAATAACTCTGAATTTCTCGGAACACAGATTCGATCTCAAAATATCAAGCAATTATCATCATCAACTCAAATTCAGAATCGAAATTCAAATCACACTGAGCTCGTTTCGCTAGCATTTCATTATCAAATTTTTGAGCATCACATATTTGTTGTAGAAACAATGTTTTCACTTTCAATTCAGCTAAAACTGAACTATTATCAGATAAGTCTAAATGAACATTTATAGCACGTAATGCAAACAGTGATTTCTGACTCAAAACATCAGCAACAACATTTGCCTTACCTGGATGATAATCTATCAGAAGCTCGTAGTCTTTCAACAACTCTAACCATCTTCTCTGTTGCAGATTCAAGGCTTTCTGAGTCATCAGGTACTTCAAACTTTTATGATCTGAAAACACGTGGCATTTTTCACCGAAAAGATAATGACGCCAGATTTTTAATGCAAACACAATCACAGCTAGCTCAAGATCGTGTGTCAGATAGTTCTTTTCATGCGATTTCAATTGTCTCGAGGCATAAGCTATAAATTTTCCCTCCTGCATCAAAACACATCCCAGACCATTCAACGAAGCATCACTATAAATCACTAATTCTTTACCCGATTTTTACCAAAACTGGAGCTTCAGTTAATAGAGTTTTCAACTGATCAAAGCTTTTCTGACATTTATCAGACCATTCAAATCTCACATCTTTCTGAAGCAATCTAGTCAACTGAGTAGCTATCATCGAAAAATTTTTACAAACCATCGATAATAACCAGTGAGTCCCAAAAAACTATAGACTTCAGACACATTCTTTGGTGGTTTCCATTCTAAAATAGCAGAAATCTTATTCGGATCAACCCGTATACTAGACGCTGACACAATATGCCCCAGAAAACCAACTTCTCGCAACCAGAATTCACATTTACTGAATTTTGCATACAATCACTTATCTCGCAGAGTTTCCAACACAAGTGTCAGATGTTCAGCATGTTCAGTTTCATATTGCGAATAAATCAAAATGTTATCAATGAATACAACAACAAATCGATCTAGGTACGGTTTGAAAATTCTATTCATCAGATCCATAAAAATAAAGGAGCATTTGTTAATCCAAAAGGCATAACTAAAAACTCATGATGCCCGTACCTTGTTTTGAAAGTAATTTTCAGAATATCTGAATCTTTGACCCGCAATTGATAATATCCCGATCTCAAATCTATCTTTGAAAACACATTGGCTCCTTTTAACTGATCAAACAAATCATCAATTTTGGGTAAAGGATATTTATTCTTTATAGTCACCTTGTTCAACTGACGATAATCAATGCACATTCTCATCGTGCCATCTGTTTTTTTCACAAATAGAACAGGAGCACCCCAAGGTGAGAAACTTGGTCTTGTAAACCCTCTGTCAGTCAACTCTTGCAATTGTGACTTTAACTCTTTCAACTCTATTGGTGCCATTCTATACGGAGCTATCAAAATAGGAGTCGTTTTTGGTAACAAATCAATACCAAATTCAACTTCACGTATCGAAGGTAATCTCGATAATTCTTCAAGAAATATATATCAGGGAATTCACAAACAACTAGCACTGATTCAACTTTCTTTTCAGTTACTTTCGAATCAATTACATAAGCAAAAAAAGCTTCATAACCCTTTCTTACATAATTCTGAGCTTTTAACACATATATCATAGAAGGTAACCCATTCAAATCATTAGACTCAACCCGAACTATTTCATCATTCTGGCATCTCAAATCAATAGTTTTTCTTTTGCAATTCACTACAGCATCATGTAACGTCAACCAGTCCATACCCAAAATTATATCAAACTCATCAAATGGTAATAGCATCAAATCATCTAGAAAACAAACATCTCTAAACATCAACGGATAGTTCTTGCATACTTTGTTAACCAAGACACTTTTACCTAAGGGGTTTGATACTCTAATAACAAATTTAGTAGACTCTATAGGCAAAGTCTTACTGGATACTAAGTTCATCCATATATATGAATGAGTAGAACCTGGGTCTATCAATGCAATCACGGAAGTATCATAAAGAGTAAATGTACCCGTTATAACATCTAAAGATGAAGCTTCCTCACGGCCCGGATGGCATATGCTCTGGCAGGCGCTCTAGCTTCAGATATCACAACAGTGTCTTTCATAGTTCTCTGACTACCACTAACATTCCTTGTATTTCGGGAAGGTCTACCTCTCGCTGAAACATTATCAGATCTCAGATTCTAAACAATCTCTTGCTCAATAGACTTTGGGCAATCTCGGATGAAATGGTCTAACGATCCACACCTGAAGCAAGCTCGATCATTCAATCTACAACTACCTGGATGTCTTTTACCATAATGTTTACATTCAGGTCATTCGGATCAGACATTTACCACACTAGCCATCGATGTAGCTGGAGCTTTAGAATTCAACTGTGATCTAGCTCGATGTCTATTCAATTGTCCCACACTAGCTTTGACCAGCTAGGTTCATCTCTAAATTTCTTTGAAGTAGACTGAAATATTTTACTCGAAAAATCTCTTTCTCGCATCTCTAGCTTCAGAATCAGCTTTTCTTTTATCTTTTCCGAGTACCTCATCTTTACACACTCGATCAACAAACACCACAAACTCTTTTATTTTCAGAATCCCAACAAGCAAACGGACGTCTTCATTTAGGCCGTCTTCAAACCATTTACACATTATTGCCTCGGTCGAAACATATTCTCGAGCATATTGACTTAGTCTTATGAACTCCTGTTCATACCGGTGACAGACATGCTACCCTGTTTCAATTCCAGAAACTCTTTCCATTTTTGATCTATAAATCTTTGGCTAATGTATTTCTTTCAAAACTCAGACCGGAAGAAATCCCATGTAACCCGTTCCTTTGGAACCACAGAAATCAAAGTCTTCCACCACTAATAGGCTGCGTCTTGTAGCAAGGAAACAACATACTTTATACATTCTTCAGGAGTCAATGACATTTCATCAAATACTTGGATAGTGTTCTCTAGCCAAAACTCAACTTTCTCGGCGTCATCATCACTGGTGGCCTTGAACTCTTCAGCCCCATACTTATAGATTTTATCGATTGGAGGTTTATTCAACAGATTCAAGATCATAACTGGAGGTATAGCAGAATTCTAAGGGGATTAGTTGGGGGCGAAGGTTGCGAAACAGCCGGATTAGTTCTTATATACTGAGTGAACCACTCGTTCATCATTTGGAAGAAGACTTGTTTAGCCTCTCCCTCTTGACCGCTAGTAGTAGGTCTCGAATCAGATGGCGCTATCCCTTTACCAGGAGTAGGTGCATTGCTTTCAACATCGTCAGCTACGGCTCTTTCGGGATCCATTACTATACGAAAAACACATTTTACACATTAGGATTCATCACACTATCACATTTCTATATATGACACGTATAGCTAGACGCTCATGCGCTACATTAGTCCGAGAATCGGCTAAATCGTAGGTCTGATACCAATTAAATGTAACACCTTTAACCCATAACCATCGCTGATTTAAGGTTAAAAGCATTACTAGACAAATCGAATCCTTTTTCGAACATTTCACAATATAATACAACAATTAAAATCAATGTGTCCCTTAATTAGGTATACAAGACCTTAAACAATCTTTAGAAAGGGCCGCGACTAAATCGAACACATACAAAAATTTTCAAAAAATTTAAAATTTTTTCGAAGTTACAGAGGTCACACGCCCTTGTGGGTAGGTCGTGTGCCTCCCACGGCCTTAGACACGCCCGTGTGTCTAAGTCGTGTCAAAACAGGGCATACTTACTGACTTGTCCACACGGCTGTGGACATGCTCGTGTGCCTGACTCGTGGTCACTACTGACTTGCACCACATGGCCAGTCACATGCCTGTGTGTCCAGCACATGGTTGAGTCTGACTTGTTTTGTAATGCAACCACAAGGGACACGGTCGAGCCACATGCCCGTGTGCTCAACTGTGTGGGAAATGTTAGGCCATTTGCAAGGCCAAAATGCCACCCACACTTTGGGTCATTCCTACTAGCACATACAAGCATCAATCCAACACTTTTAACAACCAAAAACATATCAAATTTACCATCTATTTTACTCATTCAAGAACATTTCATCACAACATCTTATATGTCAATTAGCCCAACTTAATCACAAGTAAATCCAAGCATAATTCATCCACAACTTACCATTTCATTATAACATTTATACATCAAATATATGCCTACTTTGCATCAATAAGCTTACCATTATTTTGACCATTTCACTAGCCATTAAACCATATCAAAACTTAGCATCATAAGACATAACTATTCATCCATATAATGTCATTATCTAGCCATATCACATGGCTATCTATGCACCCTTTCAAAACATAACCATATCAACTAGACTATACATGCCATTGATGGGCTCAAAACTAACTAATATTTCGATAAAGGCAAGTGCACCTATCGAACAATAGTATAGTTGTCATGAGTCCAAATATCGTATCCTCATGGACTAAAATTAGTAGTAATAACTATCTTTTTATTATGTAGCCTAATAATTAAGGGATTTATTTTAATCTAAAATTTAACTAACTAATTAAATAACTAAGTGATTATGAATGTGACAGAGAGTGAAGAAGTAATCGAATAAACCAATGATAGAGACAATACCCAAGGAAGAATCCACCTAGACTTCACTTATTATTCTGACTCTGAATTAAATGATTTATTCACTTGATTTGATCCTTAGAAATCCTTAAATTATGTTAATATCTCTTTCAAGACTAAAAACAACTGACTCTAGGTTGATAAATTGAAATCTCTTTCTAATTAAAACCCCTATCATCGCATTAACTCGATCTATGGATTCTTTTATTAGATTTGACTCTAATCTGGAAGATTTATGTCGCCCTATTTCTAAGGTTGCAATCAACTCTGCTTAATTATGTTGGATCTACTCTTAAACAGGGAATTTTGCTCCCCTGAATAAGCACATCAATCTTGAATTAATATTCCTGAAAACATTAAAACAAGAATTAAGAACACATAATTAAGAACAAGATCAAGTATTTATCACCTGATTCAGATTTATTGAATAACAAGATTCATCTAGGTTTCATCCTCCCTAGGTATTTAGGGAGTTTAGTTCATAACGTAAAAGGAAAGCATCATAGAATTAAGAAAACAACAAGACATAGAGATCCCAAAATCTTCTAAGGAACTTGATGGAGATCTTCAATCTTGAATGAGATCCTTCTTCCGAGATGATCCCGACGGCTTTCTTCGAGTAATTTATTTGATCTACTCTGTGTGTCCCCCTTAGGTCCTCCCCTAGGGTGTTTATATAGGCTTTGGAACACACTTCTTGTCCCACAAGTGTTCTTTTCCGAATAGAATTAGACTTGGGTTCGATAGGGACACCCCCGTGTGACACGCCCGTGTACGATACCTTAGACCGTGTTCGATTCTGCTCGTAACACACGGTTGTGTGGTCTGTCCGTGTTGATTTCTGAGGTAGGTCCATTTTGTCTCTTTTTGACCCGTTTCTCGTTCTTTTTGACTCCTAAGCTCTCCTGAGTGTAAAACATGAAATTAAATGATTAGAAGCATCGAATTCATCAAATCTAATAAAAATTCATCCAAAAATAAGCCAATCATGGGGCCAAAATATGTATAAATTATGGTTTATCAAATATCCCCACACTTAAGCTTTTGCTTGTCCTCAAGTAAAATCCTCAACTCACAATTAAAATTAACTTCCTCAATTCATAATTCTCATCAATAATGTCTTATCATAATTCACAGATAATTCATTCATTGATAGTTTAACTAGAAGAGTCCTAAAAATTCAAACAATTTAAGTCACAAATTTTTATAGCACAAAAACATAGGTGTTTCCCTTTATCTAAATGATTACCTTTGATTCAAAAACCTGTCAAGAATTGACATCCTCATTAAAGATTCACTCAAATCACTCAAAGTGTTTAAGGTTCAAATTAGGCACTCAAAAGTCAAACATGAGAAGTTATTACCATAGGCTTGCATGAAAATCAAATCTCCACAACTATAAATTGAGATGATACCTAAATCATAAGGTCGTTAAAAAGGGTTGTAATGGGGCTTGGTTTAAAGGTGTGGATAAAGGCTGAATTAAAGGGTTAGAATCGAGATTGAATTGACAATTTACCTAACTAGAAAAAATGAACTAATACTGAATAATTACATCAATTGAAAACTTATCATCAATAACACGAGCTTCTTCAAAATGTGAAATGAACCGTTTAAGCTCAAAAAACATAGAACTAAGAATGAATAAATTTCTAACTTTTTTTTTTCATGTACAATAATAAGAAAAAAATTTAACAACTGAAATATAGAGCATAGTTAGGCAACTGATCAAATCAAATCTCGACAAAAAGGGGTTAATACAAAAAGAAAAATTCTTAATGAATAAAAAATAATGAGTTTTGGGTTAATATTAAGGGTATATCAAGAAACGGTTTATTAGGATCAAAGGGGTTCACTAGGGGTTAATTATGAAGGTAGGCTTTTTAGGGTAAGTGGGTTAAAACCTAGGTGCCTTTATCATCTCAGTATATCAAATCGAGGGTGTGGTCTCGACATGCATAATCAAAGCAAGTTCTAGAATAACAAATCAATATTGACACACTCATAACCAATAAAGTGAGCAAGAAAAGTATATGCTCTAAAAGGCTCAATCTCACAAAAATTATGGTTTTTGATGTCAACCTTGCAAATTTCAAACTTCAAAGTAATATTTAAAATTAGGGAAACAACCTAACAAACTTTTTAATTTTGAAAATAGACTTATCATGCTTGATTCTCTAATTTCTTAAAGTATAAACGATCAATGCACAATTACCTATGACTTAATCCAAAACATATCAATGAAAATCATAAGTCAATAGAAGTTTCATTCTATTAGTAATGTCAGAAAATTACTTAAGAACAAGATATAATTCAGGGGTTTTCTAATAATCAATTAAATAACCTCCCTATACTTAAGATGTACATTGTCCTCAATGTACAAAGATAGATAATAGCAATGTAAGCAGAAAATCATAAGAGAGGGAATGAGGTGAAACTTTCTGAATTATGGATGAAATCCTTAGAAAGTGAAAATTGTAGAAATAGGTCCAATAAGACGTATGATGAACTAGGCAGAGGTGAAAGTGGAGGAAAATACTCTAGTAGTTTGTTTGTTCCTTAGTAGCACATTGAACCTTTTTAAACTGCGGAGTCATCAGTAAAGTTTTAAGGAGTTTTATTAATGGACTTCATTATGGTTACTCGATAATAAACAGCTAGAGATATAAAGAAATAAAAAATAGACTAATATAAATCAAAGATAAGAAAGATAAAGAGAAAGAGTTTAAAAATTAAAATAAAAGAGAAAGAAAAAATAAATGGACTCAAAGGTCCTCATCATTCGATGGTTCGCGAGGTGGGGGTGGTGGCGATATGTGGAAGTGATGAAAAATCTGTTGTAGAGTCACTTCAGGGTCGTCGAATCGTTGAGCATTGTCATTGAATTGTTGAGTGCAGTACTACTCAACCCACGCTCGTATGCCTTGTGTTTAGCCCGTGTGTTTCGTAAATGTTGGTTTAGGGTATGTCCGAGTCTTATCCCATGCTCGTGTTGAGGTTCACACGCTCGTGTTAATTAATCAGTATCGACCACGACCTATAGGCACGGACGAGTCGCATGCCCGTGTGACTTACTCAGTTTCAACCATAGCTTCTGGGCACGGACGTGTCGCATGCCCGTGTCACTTACTCTGTATCGCCCACGATCTTAAGGCACGCCCATATAGGTTTATCGCATCCCGTGTTCTTTAATCAGTTTTGACCACGGCCGCATCGCACGACCGTGGCATTTTATCACAACCCATGTTTTGGGGAAAATTTTTGTCCTGTTTTCACACGGTCTCCGCCACGTTGATGTACCTACTCGTGGTGTCCACAAAGCCACGGCCACATCCGTGTGGGTAGGGAAACCTGTGCCTATTAATTTGGTTAGTTTTTAGTTAGGTGCTAAAAATAAAAAAATATGAACTTTAATGAGGTTAGTGCTCGGGTTGCCTCCCAAGAAGCGCTTATTTAGAGTCTAAGCTCGACTCACCTTTCATTCACATAATCATGGTGGTTCGAGGAGTTGAAACTCCTCATTCCTGCTATGAATTTTGTTAAAATAAGGTTTTAGACGAGTACTATTTACGTTGAAGGTGCCAAATTTGGAATGAGTTACCTCGACTGTACCGTATGGGAAAATATTAAGTATCATGAAAGGGGTTGTTCCATTAGGTTCAGAAGTGGCAACACAAGGATTTGCATTATCCATTAGAACTTGGTCTCCAACCTTAATTTGACTCGTTTTATTTTTAGGCTCGTCATGGCTCTGCTTTGGTTTATCGTGTACTTTCAATTTCTCCTTAAACTGTGTTTTCTATTCATCTAGTTCCTCGATCTGGAGCCTTCGTTCCTCGTGAACAGTTCTATTCTCAATATGAGAGCTAGACCATGGCTCTGTCATCTTTTTTCGAGGAATTTCCTGCAAAGAAGATTGAACATTAAGTTTACTTACATTAACAAGACTTGTATCATCTTGATCACAAGATATTCTGACAGGATCACGTGCTTGGAGTTTAATCATGTAATCACCTTCACGAAGTATTAATTACCCTATGCCAACATCAATAATGGTCTTAGCAGTTGCTAAAAAGGGTCGTCCTAAAATTAAAGGAACGTCACTATCCTCATCCATGTCTAAACAACAAAGTCTACTGGGAATATGAATTTATCAATTTTGACTAACACATCTTCAATTATACCCCTAGGAAATCTAATGGTTTTATCAGACAATTGAATACTCATCCTAGTTTGTTTGGGTTTCCCAAGACCTAGCTGTTTAAACATTTTATAAGGCATAACATTGATACTTGCCCCTAAATCAGCTAAAGCATTATTAACAGATAAACCACCAATTAAGCAAGGAATCATAAAACTCCTTGGATCTTTTAATTTGCTGGGTAGTTTATTCTGTAAAATTACTGAGCAAACTGTATTTAGCTCCACATGCGACGCATCGTCTAACTTTCGTTTGTTTTCCAAAAGCTCTTTTAAAAATTTTACTGAATTGGGCATCTGCGAAAGAGCTTCAATAAGCGGTAAGTTAATATGTAATTTTTTTTAAAAGTTTAAGAAATTTACCGAATTATTCATCTGTGCGGTCTTTCTTCGTCACATTGGGATATGGCAACGAGGTTTGTACTCTGTACTTACTAGTTTTGGTTTATTATGGCTTACCTCAACCTTACCTTTATCTACCATGTTTTCTTGCCTCGATTTTGGTTCGTCTAACCCTTCACTATCGTGAGTAGTAATGGCATGAAGTTTCTCCTTTGGGTTAGTTCAGTGTTGCTTGGTAGGCTGCCTTGTGGTGGTTCAGATATTAGCTTAGCAAATTGTCCTATTTGAGTTTCAAGACCTTGAATTGATGCTTGTTGATTTTTGAGTACGATTTCAATGTTCTGGAAGCGCGTTTCTGACACCGAGATGAATTTGGTAAGCATCCCGTCAAGGTTCGGCTTCTTTTCCTGTTGGTAAGGTGGCTAAATGCTTGGGGGGTTGCTGTCACACCATTATAAAAGTTTTGAACGTGGGTTGTAAGTGTTACTATAGAGATTATTCTGAGGTCTAGAATTATTACCCATATAGTTCATCTGTTTGCTTTCTATGCCAGGGTTGTAGGATGTATATTCTATATTGCCCATTCCTCCTCTATTCGTATCGCACTGCATCACTGGATGTACTTACGAAGAACCACACAAACCATCAATCTTTTTATTTAAAAGCTCTACCTGGTTTGATAGCATGATAATTCGTCAAGGTTGAAAACACCAGCTGCTTTAGTTGGCTTCGTCCTCATAACTTTCCACTGATAGTTATTCAGTGATATCTTTTCAATGAATTCGTAGGCAGCCTCAGGTGTTTTGTTGTTTAGTGTACCGCTGGCGGCTGCATCAATCAATTGCCTAGTTGAGGGGTTCACACCATTGTAAAAGTTTTGAACCTGTAGTCATAGAGGTAACCCATGATGAGGGCACCTTCTCAATAAGTCCTTATACCTGTCCCATGCATCGTAAAGAGTTTCTAAATTCATCTGCACAAAAGAAGAGATATCATTCCTCAACTTTGCCGTTTTAGCCGGCAAAAAATATTTTAGTAAAAATTTTTCAGTCATTTGTTACCAAAGTAGTGATAGAACCTCGTGGTAACGAGTTCAACCACTGTTTAGCTTTGTTTCTTAACGAAAATGGGAATAACCGAAGGCAAATGGCATTCTTCGAAATGCCATTAATTTTAAACGTGTTGCAGAACTCTAGGAAGTTGGCCAAATGAGTATTTGGGTCCTTATCCTACAAACCATCAAACTGAACAAATTATTGAATCATTTGAATAGTGTTAGGTTTCAGTTAAAAATTATTCATAGCAATAGCAGGTCTAATAATACTCGATTCAGCCCCAGTTAAATTGGGCTTAGCATAATCGTACATAGTACGAGGAGCAGGATTTTGATTCACCAGATTTGCGGCTACCACAGGGGGTAGCGTATTATTATCAGCCATCTCTTCGGTAGTATTAGTATCATCCTCTTGCTCTTCATCTATGTATTGTAGACTTCGCCTTATTTCCCTACGATTTCTACGAGCTGTGCTTTCTATCTCACTGTAAAAAAAGTAATGGTCCTGATAGGTTTCTTCTAGTCATAAACTAAAAATACCTGCTAGAAGAAAATAAAAGAAAAGTTAGTAAATTAAAAATAAAACAAAAATAAATTGTAATAAATAAAATAAAAATGGATAAAGTAATAAAATTAAGCGTGCCCTAATATTTCGGTCATCAACAACGGCTACCAAAAACTTGATGGGCTCGAAACTAACTAATATTTCGACAAAGGCAAGCGAACCTATCGAATAGTAGTATAGTTGTAGTGAGTCCGAAATATCGTATCCTCAAGGACTAAAATTACTAGTAATAACTATCTTTTTATTATCTAGACTAATAATTAAGGGATTTATTTTAATATAAAATTTAACTAACTAATTAATTAACTAAGTGATTATGAATGCGACAGAGAGTGAAGAAGTAATCGAATAAACCAATGATAAAGACAATACCCAAGGAAGAATCCACCTAGACTTCACTTATTATTCTGACTCTGAATTAAATGATTTATTCACTTGACTTGATCCGTAGAAATCCCTAAATTATGTTAATATCTCTTTCAAGACTAAAAACAACTGACTCTAGGTTGATAAATTGAAATCTCTTTCTAATTAAAACCCCTATCATCGTATTAACTCAATTTATGGATTCCCTTATTAGATTTGACTCTAATCCGGCAGATTTTTGTCGCCCTATTTCTAGGGTTGCAATCAACTTTGCTTAAATTATGTATGATCTACTCTTAAACAGGAACTTTTGCTCCACTGAATAAGCACATCAATATTGAATTAATATTCCTGAAAACATTAAAACAAGGATTAAGAACACATAATTAAGAAAAAGATCAAGTATTTATCACGTAATTCAGATTTATTGAATAATAAGATTCATCTAGGTTTCATCCTCCCTAGGTATTTAGGGAGTTTAGTTCATAATGTAAAAGGCAAACATCATAGAATTAAGAAAACAACAAGGCATAAAGATCCCAAAAACTTCTAAGGAACTTGATGGAGATCTTCAATCTTGAAAGAGATCCTGCTTCCGAGATGATCCCGATGGCTTTCTTCGAGTAATTTATTCGATCTACTCTGCGTGTCCCCCTTAGGTCCTCCCCTAGGGTGTTTATATAGGCTTTTGAACACCCTTCTTGGGCCACAAGTGGTCTTTTCTGAATAGAATTAGACTTGGTTTGGCAGGGACACGTCCGTGTTCGATTCTGCTCATAACACACGGTCGTGTGGTCTGCCCATGTGCTATAGTCCAGGCCGTGTTGATTTCTGAGGTAGGCCCATTTTGTCTCTTTTTTGCCAGTTTCTCATTCTTTTTAACTCCCTAAGCTCTCCTGAGTGTAAAACATGAAATTAAAGGATTAGGAGCATTGAATTCATCAAATCTAATGAAAATTCATCCAAAAATAAGCTAAGGATGGGGTCAAAATATGTATAAATTATGGTTTATCAACCATACTTAATATATACATATTGAAAATGTACCAAAATGTGATTTGAGTAGTGTGATGACGATCCTCAACAATCCCCGAGCCCTCAATAGCTTTGATGATCTACAAAACGAAGCAAACATACAAAAAGTAAGCTTTCAAAAGCTTAGTAAGCCATATACAAATAAACTTAATATATAAACATTCATTATTCATATCAAATATGAGTTTACTAATAGCTCATTTGCACATTCATAGTTCTTCCTAGCTTATTTGTTTAGCCATTTGCTTACCAACATATATATCACCATGTACTTCATTAGATCATAGCTTATTCATTTATATATCACATTTTACTTCATCAAATCCATACACATATCTCATCTAGGTAAGTTCATATATTTACTTACCTTTCATACACTTACATAGTGTACATATCAAACGTACCTGATTCAGTTATACATTTCACATAGCCTTTCGTTTTCTCAAAATTTCCTGTTGAACCATTCGGAATCTAATAGGATGCTCAGAATGCTAGGAATAATTGTACAATAGCAACGTCCCAGACGTGGTCTTACATGTACTCAGATATCGATGCCACTGTCCCTAGATAGGGTCTTACACGAATCAAATATGATGCCAATGGCCCGGACATGGTCTTACATGTAAATCTCAAATCGATGCCAACGTCCCAGACGTGGTCTTACACTATATCACATATCAGAAATATATGTCATGACATATAAAATCCTATCTATTCCTAGGCTCGTATGAGACTTTTTAGACTTTTTCGACTTGTCGATACTTCCTCGAATTTCATATACAAATCATATCGAACATATTCATCACAATCCAAATTTCATAGATGCATAAATAAACCAATTCTAATGCATTTATTTGTATATCGACTTACCTCGGATTCGAGGAAACGAACGGATTCGGCTATTCAATTACTTTCGACTTTCCTCGATCTAAATCCGTTTTCTTCGGTTCTTGATCTATACATATTCAAATTTAACCCATTTATTCACCAAATCATTCAATTCAATCCAAAAACCCATATTTAGGGCAATTTACAAATTAGCCATCAAATTTTCACATTTTGACATTTTAGTCCCAATTTCACAAAATCACAAAATACACAAAATTTGCACACACCATGCTTAGGCCGAATATTACCCATGCTCATACAAGTCCACACATTTCATTTATTTTACATTTTAGTCCCTCAAAACATTATTTTCTTAATTTAGTCCAAATTACTCAAATTCATCAAAAATTCAAAGACAAACTATGTTAATCTATTACATATCTTTCATAATTCATCTTCAAACATCAAAAAACTTATGATTTCATCAATGACACATTTCAAAATCATCATCAATTCACAAAATTGAATCATGGGTTTTGAAGAACACGATGCAACGATTACAAAAACGTAGAAATTATCAAAAACTGAAGCAAAACATACATTGAATCAAGCTAAATGAGTGTGAAACCTAACTTAGTTTTCTTTCTTCTTTTTCTTTGATAATTCGGCACCAAGATGATGAATATGGCTTTATTTTCATGTTTTTATTTTATTTAACATATTAATATACCATTTTACTATTTTACCCTTATTATTAACATTAACATACAACTATCATATGTCCATTACCGTCCAAGCCATATTAAAATGGCCTATTTTCCTTTTAAGGCCTTCATATTAAAAGAACATGGCATTTAAACACTTTAACAATTATCAAGGTACTTTTGCACTTTACGCGATTTAGTCCTTTCCTCTAATTAAGCACAGAAATGACAAAATTAATTCACGAAACTTTCACACATGCTTAATCATATACTGTAGACATAGAAAATAATATTAAAATATTTTTAACTCAGATTTGTGGTCCCGAAACTACTATTCCAACTAGGGTCTAAACCTGACAGTTACAAGAATTGTACATTACAAAGTTTGCCATTTTAGTACATGTTAAAGTTGTCAATGTAACACCCCAAACCGGCCCATGAGTCCTGACCGGATCTGGTATGTCACGGAGTAAAAGCATTTCGAAAGACATAGATTTTCTGGTGAAAAATTTGGTAAAATTGAGCTAGGGTATAAAAACGGTGGTTGGAAACTCAGTTGGGCTTTTATAAACATGGTTGGGTTGATAAACCCTTTGAAAACGTTTGATCATGTAACATCTTAAAATCGTCTGAGTTATTGGTGACTTGGTAAATTTTGTTACCCGATGGTAACTTCCCTGAAAACTCGTAGTAGTTACTTAGTTGAAAAAGTTGCTTTTAATCGGTTCAATTAATATTTATAAAATTCTATTTGTAATATAACATGAGTAAAATAAAGCAATAAAATAAACATCCAACAATAATTAGCGGCCTTATTACAACCCAAAAAAAAAAACTTAGAAAATAAATAATTTTAACTATAGCAAAATAAAATCAAATCCAACGATAAGCATGGCCACCTCGAGTCCTCTCCGGCTCCATCTCCGCGATCTACTCATCTGCAAAATGGTAAGGGAAGGGGTGGGTCACCAAGACTCAGTGTGTAAATCCCCCACCCGGAAAATACAACTCATACACAATTTATTAATAAACATGCACATGCAACCCAACTAACCATCCATACTCCTTTTCACCCGTGTGGTCAAAACCACCGGTGGTCAAAACCACTCGTGACTAGTGTCACAAAATAAATGATGGGGCCAACCCATCGTGTGGTCAAAACCACTGATGACCATAGGTCACAATATATCAAGTGTGGTCAAAACCACTGGTGGTACCAAACCACTGGGACTTAGTCGCAATTTATCAATCGGTGTGGTCAAAACCACTGATGACCATAGGTCACAAATAATCATGCTTAGGCCAATCCATCTTGTGGTCAAAACCACTGACGACAGTCCATAAAATCATCCCCCTCCTCTCATCAATCCCACCATCATCATGCTTACATATCAATATCATAATCCCATATATATATATCATGCATTAAGTACAACATAGCATGTGATGGCAAACTCAACCATATATCATAGATCACAAGTTAGGGGACTTACCCGGCAACCATGATTATGCCACAAGCTAATCACAACCAAAAAGATTAACAGGCAAACAATAAAGTCATGTAAATTAATAAAGTGTGTAGTGAGTTTTTACACACCTATATTTATCGAAATTCCTAGGTCCCGAAGTTTCCAATCTTTAGTGCTAGATCTTGACCCTATATTCGGCCAATTACCAAAGTTAGTGCTATGGACCATTCAGCCAAACCAAAAGAAATACCAAGGGCTCTTGCGGCACTTACCTTGAACGGATTTGATTTCCAAACAAATCCCAAAACCTTAATTAGCCCCTAAATCCATGGCACATATTAGTTTCGGAATTTAAACATAAACTTTTATCAAAAGGCCATTGGCCGAATGTGCTTACCAACTCACCTTTGGAAAATAAAACCCGAAAGCTTCCCTCAATCGGCTATGGCTTCCCTACAATTGTTTTAAGTACATCATTAAGAGTCATAGGCCATTCAGCCATAATCTTAATCCTAAAAGAGAGTGTGGCCCTTTACCTTAATGATGGATTCAGCAAGTCACACCAATATTCGGCACCCTAATTGATGTCACTAGCTTTCGGCTCCTTCAAAGAACAAAAACGGGGTTTTAATACTAAGATTTAGAATGAAGAAAGAAGTGTATTAAAGTCACTACACAAAATCGGTCAAGAAAAGATTACCCTTACCAAACTATTGAAAGCGGCAACACTTAGTTAGGGGGGAGGAGATTCGGCCAACACAATTGAAAGGTGCAAATTTTTTTAGTGAAGGAGGGTAGGTTCGACTAAGTAGAGAAGAAGAAGAGAACTTTTGGAAGAATTTTGGCAAGAGAGGCTAGGAGAATTCAAAGACAACAAAAAGAAAAGAAAAATTGATGAGTTTTAGCACTCCTTGCTATAACAAAGCCGATCATGGGCAGCTTCAAGGAGTCCAATGTTCGGCCAACACCCCTCCCTATGGTGATAATTTCCAGCCTTTAATTATCAAAGATAATGCAAGATTTATCTTACTTTAATCTCCTATTCTCTCTTCATACAATTTAAATGAAAATAAACTTACTAATACTACTCTCTTCTAGCCGATTAAGTGCAAAAAAAGATAAGCTTTATCCTTATCAAGTTAAGAGTCCACAAACATGCCATCAGCTTATTCCCTTTTCACGCCATTTTGCATAAAAAAATAAAACTAATTACTGCTTCTTAGGCTCGAACCAAAGACCTCACTGCCGTAGCCTCCCTTAAACGCCCCATGCCACTCTTCCCATTTGACTTTCATGTCATAGAACCCCCCTCATTTAATTTTAAGGCCTTCCTAGGCCGATCACCCTAAAAATAAAATGCCAAACGCCACTCCAGTTCGAACCCGGACTGCGCTTCTAAGCCCTTAAGTGGCGCTCGGTAACCACTTAACCAACTCAACTTTCATGCCCAAACTCACCCTCAAAATTCTTTAAAGCCTTCCTTACTTGGCCCTTTCCTTTAATGCCCCAAAAACCCAAAACAAAACGCAATCCCCCTTTCCAAGAATCAAACCCAAGACCTTCAATTCGTCACCCCTAACCTTTAAGTGGCGCAAGCAAGCCACTTTGCCACTTAATTCTTTGAGTCATGTTTCGCCCAAAATTCCCCTTAACCCCTATCTCCAAGCTCCTTCCTTTTAAACCTCAAAAGAAATTTTAATTCCAAACGACCTAATTCGGGGTTATGACTAGACCCTTAAAACATGTCTAGCAAACATAAAATTCATTTCTTCAAGCATACACATGGGGAATTAATTGAATTACAAACAACCCCTAATTTAGGATGTTACAGTTCTACCCCCTTAAAATAATTTTGGCCTCGAAATTACCTGGATCAGAAGAGTTGGGGGTATTGCTGCCGCATCACATCCTCGGGTTCCCATGTGGCCTCCTCCGTACCATGGTTCCGCCATAACACCTTTACCAAAGGCACTGACTTCCTCCTCAAAACCTTGACATCTCGATCCAAGATTTGTACTGGCTCCTCCTCGAAAGACAAGTCCGGATTCACTGCAATTTCCTCAACCGGCACTGCGTGTGAGGGATCTGACCGATAACGCCTCAGCATCGAAACATGAAAGACATCATGGATTTGGCTCAATTCCGCCGGCAACTCAAGCTGGTAAGCTACCGGTCCCACACGTTTCAACACCTTGTATGGTCTGATGAATCTAGGGCTTAGCTTGCCCTTCCGGCCAAACCTTAGCACCTTCTTCCAAGGTGACACCTTCAAGAAGACCTTATCGCCCACTGCATATTCAAGCTCTCTGCGCTTAAGATCAGCGTAGGATTTCTGCCTGTCTGATGCCTCCTTAAGACTAGCACGAATTACTCTAACCTTATCCTCCGTCTCTGCCACTAACTCTGGACCCAACATCCGACGTTCTCCTAGTTACATCCAATGTAGGAGTACGACATTTTGACCATCTGACGCCTCATACGGTGCCATCTAAATGCTCGCTGATAACTATTGTTATAAGCGAACTCGCTAAAGGTAGATACTCCTCCCAACTGCCACGGAAATCCAAAACACAGCCCCTTAACATGTCTTCCAACACTTGGATTACCCTCTCAGATTGTCCATTAGACTGTGGGTGAAAAGCCGTGCTGAAATTCAACCTTGTGCCTAACTCCTGATGTAAAGTCTTCCAGAATCTCGACGTGAACCGAGGATCCCAATCGAGATAATGGACACAGTACTCCATGCAAGCATATTATCTGCGATGTACAACTTGGCTAGCTTCAAGCGAGTAGTCAACCCTCATGTACGAAATGGGCCGACTTAGTCAACCGGTCTACTACCACCCAAACAAAGATTTTTTTCTTGGGTGTAAGGGGAGCCCACTTACGAAATCCATAGTAATCTCCTCCCACTTCCATCTGGGATCTTTACCTGGTATAATGACCTCGATGGCAATTGATGCTCACCTTAACTTGTCGGCATGTCGACACTTGCCCACTAACTCGGTTACTTCCTACTTGCACCTACCACCAAAACCGCTCCATTAAATCCCGATACATCTTGCTGCTTCCGGGTGCATAGCGTACGCACTGCTGTGAGCTTCTTTAAGGATTCGTTGCCTCAAATCATCATCCTTAGGCATGCATACTCTCCCCTGAAAGTACAACACTCCATCGCTACTCAAGCTGAAACCTTCGGCCTCACCATTCTGTACTTGCAACCTCCGAGTATTCAAAACTTCATCAGTCATCTGCCTTTCCTTAACCTCATTAATCCAAGACGGCTTCACTTGCAATTCCGCCAAAAGGCTCCCATCCTCATAGAGACTTAGATGAGCAAACATTGCTCGCGAATCCGCTACCACCTTTCAGCTCAATGCATCAGCTACCACATTAGCCTTCTTCGGATGGTATTCGATCGAGCAATCGTAGTCCTTTAGCAACTCAATCCACCTCACGCCTCGATTTAAATCTTTACGAGTTAGGAAGTATCAGACTCTTATGATCTGTGTACACCACCGACTTCTCCCCGTATAGGTAGTGCCTCCAAATCTTCAAGGCAAATACCACAGCAGCTAACTCCAAGTTATGCATTGGGTAGTTAACTTCGTGAGGCCTCAATTGTCGTGATGCATAAGCGACCACCTTCCCTTCTTGCATCAACACACACCCTAAACCAGTATGTGATGCATCGCAATATACAGTGAACTCCTTCCCGGCCTCAGGCTGAATTAAAACTGATGCTTCTGTCAAAATCCTCTTCAGCTTATCGAAACTCTCTTGCTGATTTTTAGCCCACACAAACGGAACCCCTTTTCTCAACAGCTTAGTCAACGGTGCTGCGATTAAGGAGAAATTTTCTACAAATCTTCTATAATATCCGCCAACCCAAGAAAACTCTAAATTTCCGTAACTGACTTTGGTGGATTTCACTCCAACACCGCCTCAATCTTATGGGGATCCACTCTGATGCCCTCAGCTGAAACTACATGCCTTAGAAAAGTTACCTCCTTGAGCCAGAACTCACATTTGCTGAACTTAGCGTACAGCTGTTTCTCCCTTAGAACTTGTAGAACCACATGAAGATGTGCATCATGCTCTTCCTCCGACTTCGAGTACACCAAAATGTCGTCTATGAAGACCACGACGAATCGATCCAGATAGGGTTGGAAAACCGGTTCATCATGTCCATAAACGCGACCGGTGCATTTGTCAAACCAAAAGGCATTACCAGAAACTCGTAGTGTCCATACCGAGTATAGAATGCCGTCTTGTGAACATCAGCCTCCTTCACCTTAAGCTGATGGTACCCTGACCTAAGGTCAATCTTAGAGAACACCGATGCCCCTTTGAGTTGATCGAACAGATCGTCAATCCTGGGCAAAGGATACCGGTTCTTTATTGTCAACTTGTTCAGCTGCCGATAGTCTATACACATCCTCATTGTCCCATCTTTTTTCTTGACAAACAAAGACCGGAGCTCCCCACGGTGATACACTTGGTCTGATGAACCCTCTATCCAACAGTTCCTGAATCGCGCTTTCAACTCTACCAATTCTTTCGGTGCCATCCGATACGGAGCTATAGATACGGGCGCGGTTCTGGGCAACAGATCTATCCCAAATTTAACCTCACGGTCCGGAGGTAGACCTGAAGTTCCTCCGAAACACATCCACATAGTCCCTTACAGTCCGGACATCATTCACAGCCACATCCTTAGCATCCATAGCACACACATGCACCACATATGCTTCACAACCCTTCTTCACCATCTTTTCTGCCTTTAATGCAGAAACCAAATTAGATAGGTAATCTCTCCTTCTTCCTATCATCACCACCTCATCACCTTCCACTGTCTTTATTACCATGCGCTTAGCTGTGCAATCCAAGCTAGCCTGATACTTCACTAGCCAATCCATCCCGAGAATTAGGTCGAACTCCCAAAACGGTAGTTCCATCAAGTCTGCCAAGAACACGACCCCTTGGAGTTCTAGGGTACATACTTATAGAGTTTACTTACTTCTACAGAGTGACCTAGGGGGCTTAATATAGTCATCTTCCTAGAAGCAAGCTCAGAGTCTAGGTGCAAAGTTTCCACTACGCTACTAGCAATGTACGAGTGGGTTGAGCCAATGTCAATCAAAGTATTATAAGGCACACCAAAGATCAAGAACATACCTATGACGTCCGGCAAGTCGTCGCCTCCTCTTGAAGCCTCGCGACATAGTCCAAACCAGTCGTCTAGCTTCAAGACCACCAGATTTCCCTCGGTGCCCACGACCTCCGCCAAAGACCATTACCTCCTCTTCCCGCACCACGCACCCTCCGAGGTGTTGGTTATCCTTCGTTTAGGTGCTCGATCCCGACCTCGATCTCGCCTAGCTACTTTCTTCGGACAGTCTCTAACTCGATGCTCCATAGACCCACATTCGAGGCATCCTCGATTACCATTCCAACACTCCCCCTTGTGAGACTTGCCACACCGAGCACACCGTGGTGGCCATTGAGGATTGGTAGCAGCAGCAGCAGGCCTAGTAGCCTGATCCGACCCACCAAACATTGTCCTCTTCTGCTGGTTACCCAAAAACTTTGAAGGTTTAGAGCTCCTCTTATTCCAATTTCTATCTTGATTTTGTCTAACCGACTGTCTTACCCCTTCAGCTACCTTCGATTTCTCCACTAAGACCGCGAACTCCCATTCCTGTTGTGGAGCTATCATCATTCTCAGCTCATCTCTTAGCCCGTCCTTGAATGTAACACAGCGATCATGCTCGGTACCCACAATACCACGAGCATATCTACTCAACCGGAGGAACTTGCCTTGAACCAGATTCAAGAAGGCCTTTCGCTATGCATCCACGTAACTAGTTCCGATATATTTCTTCTGATAAGCATCTCTGAAGAATTTCCAGGTTAGATTTTCTGCCACCGTTCCATCCCTTACGGTGAACCACCACTGATATGACTCATCCCGAAGCAAAGAAATGATACCCTTCAACTTCTCCTCACCGTGAAATCCAAGTCACCCATAATCCTTTCAGAGGATTCCAACCAATATTCCGCCAAGACCGGGCGCCACTCCGTAAACTCCTCTGAATACTTCGCTCTGTTAGCGAGTCATTCAACCACGATTTACTTGCTCGCACTTTGCGCCACCTCAAAGAACTCGCTCCAATACCGTGAATCTGACTTGAGATACGACATCATTTCCACCAGTCTGATCTTGGAACTCAATTTTCGCCGCTGGCAGATCCGGCATCTCATTTCGGACCGTGACCAGACCTTGCTGGCTCCGACAAGGTCATCCTACCCCTACCACAGCCACGCGGTGGACGTCCACGACCTCTTGAACTCATTCGATCGCTTGCGTTTATCTGTTTAAGAATTTTATGCATTAGTATTTCACTTGGTTATCCGCGAAGAAATTTTATGACAGAAGTTTTAGGAGTGGTTCTTTCGTATCATACATGCACACAGTCCTTCTATTCATTCATTCAAAAAGATGTTGTAGTTTTCATTGTGATCGTTTTTCCACTACCCAGGGGTATTTCCGTAATTTATCCTATAAGGGTATTTTTGTAATTTTTCAAAAATACAAATTTTTGGATGTTTTTATCAAAAAGTATTTTGGAACTCTTAAATTCACGGAATACTTTGAAAAATTTTGAAAATCAGGGGTATTTCAGTAATTTTAGACCTCAGGGGTATTTCGGTAATTTTTTCACAAATCGAGGTGAATTTGTAAAATTTAAAGGAATCAGGGATATTTCAAAAGTTGTAAAACTTTGATGGTTCCTTTTTAAGAATTTACTTTTCCAAAATAGTGATGTTGCAAAATTTTGAAATCAGGGTCAATTTGGTAATTTTGTAGGTTAAGGGCAATTTTGTAATTTTCTAAAATCATGACGTTTTTGAAATTTAAGGTTTTTGGGCACTTTTTATGTGATGAAATTTTTGATTAAAACCGTGGGTATTTTAGGAATATCATAAATCAAGGGTGTTTTCGAAATTTTACCCCTAAGGGTATTTTAGTAATTTCACATAATCAGGGTATTTTCACAAAATGGTTTCCAAAAATTGGGTTCTAAGTGATTTCACAAAAGAAGGATATTTTGGAATTTTCTATTTGAAAATTTTTCATATGGAGGGTATTTTGATAGTTTACAAGCCAAGGGTATTTTGGTTATTTTTCAAACTGAGGGGTATTTTGGTCATTTTTTTTAAAACAAGGTTTTAATTACTTCAAAAAAAAAACAAAACGGCTAGTCCCTTTCGGGTTTTAGTTATCGAGTTTAGCCTGTGAGTGTGTCGTCTCAGCTAGGATGAACCGTTACTACGCACCATGTAGGATTCAAGTAAGTAGGAGGTGAGTCACTAGATCGCTTAAATACAGTGCTCCCACCGAATCCAATCCTAAACATGCGTATAACGATTGCCACATCCCTTGCTTAGTGACAACTCACAGGGTTGTTTAGGTAATTTTTAAATCTTATGCATAGTTGAGGTATGCTAGCCCTAGGGTTCAATAATTTCTATTCTAACAGTCCACGCTCCCAATTTACCCTTCTACCCTCAACAAATATTCACAAAAATGGATAGAATTACTTACCTAGGCGGATTAGTGGGAGACTCGGTGCCATCTTGTTCAAGCCTGACACTTCCAAAACATTTCAATAAGGCCTACTCATAAAAACAAAACATTTTGGGCCTTGGGCCCCCCACAATGAAGTTTTGAACCTGCTCGATACAAAAATGTAACACCCCAAACTCGACCCATGAGTCTTGACGGATCCGTATGTCACGAGTAAAAGCGTTTGAAAGACATAGATTTTCCGTGAAAATTTGGTAAAATTGGGCTAGGTATAAAAATGGTGGTTGGAAACTCGGTTGGGCTTTTATAAACATGGTTGGGTTGATAAACCCTTTGAAAACGTTTGATCATGTAACATCTTAAAATCGTCTGAGTTATTGGTGACTTGGTAAATTTTGTTACCCGATGGTAACTTCCTTGAAAACTCGTAGTAGTTACTTAGTTGAAAAAGTTACTTTTAACCGGTTCAATTAATATTTATAAAATTCCATTTGTAATATAACATGAGTAAAATAAAGAAATAAAATAAACATCCAACAATAATTAGCGGCCTTATTACAACCCAAAATAAAAAAAACTTAGAAAATAAATAATTTTAACTATAGCAAAATAAAATCAAATCCAACGATAAGCATGGCCACCTCGAGTCCTCTCTGGCTCCATCTCCGCGATCTACTCATCTCGCAAAATGGTAAGGAAGGGTGAGTCACCAAGACTCAAGTGTAAATCCCCACCAAAAAATACAACTCATACACAATTTATTAATAAACATGCACATGCAACCCAACTAACCATCCATACTCCTTTTCTACCCGTGTGGTCAAAACCACCGTGGTCAAAACCACCGGTGACTAGTGTCACAAAATAAATGATGGGGCCAACCCATCGTATGGTCAAAGCCACCGATGACCATAGGTCACAATATATCAAGTGTGGTCAAAACCACGGTGGTACCAAACCACTGGGACTTAGTCGCAATTTATCAATCGGTGTGGTCAAAATCACTGATGACCATAGGTCACAAATAATCTGATGGGGCCAACCCATCTTGTGGTCAAAACCACTGACGACAGTCCATAAAATCATCCCCCTTCTCTCATCAATCCTACCATCATCATGCTTACATATCAATATCATAATCCCATATATATATATACATATATCATGCATTAAGTACAACATAGCATGTGATGGCAAACTCAACCATATATCATAGATCACAAGTTAGGGGACTTACCCGGCAACCATGATTATGCCACAAGCTAATCACAACCAAAAAGATTAACAGGCAAACAATAAAGTCATGTAAATTAATAAAGTGTGTAGTGAGTTTTACACACCTATTTTATCGAAATTCCTAGATCCCGAAGTTTTCAATCTTTAGTGCTAGATCTTGACCCTATATTCGGCCAATTACCAAAGTTAGTGCTATGGACCATTCGGCCAAACCAAAAGAAATACCAAGGGCTCTTGCGGCACTTACCTTGAACGGATTTGATTTCCAAACAAATCCCAAAACCTTAATTAGCCCCTAAATCCATGGCACATATTAGTTTCGGCATTTAAACATAAACTTTTATCAAAAGGCCATTGGCCGAATGTGCTTACCAACTCACCTTTGGAAAATAAAACCAAAGCTTCCTCAATGGCTATGGCTTCCTACAATTGATTTAAGTACATCATTAAGAGTCATAGGCCATTCGGCCATAATCTTAATCCTAAAAGAGAGTGTGGCCCTTTACCTTAATGATGGATTCAGCAAGTCACACCAATATTCGGCACCCTAATTGATGTCACTAGCTTTCGGCTCCTTCAAAGAACAAAAACGGGGTTTTAATACTAAGATTTAGAATGAAGAAAGAAGTGTATTAAAGTCACTACACAAAATCGGTCAAGAAAAGATTACCCTTACCAAACTATTGAAAGCGGCAACACTTAGTTAGGGGGGAGGAGATTCGGCCAACACAATTGAAAGGTGCAAATTTTTTTAGTGAAGGAGGGGGTAGGTTCGGCTAAGTAGAAGAAGAGAAGAAGAGAACTTTTGGAAGAATTTTGGCAAGAGAGGCTAGGGAGAATTCGACAGCAACAAAAAGAAAAGAAAAAATTGATGAGTTTTTGGCACTCCCTTGCTATAACAAAGCCGATTATGGACAGCCCCCCAAGGAGTCCAATGTTCGGCCAACACCCCTCCCTATGGTGATAATTTCCAGCCTTTAATTATCAAAGATAATGCAAGATTTATCTTACTTTAATCTCCTATCCTCTCTTCATACAATTTAAATGAAAATAAACTTACTAATACTACTCTCTTCCAGCCGAATAAGTGCAAAAAAAGATAAGCTTTATCCTTATCAAGTTAAAAGTCCGCAAACATGCCATCAGCTCATTCCCTTTTCACACCATTTTGCACAAAAAAATAAAACTAATTGCTACTTCTTAGGCTCGAACGAAAGACCTCACTGCCGCAGCCTCTCTTAAACGCCCCATGCCACTCTTCCCATTTGACTTTTATGTCATAGAACCCCTCTCATTTAATTTTAAGGCCTTCCTAGGCCGATCACCCCAAAAATAAAATGCCAAAACTCCACTCCAGCAGTTCAAACCCCAGACCTGCACCCCAAGCCCTTAAGTGGCGCTCGGTAACCACTTAACCAACTTAACTTTCATGCCCAAACTCACCCTCAAAATTCTTTAAAGCCTTCCTTACTTGGCCCTTTCCTTTAACGCCCCAAAAACCCAAAACAAACGCAATCCCCCTTTCCAAGAATCGAACCCAAGACCTCCCATTCGTCACCCCTAACCTTTAAGTGGTGCAAGCAAGCCACTTTGCCACTTAATTCTTTGAGTCATGTTTCGCCCAAAATTCCCCTTAACCCCTATCTCCAAGCTCTTTCCTTTTAAACCCTTAAAAAGAAATTTTTAATTCCAAATTTGACCTAATTCGGGGTTATGACTAGACCCTTAAAACATGTCTAGCAAACATAAAATTCATTTATTCAAGCATACACATGGGGAATTAATTGAATTACAAACAACCCCTAATTCAGGATGTTACAGTCAATGTAAACTTTATTCTTATTGATTCTTTTTAGGAAAACTGTTCCATGTTTTAGTTGAACGAATATGTGATTTTATCATGCCAGGTAATTTTAGAGAATGTGTTAAGAAGGAGACAATAATTGTACCAATCTTTTTTGTAGGATAAAAGGAGACAAAAAGATCCATCCATTCACAACTTGTAACCCAAGATTTCACCAATCAATGATCATCAGCAATAAATGTAGCACCCCTCACCCGTATTCAACGCTAGAATAGGGTTACAGAGTATTACCAGACTTACAACACATTTAAACATACTTTTCTTATACATGTAATTAATACATGCAATATTCATTCAATCTCAATCAATTTATCCCTAATACGAGCCTACGAGGCTTTAAACATGCATTGGGAGTAGTTCATAACTAAACTGATAACTTTTAAAACATTTGGAACACTTAGAAATTTTTTCTCAAAATAGGGGACACAAGCTCATGTGGCCAGACTGTGTGTCTCACACGATCACCAGACACGTCCGTGTCACAAGCCGTGTGAACATTTGAAATGGAAGCATATGGTCGTGTCCCAGCCCGTGTCCTACCCCGTGTCCAAACAAGTGAGCTTACTGACTTGGGTCACACGGCCAATCACACTCCCGTATGCCCTTAGAAGTGGCCACACATGCACGTGTGCCATGCCGTATGCTAGGCCGTGCCAAACCTGTAGGGTATACTGACTTATGCAACATGGCCAAGTCACACGCCCGTGTGCTAGGCCATGTGCAAATTAGGGGGTATACTGACTTATGCCACACGGCCAATCACACGCCCGTGTGTGAGACCATGTGGAGCGTACTGACTTCATTTCAATTTCAACACCAGGGGACACATGGCTGTGTAACATGACCGTGTGTCACAGACAACTGAGACACACGCACGTGTCTTTGCCCGTGTGGACAAAAATAGGCTATTTACCTAGCCAATTTGCCACCCACATTTGAATGTACCTACATCAACCCAAATGGCACCACAACATAGGATAATATGACATTATAACCAACCAATTCAAGCTTAACTCATATACATTCACTACTCCCATTCTTTATGCACACTAATCACAAAACATATCATACCATTTATACCAAACTTCACACTTACCATTCAACTATTTATACACTTCCAAATATGCATCATTATACATCAAGATCATAAGCATATAACTACTCCAATATCAATCAAATAACCTCCACAATTTTTAAAATATACAAGCCACATATACCTATTCATGAACTCACAACATAAGCCATATATTTATATATATACACATGGTTCAAACATATCAAAACAATCTAACTTTCATGGCTATATACAACTCATTACCAACTTACATACCAAAATGACCATAATCCTATACATGCCATATGGCCAAACCATAAGCTCAAAAGTACCAAAGTGATGGTTGGATAGTGTGACGATATCTCCAACAATCCTCGAATCTGAGTTAGCTTTGAAATCACTACTAAAAACAAAGAAATACACAAAATAAGCTTTATAGCTTAGTAAGCTCATATGAAATCAACTCGAACTAATCATAAATTCACAACTCAACAATTTGAATAAATCAACATGTAACTCTTTTTAACTAACAAACCTTTCACATATTTAATCATAAAATTATATGCATACTTCATAATTTCTTCGATTTAAAGTTCATACGATTCATATACATACCTGTACCAATTCGTAACAAACTCATACCTATTCGAAATAATGCCTAATACTCGAAATCTTGCACACTAAGTGCCACACATAGCTGAAGCTTTCTCAATCTCGCACACTAAGTGCTGTATATAGCCAAAGCTATCTCAAATCTAAGTGCCATATATAGCCAAAGCTATCTCGAATCGCACACTAAGTGCCTTTTTATAGCACAATTGTCGTCAAACATGACTATAGACTCGTATACACAATTTATACAATATCAAAGCATTTCAAGCATAATTATAATAATGCTTATTCAATACGTGTAACGACCCAAAATTGGGCCCATTGGGCCTTGGGTGTGGGAGCGTTTAAAATTTTTGAAAACAAGAGAACGATCGTAATGCAAGTTGGACCTATTAGGTGAGTGATTTTGGAAGGTTAGGAGGCTTCTATGAAGTCTTGGGATCAAACTTGGGCTTTAGAAAAATTTTGGTTTTAGGTGAGTAAAACCCTGGGAGTTAGTAAGTAGGCTTTAAGAATAAAATGTGGGGAAAAATGACACAAAAAGGAGTTGTGGTCTAGTGGTAAATGACACCACATAGGAGACAAGGAGGTGACGCCACAAGGAAGCAAGGGGTCCAAGGTTCAAGCTTTGGCGCTGACATTTCATTTTGATTAATTTTTAAGTGAACTTGGACTTTGGCCCATAGATTTATATTTAGTTGCGCATGATGTTAGACACAGGGAAGCGAGTGGTCTAGTGGCAAGGCGTCATTAAGGGCGCAAGGGAGCCTGGGTTCAAATCTCATGACAAGCAGGGGAGTATTTATTTTGCGGATTAGACGGCCAAAGTTTGTGTTGGATTTAAACTCTACTGAAGAAGGGATCCCACATCGAAAAGCTAGAAAGAGGGAAGGTGAGAAGCTGGCTATATATGGAGCTGTCTATGAGGAGAGAAAGCATACCTTGGTGGGAGTTTGGGCATAGGAGCATTCGGAGCGCGGATTAGCTTCAGACTCCTATCAGGTGTGTATCTCGCACTACTCTAGTTGTAGAGCGACAAATGCCGAAATATCGGTCACACGGTGATGGTAGCCATATGAGCGTGCGTGTGCACGTGTGGGAGCTTCGACGCGATAGTCAAGGCCACCATGAGTATTCTTGTGGGTTGACGTTGTTTGGGCCCATATGAATAAATTGTATGATTGTGTAGTAGATAGTGAACTGGTCTATGTGAATCTCATATCTGTGGCTAGATTTGGGCTAAATGGGCCACACGAACGTGTGGGTCCATTTGGGCTGAGAATGGGCCCTAGGCCCATTCGCATCGTTATCTCTATTTAGAATATCTTGATTTGCAAAATTACCGAAATACCCCTGGTTTGCAAAATTATTAAAATACCCCTGGTTTGAGAAATTATCGAAATACCCCTGGTTTGAGAAATTACCGAAATACCCCTAGTTTGTGAAATTATCGAAATACCGCTGGTTTGCAAAATTACTAAAATACCCCTGGTTTGCAAAATTACCGAAATACCTTTGATTTGCAAAATTACTGAAATACCCTCTATGGGTAAAGTTACCGAAATACCCTTGATGGGTAAAGTTACCGAAATACTCTCGATGGGTAAAATGACCATTTTACCCCTAACCGATTAAATGACCGTTTTACCCCTAATCGATTAAATGACCGTTGTACCCTCGTGGTAGTACTAGTGTTGTATGTGTTAATTGTATGATTGATTATGTTTGAGATGCACTGCATACATGGATTAGCTATGAGTAGAATTACCGAATTACCCCTGTAGGGTAGGATTACCAGAATACCCTTATAGGGTAAATTGACTATTTTGCCCCTGAGGGTAAAAGAGTAATTTTGGTGTCATGATTTGACTGTGATTGTATGACTGTGGTTTAACTGACTTGACTGTAGGTGTGTGTTTGATTTGCTGTTAATGTGTGTTGAAATGACGGTTACTAAGCATGGCCATTTTGCATACACGTGTAATGATTGAGTATGACATACACGATATATTGCATTGGGTTGGGTTATGCTTATGGAGGAAGTACTGTACTGATGGCTATGCCACGTTTTACGGATTTAGTGGCTTTGCCACGTATACTGATTAAGTGGCTCAGCCACATATACCGTTATTAGTAGCTTGGTTGCATTATTGGAGAGCTTGGCTCTGTGCCATCTTGATTAAGGCTGTGTGTCGATATATTACTGTCACTGAGGGCTATGTGCCTAACAGATATCGATGACTCTGTGTCGATCATATTTACACAAGGCTGTGTGCCGATTATATTACCGTCGCTGATGGCTATGTGCCAAACATAATACGATTCATTGATGGCTCGTGCCAATTATAATATCGCTATTAAAGGCTTAAGAGCCGATATGTTTATACCGGCACCTACCGCATTCTTGGAGTGTAGGGTGGGTGGGTTGACTTGGTCCCCACATGGAGTGTAGAAATTTGATGCAATGTGGAGTGTAGGGTTGGATTGGGGTCCTCATACTATTGCATATCTGTTCATGAGATCTGTCACTGTACTGGGCTTAGGCCACTTGTTCTACTATTGGTTTGGGCTAGGCCTAATTGATTCTGTTATGGGATGTGCCCCAAATGATATCGTGGTGGGCTTTGACTCACGTTTGCGTTGAACTGACTGTACTGTTACTATTAAAAGGGCTTTGGCCCATACTGTTTAGGTTTCTATTTTTGTATACTAACTGTTACTCTGGTAAGGGGATTACATACTGAGTTTTCGCAAACTCACCCCGTTTTTAACAATGCAAGTAATCCCCAGTGTTAGAGGATTTGGAGCTACGGAGAACTCGGAGGTGGCCATACGTCGGAATTTCTTCTTTCGAAACTTAGTAAATTCAGTTTAAATTTATTTTATGTTATTATTTTGGGTTAATATTTTGTGTAATAAGGCCATTAGATTTTTCTTCTAAAATTTCGTATAGTAATTTTGCTAGTTAATAATTATTAATCGGTTAATCACGAATTTTTAAGCAATAACAACCGTTTTCAAAATAACACGGTTCCGCAATTCTTTGAGTCAGATTTCAGCAATAAACAAAGTTTTCGAAAATAATAACATCTTTACAAGGAAACATTTTAAGCAAATATTGTTTTCAAAAGCAAAAAAGTTCGAAGTTTCAAAAAAGATGAACGCATAGCTTTTAAACAACCTTTTGATGTGACATTCTAGATTCGGTTATAACGTCTAGGCTGGGTTTGGGGTGTTACAATACGAACTTACCTAGAATGTAAAAATGATAATGCGGTCAACTAGTCCGAAACCTCGTTCTTCCCCTGATCTAAGTCTGTATTTTGGTTTTATTAATCTATATAATATCAAATTAAACTCATTTAATCATCTATTTATTTAATTTAGTCCAAATTCCACTTTAAGGCATTTTTACACAATTGCCCCTAAAATTTCATATCTTTTACAATTTAGTCCTTATTTAATAAAATCACAAATTCATGCAATTTAATTACAACCCATGCTAGTCAAATTTCTATAGTACTCATATTAGCCCATATTTCTCATCTGTTCAAGCATTTAACCACACATTTTCACATTTTAACAAATAGATACATATTTTGCATTTTTACTCAAAATCACTTTACAAAACTTGTTTAACTATCAACAAGCATTCATGATCTATCAAGAAACTTCAAAACACATGCTATTTCATCAACGTCAACATCTAAAATCTTTAACAATATTGCAAATTAGTCCCTGGGCTAACTAGTACTACCTGCAATTATCACAAAAACATAGATATCATTAAAAATCGAGTCAAAATCACTTACCAATTTAACTTTGCAAGTGTCGAACCCTAAAACACAACCATGGAGTTTCTCCTTTCTTATTTTCTATGAAATAAGCAACTAAGAAGATGATAACTTTGTGTTTTAATTATTTAACTTATTTTATAAATTACCATTTTAACCTTGTTAATTAACCATTAAAACAACATATATAATGTCCATAAAAGTCCACTCACACAAATAATGGTCTAATTACCATATAAGGACCTCTAAATTAAGATTCCATAGCTATTAGATACTTTTAGCTAATGGAACTCCACTTTTACACTTTACGCGATTTAGTCCTTTTTATCAAATTGATCATTCAAACGATAAAAATTCTTAACAAAATTTTTACACAATCACTCAATCATGGTGTAAATGTTAAAATAATAGTAAAATAAATATTTTGACTTTGGATTTTTTTGTCCCGAAACCACTATTCTTATTTGACCAAAAACAGGCTGTTACAAATCTCCTCCCTTAGGGATTTTCGTTCCTGAAAATCTTACTAGTGAATAGGTTAGGGTACCGTTTTCTCATAGATTCCTTAGGCTCCCATTTAGCCTCTTTAACTCCGTAACATTGCCACAAGACTTTTAATAAAGCTATGCGTTTATTTCTCAACTCTTTGATCTCTCGAGCCAAAATTCTGATTGGTTCTTCGTTGTACGTCACATCAGGTTTAATCTCAATCTTTGACGGGGAAATCACATGTGAGGGATTCGATCGATATCGACGCAGCATCAACACATGAAACATATTGTGGATTTTCTCTAACTCAATTAGTAAAGCTAGCCGATATGCCACTGGACCTATTCTTTCGATGATCTCATACGGCCCGATGAATCTCAGACTCAATTTGCCTTTACGGTCAAAATGAAGTATTTTCTTCCACGGATATACTTTCAAAAACACTTTGTCACCGATTTGAAATTCAATGTCTTTTCATTTCAAATCCGCATACGATTTCTGACGATCTAAAGCTACTTTCAAACAGTCGCGCATTACTTTAACTTTCTTTTCGGTTCCTATAATCGAATCAACCTCGTGAATCTGTTTCTCGCTAAGCTTAGTCCAGTACAATGGAGTTCGGCATTTATGACCATACAATGCTTCGTACGGTGCCATCTTTATACTTGATTGAAAGCTATTATTATATGCAAATTCAACCAGCGACAAATATTTCTTCCAGTTACCTTCGAACTCTAAAACACAACATCGAAGTATACCTTCAAGAATCTGAATTACTCTCTCAGGCTGACCGTCGGTTTGCAGATGAAAAGCTATACTAAAATTCAACTTTGTACCCAGAGCTTCTTGTAATTTCTTCCAACGCCATGATGTAAACCTTGGATCTCTATCCGAAATAATCAAAACTGGCACCCCGTGCAATCTAACGATCTCAGCAATGTATAATTAAGCTAATCTATCGAGTGAATAGTCAGTACGTATATGATTGAAATGTGTTAATTTCTATAATCGATCAACAATAACCCAAATAACATCTTTCTTTTTCGGAGACAAAGGTAATCCCAATACGAAATCCATCGTAACTCTGTCCCATTTCTATTTTAGTATCATCACAGGTTGAGGTAAACCCGATGGCACTTGATGTTCAACTGTAACTTGCTGACATCTAAACATCTCACTACAAAATCAAAAATATCTCGTTTCATACTCGACCACCAATACAGTTGTTTCAAATCATTGTACATTTTAGTAGTTACAGGATGAACGGATAAACAACCACTACGTGCCTCGTGTAAAATTTTCTGAATCAACTCCAAATTTTTTGGTACACAGATTCTATCTTGGAACGTCAAACAATCATCGGATCGAATTTGGTACTCTGAATCACTAGTCGACTCACATTGCACTCTTTTAGCTTGCAATTCACTATCACATTTTTGAGCTTCGCAAAATTGTTAAAGAAATACTAGTTTAACTTTTAACTTAGCTAAAATCGAACCATCATTAGATAATGTCAACTTTGTATTCATTGCTCTCAAGGCAAACAATGATTTTCTATTCAAAACATCCGTGATTACATTCATTTTTCCTGGTTGATAATCAATCACTAGTTCATAGTCTTTTAGTAGCTCGAGCCATCTCCGTTGTCCCAAATTCAAATATTTCTGAGTCATAATATACTTTAAGCTTTTATGATCAGTAAAGATGTGGCATTTTTCACCGTACAAATGGTGACGCCAAATTTTCATTGCAAATACAATAGCGGCCAACTCTAAATCATGTGTTGGATAGTTCTTTTCATGCGGATTTAACTGTCTGGAAGCATAAGCTATCACTTTTCCCTCTTGCATCAACACACAACCCAAACCGTTTAATGACGCATCGCTGTAAATCACAAATTCTTTACCCGACTCAGGTTGAATCAACACTGGTGCCTCAGTTAACAATGCTTTCAATTGATCGAAGCTTTGTTGACATTTTTCGGACCATTCAAAATTTACATCTTTTTGTAGCAGTCTGGTCATTGGTGTAGCAATCATTGAGAACCCTTTTACAAAACGTCGATAGTAACCAGCCAATCCTAGAAAGCTTCTAACCTCGAATACATTTCTAGGTGGTTTCCAGTCAATAGCTGCAGAAATCTTGCTCGGATCAACTCTTATACCTTCCGCAGAAACAATGTGCCCCAAAAATCCAACTTTCCAAAGCCAAAACTCACATTTGCTGAATTTAGCATACAGTTGCTTATCTCTCAAGGTCTGCAACACAATCATCAAATGCTCGGCATGTTCAGACTCATCTCGAGAATAGATCAGAATGTTGTCAATGAACACAACAACAAATCTGTCTAAATACGGTTTAAAGATCTGATTCATCAAATCCATAAAATGGCAAGAGAATTAGTTAGTCCAACAGGCATAACAAGGAGTTCATAATGTAACACCCCAAATTCGGCCCATGCGGTATAACCAGATCTGGCATGTCACATGAAGAAAATGAATAAAGAACTTATGATTCTTACTAAAGATGTTGTTATTAGGCTATTGTTTAAGAAAACAAATTTGATTTAGAAATACTTAATAAAATACTACTAATCTTGAAAGGTTGATTGAAGATCGATAATTAAACTAGTGATCTTTTAAAAATCGTGACTTTTGAAAATATTGTTGATAATTGAAAGAAAATTTTCGAGTTAAATTATTTGTAAAAGTTTGTTAGGAAATCTATTTGTTAATCTATTTTGGAAAACCTTTATTTATGATTTTAGAAAATCCCCATTTAAAATAATTCAAGAAAAATAATAAGTACGACTAAACATAAAAAAAAAAACAAATAAAAATATCCCAGAGGCCTTATTACAACTTTTAAACCCAAAATAGTAAAAGTAATAAAATAAACGAAAGAAGAAATTTAAAGTTAAAAAAAATACCATTTCTGAAGTATGGCCTCCATCGAGTCATCCATGGCCCAAGTCCACATCACTAAGCATTACCTGCAAAGATTAAGAAGGAGGGGTGAGTTACTAGAACTCAGTGTATAATCCCCCTTACCGTCATCCACTGGGCTCGAACCCGTAAAGTAGTGTCTTGGGCCTCAGCCCATATAGCATAATCTTGGACTGAAGCCCATTTACATAATAATATTTAAGTAAATGTATGCAACCCAACCCATCCATCAATCACACCCCCGACCGGCCAATCACACCTATGGGGATCAAGTCAACCCACCCCGCCGCTCACACCAATATGCAGCCAAGCTGCTAAAGTATAATATTTTTGTGGTCAAGCCACCGAAATCATAATTAAGCATATTAATGAATAAATTGTGGTAATGCCACCAGGCTACACTACTCTCTATACAATTTTTCCCATCCCATGCAATATGTAAAAATGCAACATTCATAATTAAACATCCACATACATATATAATCATCAATAATCTAATGAATTAATTTCGGTGAATCGATCCATTAAAGCAATTTAATAATTCGGCCCACTAAGGCATTTTAACAAATCGGCCCATTTAGGGCATTTTAGCAAATTGGCCCATTAGGGGCATTTTGGTAATTCAGCCCACAAGGGCATTTTTGTAATTTTATAAATTAACATCGATTTTGACAAATCTTAGTATTAACGATTTTTAAGCAAATCACTCGATTCATACCATATTACCGTTGTTAAGTTCTTAAGCAATATCGATCGATTTTTCTAACATGATGATAAATCACAGATTTACGAAATTTCGGTGTGAGATTACACACCTGATTACGGTAAGGACTAAGCTTTCTTGATCGTCGGCATCTAGATCACCATTATGCTCAATTAATCAACAAATGAGATTTTCTTAATCCAAATATCTAAATCTAACGATCTAATGAAATACTTACCCTTAGTATCATGAACAACCACAATTTGTCTATTCTCACCAGATGATGGTCCACAACCCGTGAAAATCCCGAATTGTTGATACCGCCCTTCGTTTGAACTTGGGAGTAGGGATCGCAAATCCACTCCTTTTGTGTTCTCCTATCGCTTTTCTTTTCAAATCGTTACCACTTGCCTCCATTGGAAAAGTCTCGATTAGAAAAATACTGTGATAAGTGAACGTAATTGTTTAGGGATAGGATTCGACTTACCACTACTTCCAAAGGATCAATGAGTAGAGAAAAACGAGCGATCAAGTCCTCTATAATATCTGATTAGTTAAATCCATCGATCCGTTTTAACAGAATAACCAAGAAATGAAAGATATCAAAATAAACCATAACGAAACTCTTTACCTTAACAATGATGAATCCGATTCCACCGATTGGGCTTAAGGCTACGGATGAATCGACAAGGATGTGGTATTTGACCAACCACTAGAACACTACAAAAAAAGAATTGATTATGATATGAGGAAATAGGAGAGAGAGTGATATTTCAGTTTTGAATTAAAGTAGAACAACCGAATAGTGATGGACACACATTCGGCTAGGAAGGAAAGAAAATGAAAGGAATAGAATGAAGCCCTTACTCGATTCAACCAAGGAGAAATGTTCAACATGCAAGAATAGAGAAGAGAGAGGATGTTAAAGATTCGGCTAATGAAAAGAAAAGGGAAAGGAATGTTCGGCAAATCAAAGTTGTCAACTAAGAAGAAAAGAGAGGTTGAAGAAATAGTGAGAAAAAGAAAGAAAGATAGAAAAGTAGTGTTAGGGGGTTTCGGCTAATACCAAGGAGAAAGATGACCAAAATGTCTTGAGTAATTCGACAAAACAAAAGAAAAAGAACCAAAATGATTTGAGTGTTTCGGCCAAAACAGAAAGGTTGGAAAAGAGACACAAAAATGTTCAAAAAGAAAATACCTCTCATGCACAATTTGCAAAAAGGCTATAGCAAATTGGTTCCCAAAATCCCCCTGCCAAAATCGTGAATCACCTATACCAAAAGATGAGTGTTGACCAAAACTCTTTCCTTAGGCAACTCCTAATATTTGGCCAACATGTCCCCCTCCCTTATCCTTTTCTTTGATTTCTTTCCTTCTTTTTCCTTTGTCTTCCTCCTTACCATATTCTTTAGCCATCTTTCCATCAATAAAAAGTCTCCCTTACCATATTTAGAACCATTGCCGACACTTTGGAATAGGGGCACAAAAATAAATCCAAAAATTTGCAATAGATGGGATTCGAGCCCTTTCCTTTCATGCTCTCCATTTGACGCCACACCACTCCACCATGTGCTCCACTTATGCTAGCAAAATACACACTTATTTCCTTAAGCCTTGATGCCACTTACCTTCTCTCCTTAAAGTACTTAAACAAAAAAATTTTGCTGAGGCCCAACTCAACCCCAAGCCTTCTTTGGACCTCTAAACATGCACAATAAACATTTTTAACTAGCCTATCGCATGGTATAATGTAAAACATAAAATTATAAATTTCAAGATGTTACACATAATGTCCGTACCTAGTTTTGAATGCAGTTTTTGGCACATCTGAGTCTTTAACTCTTAACTGATAATAACTAGATCTCAAATCAATCTTTGAAAACAATGTTGTACCTTTCAACTGATCAAACAAATAATCTATTCTCTGTAATTGATACTTTTTCTTTATCGTAACCTTGTTGAGCTGACGATAGTCAATACACATTCTCATTGTTCCTTCTTTCTTCTTTACAAACAATACTGGAGCACCCCAGGACAAAAAACTCAGTCGTGCAAAACCTCTATCTATTAACTCTTGTAACTGAGCTTTCAACTCTTTCAAATCTATCGTAGCCATTCTATACGGAGCTATAGATATTGGTGAAGTTCCAGGCACTAGTTCAATAGTAAATTCAACCTTTCTAATAGGTGGCAACCCTAGTAATTCTTCAAGAAACACATCCGGATATTCACAAACAACTGGCACTGATTCAATATTTGATTCAAACACTTTTGTATCCAAAATATAAGCAAGATAAGCTTCACAACCTTTTCTCACACATCTCTGAGCTGATATAGACGAAATCACGACAGGCAATTCACTCAATTCATCTAATTCAATTCGAATGATTTCACTATTTTGACATTTCAATTCAATAATATTTCATCTATAGTTCACAATGACATCATGTAAAGTCAACCAATCCATACCTAGAATCACATCGAACTCATCAAATGGTAAAAGCATCAAGTAAGCTAGAAAATAGTAACCCCGAGTCATTAAAGGACAGTTCTTTCAAACTTTATCAACTAGAACATACTTGCCTAATGGGTTTGATACTTTAATCACAAACTTAGTAGACTCAACAGGCAAAATCTTATTAGACACCAAGTTCATACATATATACAAATGAGTCGGTCCAGGATCAATCAATGCAATAAGATTGGTTTTGTTAAGAGAAAATGTACCGATAACAACATCTGGTGATGATGCATCTTCGCGAGCACGAATAGTGTAAGCTTTAGTAGGTCTCTAGCCTCAGATCTCACTGTAGAATCTCTCATTGTACCATGATTACGACTTGCATTTCTCATATTTCTTGGCGGCCTCCCTCAAGTAACTGTATTGCTTGACCTTGCATTCTGAGATTTATCTTTTTCATTTAAATCAGGACAATCTTGGATAAAATGATCTCATGAGCCACAACTGTAATAATCTCTATTATTATTTTTCATCCAACAATCTCCAAAATGCCATCTTCCACACTGTTTACACTCGGGTTTGATGTCTTTCACGTTGCCAACACTCGATATTGATGTGGCTTGAGCTTTAGGACTGGTGTATTGCTTTCCACGATCTCAATTGGAATATTCCGACTGAAGTTATTGATCGATTAAAATAGTCTCTGGATTTCTTCGACGAGGACTGATAAGGTTTACTCATTGATCTCTTCCTCAAATCTCTTGCCTCTAAATCAGCCTTTCTCTTTTCTTTGCTAAGTTCCTTGGCTTTGCAAGCTCTGTAGACCAAAACAACAAGTTCCTTCAGTTCTAAAATTCCAACTAGAAGTTTAATGTCCTCGTTCAACCCATCAATGAACCGCTTGCACATGATTTCTTTAATAGAAACATATTCCCGAGGATACTTTCTCAACCATACAAATTCTCTTTCATACTCAGTCACAGTCATTCGACCTGTTTCAACTTTAGAAACTCTTTATGCTTTTGATCAAGGAACCGTTGGCTTATATATTTCTTTCGAAAATCGGTCTAAAAGAACTCCCAAGTGACTCTCTCTCTCTCGGCACCACCGATACTAACGTATTGCACCACTGATATGTTGTGTCTCTCAATAAGGAAATATCACACTTTAAACTTTCAACTGGCGTGCACGGAAGTTAATCGAATACCCGAATAGAGTTTTTAAGCCAAAATTCATATCATCCAACAAGTTCATCCATAAACAAAGATTACAAACTCACACTATCCTAATGATAAAAAAAGAAAAATCCTTTATCACAATTAACTATGATTTTATTGAAGTATCCTTAAGAACAGCAGTATTAACCTGTTTAGAGAAATAAACTTCATATATTTCCATAACGAGTCGAGGATCCTTTTCAAAAAGTTTCATATACTCTTCCTTTTTCCTAAGCTTATCCATGTTGTCCGTAATCAAACACAAAGCTGTATCGAGCACGAGCTTGGCGCTGTGCTGGTGAGCAAAGGCATAGGTCATGAGTGAATTATCCTAGTTCAATTTTGATACAAGGAACTTCTCATAGAAGCCTTTGAGATGCTTCACCTGGTATTTTTTAGCCAAAACAAGAAGATCACAAGCGATTTGCTCATCAACCCATGCTTCTGCAGTGTATAAATAGTTACAAAGGCTCGCAGAGCATCGTATGATACGTCACTGATCTTGATTGTTCCACTTCTGCTTTTTTTCATCTCATTTTCAAGCATTTTTTGAATACTGGTGAGCGGTTCACCTGGTTTCACATCCAAATATTCATATATATAACAAGAATCAATAATTAATGCTCCTGGAAGACACATTTCCTGACTTAGGTCTAGTTTTTTAGCTATTGTAAAAGAAAATAGCCATCATCCAAATGTAATTTTCAAAAATTTCAAGTTTGGGTCACATGAAAGTTTCAATTTTTTCATTTGAAATTGAAATTAGTGTAGATGAAGCAAATTGGTGGGAGTGGTACTAGGAGTAGTACCAAAACAACTTTATGGGAGGGTACAGAAACAGTGGGCAAGCCATCATCGGAAGTGACCAAAACGACGTCGGGGAAGAGGGGACCAGGGGAGGTAGAGGCACCATGGTGGGCGTGATCTTGTGGACACCAAAAACATAAAAGGCGACTTTGGCTTTCAGATCTTCAATCTCTAGCTTCAGTTCTTCCTCGGTCTCGCTAGCTTCCTCGTAACACTCATTGCACGTCCCGGCATCACGTGATGCATACATTTCCTTGCACGATATGCATCTCATCGTCTCGATGTTGCTCTCGCTCTCAGTCTCTGACTCTGATTGGGCTGCCCGGTGACACCGATGCCTTCTCAATTTTCTTTTTCGCTCTACGTGAAAGAATGTGCAGGCTTTGCTATTGGCTGTTTTTCCTTTAACGATTCCCAATATAATTTTTTTATTTCTACTTTTTGTTAAACCTTATAATATTTTGATTCTTGCAGTTATTTACACTTATTATTTGTAATTGTACTACACTTTTTATAGTTAAGAAAAATCTTAACTCATAAATTGTTAATTAAATTATTTTTATACTTAATTTTCATTTGTCATAAATGATATTTAAACTATTTTTCCTCAAGTTGGTACCTTCATTAATCAAACCATTAGTTAAACAATTTCTATTTACAAAATGGCTTAGCTAACAAATTAATACCTAAATTATAACTTTTTTCAAGTTGATACTTAAAATTTTTTGTCACGTGCTACCTAAAGCTGTCTTTCATTGCCCATTTGACATCAAAATATTATTTCTATTAAAAATTTCAGCAATAATAGACCTTTACATCATATAAAATTTAAAAAATAATTTTTAATTATTTTATTTTCATTTGCATTATTTCTCTCTCACTCACTCAATATATATATATTATATTTTTTCATTCTTCTTCTATTATAATGACAATGCCAACAATGTTCAAAATTTGCCCTCTCGAGATCGAGATGTTAGCAATTTATTTTGTTTCGAACTTCATCACATGCTTACTCGACTTGACCAGATCAAAAAGTTCTTTCATTAATCAAAATCAGTGTTTTCAAAACTGGACTAGATCAACCGATTAGATTGTAGACTGAGAATAGGCAAGGTTACCTACCCGAAGATAGGGGTTGAACCAATTGACTAGCAACTAATACATACGAATTGAATCGAGCTAAAAGATGGTGCCTAATCGATTCAACCAATAGTTAAGTTTTAAAAACTTTGATCAAAACCATGAAGCCCAAAATGGGAGGAAGAGGAAAGAAAAAATATAATGTATATATTGTTGATAAAAGTGTACAACAAGGGACGAGAGAAGGAGGAGGAGGTGGTGCAAAGGAGGTTGGTTCACCTAGATAGGTAAAGAGCCGAAGAAGGAAAGAAGTAAGGGAGTAAGGGAGACTAAGTGCAGGTAGAGGCTTAAGGTTGCTGAGATGGCCCCAAACGAGAGATCTTTTCTTCATCATTCTACAGGGTATTTATAAGGAATAAGGTCTTTTGTCCAGTAATGCTACGTCACTAAAAAATTCGGGACATGGTGATTGTGTGGTTGACCAAGTGGTAAGGTCGTTGTACATGGGTTGTTGTCGGGTGTGACACAACTCTGACATTCTTCTTGTTGAGATAGTACAATGTTGTTACGCCTAGTGGTCCCCTCTTGGAGGTAAGTGCATTCCTGCTAAAAGCGAGTGGCTGGAGGATAAGGCGTCTAGGTGGTGATTAGTTGGGTGAGACGGATGTCCATCTGTGGATGTCTCTCAGGTATCCTCTTGTGATGTCATGTGCCCTACTGGATAGGGGGTATGAATATATAAAAGAGGAAATAATAATTTTTTTTGCCACATAACAAGTTTTAATTGATTATCTTTTTAAAAAATAAAAATAAAAATAAAAATAGACTTAATGGTTTGACTAAAGGTTGAACTTAAGATAAAAAGTAGTTTAAGTATCACTTGTAACAAAACAAATGTTTAGATACCAACTTGGAAAAAATGTATAGTTTAAATACTAATTTGTGGGTTAAGCCTTTTTAAAAATAGACTTAAAAGTTGGATTAATAGAGCTACCATTTGAGAAAAAAATAGGTACCATTTATGAAAAAATAAGTTTAAATGCTAAGATAGAAAAATGGTATAATTTAAGTCTTGATTTATTGATTAAGCCATAATAAAAATGGTATTATAGGTTTTGATTATATCTGTTCTTTTTTAACACAATATCTAGAACTATCCATAGCTCTCAATCCATAAATAGGAGGATAATGCACTTCAGTGCATTCGAACCCATGTTCTCCTACATTGACAATAATATCCATGCCAATCGAACTAAGACTTAATCGACAAACTTACTAGAATTTTTAATAATTAACTTACCAAAAAAAAGGTACTGACAACAACTTACAATTATGATTAAATGGTTAATTTACCAAAGTATAATTATGTTTTTGGAAGGGTTAGACATAAATTATAAATTTTTAAAATGATTAAAATAAAATTTTATTATTATAGTTCAAGTGGTATTATAGTTGCAGGTTAAGGTCATATAAACTTTGGTCGGTGGTCTGAGTCATCCCGTGCTCAGATGCTTTCATTATTATTCACAAGTTAAATACTAGAACATCTCTCGAGGCTTGTAGGTAATATCTCAATCAATTGAGGCATCCCTGCCGCAAACTATACATATCTCTTTGTAGAGGTTGGGGACAAAGTTTCAATAGGGGGACAACATCTTTAATTGTTGGGGGCTCGATCAACTACTTGATAGATGACACTTTGAAGATTTCTGTCGGAAGAATTGTTCACCCTCATCAATATCAATTTATTATTTTACAATTTAATTATAAATTATTAAAATATAATTTACATTTTGAGGACTAAAGTCCTTACTTATGTTTGGATAAATATTATTAAAGGAAAAGAAAACAAAGTAGAGGAAGGTTAAAGAAAGGAGATAATATATTTATTTTTATTTGGATAGTTAAAATTTATAAATGAAAGTAAAGGAAAGGAATTGTAGCATCTGTTGTTTAGTGTTAACCAATAATATATCAACATTTAAAACAAGCTTAATTGATCAAATTACAAATTAAGGACTCCTAGTAATCTAAATTATGGATTCCCACTAAAATAACAAATAAAAAATAAAATAAGATTGTTAAAACTTTTAAAAATATAATTTAACGATACCTTAAAATATATTGAGATCTAATAAATTAAAAAATATACAAAAAATTTAAAATTAAATACTCCTAGTAATTTAAAAACAGAAAATAAAAATAAGTTTTTCAATTTTTTTTAAAATAAAGAGATAATATAAAAATAACAAAAATTATGATTTTTTTTTAACTTCAAAGTTTAAATATTTGACAACTTAAAGCAATATAAAATAGTAGAAGGAGAAACATAGGGTTAAATATATCCAAACATTTCCATCAATTTATTTTCCTCACTTTAATGTTAATGTGTAATGTTATATATGAACTTTAATTTAGTGCGGTTTATACATAAAAATTTTGATTTGATTCAATTTTCACAAATCATTAAGAACATTAATGAATTAGTGCCATTTTATATATGAAAATGAATGTATGTATTTATTCTTTTAAATATATAGAATTGAAATAAAATTAAAGTTTTATGTGTACATATGAGTCACAATTCACAGAAGATACCAAAAGAAAAAAACAATTTCAATAAAAGAACCCATCAATTTCCATGGCTCACTAGTACTCCCATCAAAGAAAATGGTTCCAATTGTTCGTTTTCAATTCTAGGATTACAACATGAAAATCAATGAGCTTTTTTATTGAAATGGATTTTTCCTTTTCCTCTTCTTTTCTATTTGTTCATGTTATGAATCGAATCAATCAAAGATTTGGGGATGGATAACTTTTTTTTGATTTGGGTAGATTAATGGCTAATTATTCAGCTTAATTTTTTAAGGGTTGCTCACATAAAGGATTAAATCTTTCAAAATAATCATATAATGACTTAATCTTTATAAAAGTATTGAAATGAAAGCCAAAACTTTCAAAATGGTCAAATAATGACCTAACCTTAAATAAGGAAAAAAAAAAACCTTTTATAAAATGCTCAAATAAGTTCAAATGTCATATATCAAGTTTCAAATTATGTTCTGATTGTTCTCTTTTTCTTTCAAGCAATATCTGATTTAGGTGTTACGTGTTTCGTTTTAAACAATCAACATTTACCTAACTTTTTCTACAAATTAGGGTGAAAAACTTTTATTTGAGCACGACTATAAAAGTTAGGCCTTTATTTGGCCAATTTTAAAAAATTAATCCTTATATGTGCAACATCTAAAAGGTTGAACCCTAATTTAAGTATTTATCCTAGATTAATGGCAGGTTCTGATTGTCTATGGAGTTTTTTCAAATTAAAATAATGCTAATGAAAGTTTAGATACTTAAAATGAAAAAAAAAAAAAAACCTTTGGGAGATTTTTTTTTCATTTAAGCCTTAAAAAAAAAAGGTGAACTATATTAGTAGTAACCCAACTATTAGTAAATTTCTTTTTGATCACTCAATTATAACAAAAATACAAAATGGTCACCCAATTATTCAAAATTTGTCTTTTTTACTCACCGACTAACTAACGGTGGCAACTTTTAAAATTGATCAATTATATGCCATGTAATACAATCATAGCATGATTAAAACTCCAAATTAACAAATTTTGACAAAAAATACTTACAATTTTAATGATTGGAGTGAAATTTTAAATAAAAAGGACTTAATATTTAACTTTTAAAATTTATGAATTAAATTTCAAATTTTATCAAACATATTTCAACATTGATTAAATATTAACATCTTGATTTTTAGTTTTATTCCTTTAAAAGTTTTTCAAATTACCTTGTACCATAAGTTAGTAAATAGTTTTGCTTTCACACTAATAATTAAAACATTATTTTTATATATAAGAAAATCTATTGATTAAAAATATTATAATGTAAGATTAAATCATATTTTATAATTTTTAATAATAATTTTTTATTTTTAACATACTTTTTATAATTTTTATGAGAAAAATATAAGATTAAATCAGAAGCTACCACGCATCACTATCTGATTGGTTTATTAATAGATTTTAACAGTCAACATGGTCAAAGGCGGAAATCGTTGATGGAGGAGCTTAATTGATTATTTTTTGTTAATGACAAGAGCTTGATTGAGTGCGAATTTAGTGCCAAGATTCAATTGATTTTTTTTCTTTTTATCTTTTAAGGGTGTTTTATACCTATAAGCACTATATACACTTTATATTTAAGAGAAAGAAGATTTACTTCAAAGCACGAAGAAGGTGAAGCATTCTAAGATTCGATAGGAATCACATGGAAGAAAGATTGTATCATACAAAGATAAACTAGTGGGGCAGGAATTTAAAAGCTATAAACAGTTGATCCTAGATGGACAAGAGGGAGTAGATGATATAGAATACGGCTCAGATGATGTTTGTCAAGAACAAGTCACAAAAGACAATGGTAAGGTGGGGGGGAAGACCCTTATAGTAAAGGTATTTGGGAGAACAATAAGATATTAATTCTTATTCAAGATAAATCAATTATACATTGAAGACTATGATACATCTATGAGTGGAGATCCATGGTTTATCACTAGCAATTTTCTTATTATAAGGAAAAGGAAACCAAATTACACAACATCGGAAGCATCCTTCATTTCCATCGGGGTTTTGGTAAGGTTGATAGAGCTACCATTTGAATACTATGAAATTGAAATCCTATCTAAGATTTGTAAGAGTGTGGGGAAATTTCTCAATAATGGACAATGCTACTAGCTCAGGAAGAAGGGGGATGCTTGTGACACCTCACACCCAACCCGGTCGTTAAGTCCAAATACAAGATGCTATATTTGTTGTCGGAGCAACTCAGATTAATTTGTACTTTGAATTCGACATGAAAATCAAACCATTTATCCATTTATATACAACCATTCACATTAATTTAAAATGTTTTAAAATCATTTAAGAAAAATTTAGAAACATTATAAATAGTTCTTAGGTGTTCAAAGGTAAGCAGGACAAAGTACAGGTCTCCGGGGGTCGAAACAACTCAAAACAGGAGAGAAACCCTGTACCAATCTAGATGCATCTGTAACACCCCTATCCCGTATCCATCACTGAATTAGGGTTAAGGGCATTACCAGACAGATCAAAAACTTTTACAGACATTTCATATAACCATTTATCAATCGCAATCAAAGTGTCCCTTATATAGGTCAACGAAACCTTAATCATGCTTTAGAGTAGGGTTGGGACTAAACCGGAACAAATATTAAAATTCTCGAAAATTTAAAACTTTTCAAAGTTTCAGGGGTTACACGCCCGTGTAGGTAGGCCGTGTGCCTCCCACGGTCGCATAACACAGCCATGTGTCTTCCCCGTGGTCGAACCTGACTTTACTCCATGGCCACCAAGCATGCCCGTGTACCTTGGCCGTGGTCGATCCTGATTAAACCACAAGGCTACCAGGCACGCCCTGTGTGCCAAGGCCGTGTACACTTAATTAACTATTAACTTAGTCCACGGTCACTAGGCACACCCTTGTGCCACAACCGTGTGGCAAAATAGGCCATTTGCAAGACCAAAATGCCACCCACTTTAGGGTCAAACCTACAAGAAAATTTCCAATTCAATTTATGCACAATTAGTCACCAAAAACATGTTAAGATAACCATTCAATCTCTACATTCAAATCCAATTCTATTCATGTCAAATTACAAGACTAAAACTCAGGTAAACACATGCATAATTCATCCATACTTACCTTTCATGAGCTCATCCTTTTGTTAAACATATATACTGAAAATTTTGTCCATATGCTTACCAAAAACTCAACCATTTCATATACTACCAAACCGTACTGAATCATGCAACATATAACATATTCATTAAAACATATTACTAACACATCACTAGCCAAATCACATAGCTAAGATCACATCTCATTCTTGACCAAATATCTAAACCATACATGTCATATCTAGCTATATACATTTCCAAAATGTACCAAAATGAGCTTGGGTAATGTGATGACGATCCTCGATGGTCCCCGAGCCTTCAGTAGCTTTGATTCTCTATAAAATAGAGAAAACACACACAAAGAGTAAGCTTTCAAAATCTTAGTAAGTTATATACAAATAAACTTAATAATTAAGCATTCGAGACATATAATCAAAATGAAAATCACTAATAACTTAATTGCATAACCATAATTTTTCTTGGCACTTTTATTTAGCCATTCATCATTCAAACTTGCCTATCATCATATACTTGTTAGCTCATAGCTTTTCCATTCTTGTATCACATTTACATATGGCTCATTCAAGAATATCTTCACATATTATCTCCTCATTTCAATGCACATATACATCATAGTAAGTTCATATAGACACTTACCTTTCATACACACATAGTGTACTTTTTAAACGTACCTAAAACGGATATACAATTCACATAGTCGTTCGTTTCTCAGACTTTCTTGTTGAACCGTTCAGAATCTAATATAATATTCAGAATGCTCGGAATAGTCGTACAACGCCAATGTTCCAGACATGGTCTTACATGTAGATGGACATTGATGCCACTGTGCCAGACAAGGTCTTACACGTAATTAGATATCGATGCCACTGTCCCAGACAGGGTCTTACACATAATCAGATATCGATGCCACTATCCCAGATAAGGTCTTACACGTAATCAGATATCGGTGCTACTATCCCAGATAGGGTCTTACACGTAATTAGATATCGATGCCACTATCCCAGATAGGGTCTTACACGTAATCAAATATCGATCACCTATGTCATAACATAGTTAATCCCATCTATTTCTATGTTTAAACGAAACTTCTCGGATGTTAACACTATGTCAATCTTATCTTAGAATTCATATATATATATATATATATACACAACATCTCATATGCATTCATCTTTATCCATAGTTATATGAACATACATAATTCAATACAAATACATTTATTTATATATCAACTTACCTCGAATTCAGATATTTGTTCGGTCTCAGTTATTCGATTACTTTCATTTTTTCGCAATCTAAGTCTGTTTTCTTCGATCCTTGATCTTAATTTAGCTCAAACCTAGCCGAAACCTTGCTTTCTTCTTCTTTTCTTTTTTCTTTTTGATATTCGGCCAAAGATAAGCAATATGGCTTTTTTTTAATGTTTTATTTTATAATATAACTTATTATATATTAATGTTAATATTAACTTATAAAAATTAACATATAAAAGCATATATAACATTTAATGCCGTCCACTATTCTCATTTATGGCCAATTTGCAAAATGAATCCCCATATAAAAGAAGACATACCAATTAGGCCACTTTCACCTTTTATGCGATTTAGTCCTTTTTCAAATTAAACACACATACGACCAAATTAAATCACGAAACTTACACACATGCTTAATCACATATCAAGGGCATAGAAAATAATATTTAAATATTTTATTGACTTGGATTTGTGGTCTTGAAACCACTGTTCCAACTAGGGTATAAACCAGACTGTTGCAATTCTCCCTTTTAGGGCTTTTCATCCTCGAAAATCTTGCCGTTGAATAGATTCGGATATTGCTGTTTCATTGAATCTTCAGGCTCCCACATAGCCTATTCCACTCCATGTCTATGTCACAACATTTTCTCTAACGAAATTTTCTTGTTTCTTAAATGTTTCACTTTATGAGCTAAAAATACGGATCGGTTCTTCCTCATAACTCACATCAAATCGGATTTTAATCTCAGACAGATTAATTACATGTGACGGATCAGATTGGTATCGTCTAAGTATTGATACGTGAAATACATTATGTATCTTTTCTAGCTCGGAGGTCAACAATAATATGTATGCAACAGATTCCACACGCTCGATGATCTCATACGGTCCGATGAACCTCAGACTCAACTTGTCTTTATATCCGAATCGGAGTACTTTCTTCCATGGAGATACTTTTAAAAATACTTTATCATACTTTTAAAAATACTTTATCACCAATTTCAAAATGAATGTCTTTTCTTTTCAAATATGCATAGGATTTCTGTTGATCAGATGCTGCTTTCAGACTATCTCGGATTACTTTTACTTTCTGTTCTGTATCTTTTATCAAATCAACCCCATGTATCTTACTTTCACTGGGTTCAGTCCATTACAAAGTTGTTCTACATTTACATCCGTACAAAGTCTCATATGATGCCATTTTAATGGTCAACTAAAAACTATTATGAGCTTCATTCAAAATTAACTGAATCAACTCTGAATTCCTCGGTATACATATTTTATCTCGAAATCTTAAATAATCATCAACATCAACTCGAAATTCAGAATCAGAGTTTGAATCACACTGAGCTCGTTTCACTATTATTTTATTATTAACTTTCTTTGCATCACATATTTGTTGTAAAAAAAAGGTTTCGCTTTCAATTTAGCTAACACAGAACCATCTTCAAACAAATTTAAATGAGTATTCATAGCACATAATGCAATAATGATTTCTGACTCAGTGCATCGACAACAATATTGGCCTTACCCGGATGATAGTCTATTATATGCTCATAGTCTTTCAACAGCTCTAGCTATCTTCTCTGTCTCAAATTCAAATCTTTCTGGGTCATTAGACATTTTAAACTTTTATGATCTGAAAATACGTGACATTTCTCACCAAACAGATAGTGATGCCAAATCTTTAATGCAAATACAATTGCAACTAGCTCAAGATCGTGTGTTGGATACTTTTTCTCATGAGGCTTTAGTTGTCTTGAGGCATAAGCTATAACTTTTCCTTCTTGCATCCGAATACATCCCAGACCATTCAATGAAGCATTGCTATAAATCACAAACTCTTTACCTGATTCTGGTTGTGTCAAAATTAGAGCTTCAGTCAAAAGGGTTTTCAACTGATCAAAGCTTTTCTAGCATTTATCAGACTATTCATATTTCACATTTTTCTGAAGCAGTCTAGTCAACAGAGTAGCTATAATCGAATTTTTTTTACAACTGACGATAATAACCAGTGAGTCCCAAAAAGCTACGGACTTCAAATACATTCTTTGAGGGTTTCCAATCCAGAATAGCAGAAATCTTGCTCGGATCCACTCGAATACCAGATTCAACTCACGTATCGGAGGAAATCCCCGTAATTCTTTAGGGAGTACACCAGGGAATTCACAAACAACAGACACTGATTCCACTTTCTTTTCAGATACTTTCGAATCAATCACATAACTCTAAGCTTTCAACACAGATATCACAACAGGCAATTCGTTCAATTTACTAGGCTCAATCCAAACTATTTAATCATTTTGACCATTTCAAATCAATGATATTTCTTTTGCAATTCACAACAACTGTAACACCCCTTACCCAGGTTCTACGCCGGAACCAGGCTTAAGGCGTTACCTTAACAAAATCCTCACGTTCGCCACTCAGGCTCATCAACTTCTCTCAAAAGTTATCTCAACAACCTCATTCTCAATTTACGAGGCCTCATTCATACATACGAGGGCTCTCGAGACTATTCTGAACTTTTTTGAATCTTGAAAAATTTTTCTCTTTTGTACAGGGCTAACACGCCCGTGTAAGAAGAGACACGCCCGTGTGTAGTCACACACGCCTATGCCTTCAACCCGTGGTGAACACTAATTTCACCCACACGGCCTCAAAGCTTAGTCACACGCCCGTGTGACTAGTCCGTGGTCTATCCTGACTTAAAAGATTAACCTGCAGGGGACGCACGTCTAGAGCACACGCCCGTGTGCTGATCGTGTGTCACACATGGCCTAGACACACGCCCGTGTATCTATTCACATGGTCAAGAAAAAAGCTATTTGCTAAGCTCTTCTCAGCCCTATGGCATTCACAACATGCACTCATACAACACACCCATAATCAACTTAAATTTAAAAGAAATCTCACATAGAAAACTACATCTTTTCATATAATATGATAGCCAACAACTATGGCATTATACAAGATTCACTATCCATCTAAAGCCAACACATCTTAGCCATATACAACAAAAATTCACTAACTTGTCTAGCCCCTATACATGCCATATACAAAACATTGAATCTCATATACCAGAGTGTGTTGATATGTGGGCTATCTCCCAATGATCCTCGTATCTTGATTCACCACTTTTACTCTATAAACAAAGGAAAAGAAAAAGGGAGTAAGCTTTGAGCTTAGTAAGTTTACACATAAACAATTAAGCATCATAGTAAAAGCTAAACAACAATTAGCATTATACTAACATATAATGTACAACTATACTTACTCTTTCTATTCCTTACCACATTTCCAACATATTATGAATCACATACTCATAACCATTGGAATGCACCCCTGCATTGAATATCACATTTTGACAATATACAACATATCGTTATTTCTCGATAAAACATCCACACAGATATACTAATCACTATTACCACCACACAACTAATCCATATAGTTAATCCACAAAGCTAATCCACACAGCTGATATCTCGGTGGTTTCGCACCTAGCCCACCACAATCAATTAATAAGGTAGTATTGCACTTAGCCTACCGCAAAGGTAATCATAGTGGTCTCGCACTTAGCCCACTAGACGATATACCTAACGATAGCATCACACATAGCCAACTCATTGTTAATATGCATTAGGATGGCATCACACTTAGCCCATCATCTAGTATGATCAATACACATTCACATGTTTACTTACTCTATCATTTATTCAAAAATTCTAACACATTCATCCCACATAGGTCTCAATCATTCTCAATCATGCTACACACTAGCTAGCATTAATAAATTTGTAAGTATAAATGCATTGTTTATGCATAGACTTACCTCGATACTCAAAAGTATAGAAACGTGCAATTTAGTCCACCACCTTGCTTTTGCCTCGGTTTCGATCCGGGCTTTGTCTTTCTTGATCTATAATAAATAAATCAGCTTATTCAATACACACATTGACTAAATTGACTCACATCTCATACTTTAGCAAAATTACTATTTTACCCCTAAACTTTTTCATATTTACACTTTAGCCCCAAGGCTCGTAAAGTGATTTTTATTCAACTTTCTAGCCTTTCATGCTAAACCGAATCACTTACTCAACTAAAGCATTCATCAATTCTCACTAAACCCCACATGTATGACCAAACTAAAGTTTTTCACAAACTAGTCCCTACATGCATTTTCATGGAAAAATCACTTAGCAAAAGATGTTTCTACTATATCAAGCTTTCATATTCTTCCATAAAAAATCAAAATCCATGCATTTCATACATATATACATTTTGAACATCCATCATAGCTCACCAAATAGCTAAAAATAGCTTTCTCATGCAACTAGGACTTCAAAATATGAAAAATATAAAAAACGGGACTTAAATGCACTTACTATCAAGCTTGAAAAATTTGAAGAACCCTAACAATGGCTTCTCAAATTTTCGGCAACCTTGGAGAAGAAGATGAATGAATTTTGTCATCTTTTCTCCTATTTTAATCATTTAATAACTAAATGACCAAAATGCCCTTTTTGATGAACTTCCTATTTTAACTCATCCTTGCCCAATTTTGTCCAAAAACTAAAATTTGGGAAAATTGTTCATTAAGGACCTCTAATTAATATTCTAAAGCTATTTCACACAAATAGCTTCTAGAATCTCACATTTGCAACTTTTGCAATTTAGTCCTTTTGGACAATTTAATCAAAATTTCTCAAAATTGCTTCATGAAAATTTCACACTAGCATGCATACATAGCATAAACCTCAAAAACTCATTCATAACCCTCAGATTTATGGTCTTGCACCACTATTCTAACTAGACCCTAAATCGAGATGTTACAACCTCTCCCTTAAGAGATTTTCTCCCCCGAAAATCTTACCGGTAAAGAGGTATGGATGTTGTTCTCTCATAGTTTCTTCTGTTTCCCACGTAGCTTTTTCCACACCGTGTTTCTGCCATAACACTTTTACTAGTGCTATGCTTTTATTTCTCAACTATTTCACTTCTCAAGCCAAGATCTTAATCGGCTCCTCTTTATAAGGCATATCCGGTCTTATCTCAATTTCTATTGAAGGAATCACATATGAAGGATCGGAGCGATACCGTCGCAACATTGATACATAGAACACATTATGAATCTTTTCCAACTCGACCGACAAAGCCAATCGGTAAGCTACTGGCCCAATTCTGTCTGTAATCTCATACGGCCCTATGAATCTTGAACTCAATTTCCCTTTTTGTCCAAACCCCATAATCTTCTTCCACGAAGACACTTTCAAAAATAGTTTGTCACCCACCTCAAACTCGATCTATTTTCTTTTCAAATCTGCATATGACTTCTGTCGGTCCAAAGCAGCTTTCAGATTATTACGGATTACTCTCACTTTCTCTTCAGTTTCTTTCACTAGATTGACTCCATGGATTTGTTTCTCACTAAGCTCGGTCCAATACAAGGGAGTCTGACAATTACGAACATACAAGTGCTCATACGGAGCTAGCCGTATACTTGACTGATAACTATTGTTGTAGGCGAATTTGAACAAAGGTAGATATCTCTCCCAACTACCCTCGAATTCTAACACATAGCATCGGAACATGTCGTCAAGAACTTGGATCACCCTCTTAGACTGGCCATCAGTTTGCGGATGGAACGCAGTACTGAAATTCAACCTCGTACCCATGGCTTCTTGCAACTTCTTCCAAAACCTTGAAGTAAATCTCGGATCTCTATCCGATATGATGGACATAGGCACACCATGAAATCTCACTATCTCTGACATACACAACTCAACTAACTTATCTAGTGAATAATCAACACGCATTGGAATAAAATGAGCCGACTTCGTAAGTCTATCCACAACAACCCGCACAACATCTCTCTTTTTTAGAGTCATCGGTAATCTCGACACAAAGTCCATGGTAACCTGATCCCACTTCCATTCGTGAACCATCACTGGCTAAAGCAATCTTAAAGACACTTGATGTTCAGCTTTCACTTGTTGACAAATCAAACACTTTGCCACAAACTTTGAAATATCTCTTTTCATCCTCGGCCACCAATAAAACTTCCTCAAGTCGTTGTACATTTTCGTACTACCCGGGTGCACTGAAAAATAACTATTATGTGCCTCAAGCAAAATATTTTGACAACTCCTTATCTCTAGGTACACAAATTCTGTCATGGTACAATAAACAATCATTCGAGTTCACTCGAAAATCAGAATCACTTTCTGATCCGCACTTAGCCCTTTTTGCTTGTATCTCACTGTCATTCCTTTGAGCCTCACATATTTTTTGAACAAATAGCGGCTTAGCTCTCAACTCTGCCAAAATAGCACCATCATCAAATAATGCTAAACTCGCGTTCATAGCTCTTAGAGCATACAAGTATTTCCTATTTAGGGCATCTGCAACCATGTTCGCTTTTCCCGGGTGGTAATCAATAACTAATTCATAGTCTTTCAATAACTCAAGCCACTGCCTCTGTCTCAGATTTAGATCCTTCTGATCCACCAAGTATCTCAAACTCTTATGATCCGTAAAGATTTGGCACTTCTCACCATACAAATAATGTCTTCTCGTGCAATTTTAACTGCCTCGAGGCGTAAGCGACTACCTTACCCTCTTGCATTAACACGCAATCGAGGCCATTAAACGGCCCATCACTAAAAACCAAGAATTCTCTCCCTGATTCTGGCTAAACCAAAATCGGTGCATCTGTCAACATTGTTTTTAGTCTCTCGAAACTCTGTTGACATGTCTCAGTCCACTCAAACTTGACATCTTTATGTAATAGTTTCATCATTGGGGTAGCAATAACAGAGAACCCCTTCATGAAACGTCTGTAATATCCTGCTAATCCCAAGAAGCTTCTAACCTCTGACACATTCCTCGGCTGGTTCCAATCCACAATAGCTAAAATCTTACTTGGGTCAACTCTGACACCATCACCCGACACAATATGTCCCAAAAATCTGACCTCTCTGAGCCAGAACTCGCTCTTGCTAAACTTAGCATACAACCGCTTATCTCTTAAAGTTTGCAAGAAAATTCTCAAATGCTCCTCATGATCGTTCTCATTCCGAGAATAGATCAGTATGTCGTCAATGAAGACAACCACAAACTTATCCACATATGGTCTGAAAACACGGTTCATCAGATCCATAAAAATTGCAGGTGCATTCATCAAACCTAACGGCATAACCAAAAACTCATAATGGCCATACCTCGTTCAAAATGCAGTCTTCAACACATCTTGCTCTTTCACTCTGAGCTGATAATAACCCGACCTCAGGTCTATCTTGGAGAAGCTCCTTTCAATTGATCAAAAAGATCATCAATCCTTGGTAAAGGATACCTATTCTTCACCGTCACCTTCTTTAGTTGTCTATAGTCTATACACAACCTCATAGACCCATCTTTCTTCTTCACAAATAATACTGGAGCACCCTACGGTGAGTAACTTGATCTTACAAAACCCTTATCTGTCAACTCTTGCAACTGTATCTTTAGTTCTTTCAACTCTACATGTGCCATTCTATACGGAGCAATAGAAATTGGTGCCGTTCCTAGAATCAATTCAATCCCAAACTTGACCTCTCTCACTGGAGGTAATCCGGGTAATTCTTCTGGGAATACATCCGAATACTCGCATACCACTGACATTATTTCAAACTCTATTCCAACGTCTCGAGTATTCAACACAAAGGCGAGATAGGACTCATACCCTTTTCTCAAACATTTTTTAGCCATTAGGGAAGAAATCATCACTGGTAGACTATCCGATCCACCTAATTCAACCCGAACCACATCTCCATTCTCACATTTCAATTTAATATACTTACTACCACAGTTCACTAAAACATTATGGGTAGTTAACCAATCCATACCTAAGATTAAATCAAATTCATCAAACGACAACAACATAAGGTTTGTCGAAAATAATAATTCTCAATCAACAAAGGACAATTTTTACACACTTGTCCACTAACACATGTTTACCCAACGGGTTTGACACCTTAACCACTATGTCCGTAGACTCAACGGTCATACTCAAACTAGATGCTAATCTCACACAAATATAAGAGTGAGTAGACCCTAGATCTATTAAAGCAATAACAAAGGTGTCAAAGAGAAAAAGTACCCGTTATCACATCTGGGGAGGATGCCTCCTCGCGAGCACGAATGGCATACGTCCTCGCAGGTGCTTGACCCTCCGGTCTCACAACAGAGTCTCTAGAGCACCTCTACCACTAGCCCTACCTCTTGGGTTTCTGGGTGGTCTACCCCTTGTAGACACATCGCTGGATCTTATCTCTTGCTTCTCTTCCTTATCATCCCTCTCGGGGCAGTTTTAGATAAAATGGTCATGGGAACCACACTTATAACATTTTTGACTATTTCTCCAACACTCTCCGGTGTGATACCTACCACAACTTGGACACTCCGGTTTACCCTTCCCATTCCCCACACTTTCCATCGGGGTAGCTTGGACACTCGAACCCAAATAAGTATTGCCCAAGTCTCGAGGTGAATAACCCACTAGTGCTATCGTCGTCGAGGATTCCCTTCCTTGGATCTCTTTGACTGGGCTTGATATGACTTGCCCATCGGCCTCTTTCTAGCATCTCGGGCTTCACTCACAGCTTTTCTCTTTTTTTACTCAACTCTTCGGCCTTACTTGCCCTTTCCACTAGCACCACAAACTCTTTCAACTCCAAAATACCCACTAGGAGTTTGATATCCTCATTCAGTCTATCCTCGAACCTCTTGCACAAGATGGTCTCTGTCGACACACATTCTTGAGCGTATTTGCTAAGCCTGACAAACTCACGCTCGTACTCTACTACTGACATTCTTCTTTGTTTCAACTTGAGGAATTCTTTCCTCTTTCGATCTGTAAATCGTTGGCTTATATACTTCTTCCAGAACTCTTCCAAAAAGAAGTCCCACGTCACCCGCTCTTTCGGGACCACTAACGTCAGTGTTTTCCACTAGTAGCATGCGAATCTCTCAACAAGGATACGTCACACTTAAAGATCTCTTCAGGTGTACATGAAAGTTTATCAAACACTCTCATCGAGTTCTCTAACCAGAACTCCACCCTCTCAAGGTTGTCATCTACCTTTGCTCTAAACTCCTCGGCCCCGTGCTTCCTAATCTTATCCACCGGGGGTTTTGATATCCTCACTACATCAATACCTTACAGAGCCACTAGGTTTGGCAGAGGTATAGGAGGAGGTGGAGGAGGTTAAACATTAGGGTTAGCTTAGACATACTCTGAGTACCAGTTGCTCATTATCTGGAGAAAGGCTTCCCGTGCCTCTTCCCCTTGACCCCCAGCTTCAGGTCCACTTTGTACCGGCGCGGTTTCTTGCGCAGGAGTCGGCGTATTACTAGCTGCTTCATTAGCAGTAGATTGATCGGGATCCATATTTTATATAAAATAAGGTTTAAAATCATCAAAAGCCATCACACTATCATTGTACACTTATGGCATGTATAGCTAGACTCTTACACCCGCTATGGCAGTCCTAGAACCGACTAAACCATAGCTCTGATACCATTAAATGTAACACCCCTTACCCAAGTTCCACGCTGAAATCGGGCTTAAGGCATTACCTTAACAAAATCCTCACGTTCGCCACTCAAGCTCATCGACTTCTCTCAAAAGTTATCTCAACAACCCCATACTCAATTTACGAGGCCTCATTCATACATACGAGGGCTCTCGAGACTATTCTGAAACTTTTTGAATCTTAAAAATTTTTTTCTCTTTTGTACAGGTGATCGTGTCAAACAGTCGAGTTTTAATATTTATAAAAGAGTGATCGAACCTATAGACTAACTGTGACAATGATAGAGGCAAGTGCACCTATCGAACAGTAGTATAGCTCAGGCAAGAATATCTTATCGAACCTAAGGGAACCTAAAAGTACTACTACTCACTTTCTCTCTATTATTTAGCCTAAAATTTGGAGTGATTGGATTATTAAACTAACAAAATACTTAGACTAAATGCAAGGACAAAAGATTGAATTGGAGAAAGACTTTAGGAAAACTAAGTTGATAAAGACGATACCCTCAGGAAGAATCCATCTATGACTCCTAACCTATATTATACCTCTCTCGAGGTGAATAATATCTAACCTTAAGTTAATTAGTGGAACTCTCGTTCTCTTATAATAACCCCCTAAGGAAGTAGTAAATCGATCAATAGATTCCCATATTATGTTTCACCTTAATCCGGTAAAATCTCGTAACCCTATCTCTAGGCGCTCATCAACTCCGCTTAATTATGCTAGATCTACTCTTAGGTAGGGTATATTCCTCCTCCACCTAAGCACATCAGATTAAATTAAGCAACATAATTAAGAAAAAACCAAGTACTTATCATATAATTTAGAAATCAAATAACAAAATCCATCATAGGTTTCATCCCCTTCAATTATCTGAGGGGTCTAGTGCATAACTAAATACGAAAACATCTCAAGAGAAAAGAGTAAACAAAACATAAGAAATCTCTAAAACCCCCTAAAGGAATTGAAGGAGAGATCCTCCGTCTTGAATTAAGTTCTGGTTTCTTGAGATAGATCAACTGGCTATCTTCAAGTGATTCCCTAAAGGATGAAAGCTTCGGCAAAAGCCTTTGCCAAAAGCCCCCTTTAATGTTTGCCTTGGGTTGTTTATATAGGCTTTGGGATGCTATACTTGGCCCCTAAGTATCTCCTTCAAGTAGAATTATTATTTGGATGTCTAAGTAGACTTAGGAGTATGTTTCTTTGGCTTCAAGCATCCAAATCTGAATGAAATTGCTCTCTCCTGCGGTAGGGGCACGACCATGGCACACGCCCGTGTAAATCATGGTTGGGCCGTGTCTCGATTCTGTCATTTTGGGCACGGCCGTGTGAGTCAGGATTCAGGCCGTGCTTCAGGTCTGTCGATTTGGGCACGGCCATGTAGATCACCAGGCATGTCCGTGTGATAAATGGATGCTGCACGACCATGTGTTACGTAGTTGAGGTCGTGCTCTAGGTAATTGGCGAGGCACAGTCATGTGCGCTTTGGGCCAGGCCATGTTGATTGCTTGCTAAGGCCCAATTACTCGTTTTAAGCCCGTTTTGTGTTCTTTTTATCCTCGGGTGCTTTCCTGAGTATAAACATGAAAAGAAAGGATTAAAAGCACCTTTTTACATAAATCAAGGGCTAAATCATCCAAAAGTCTAGTAAATATGGGGTTAAAATATTTTGCTTTTACGGTTTATCAAATACCCCCACACTTAAGCTTTTGCTTGTCCTCAAGCAAAATTCTCAACTTACAATTAAAATGAACTTTCCATAATTCATAATTCCTATCGACAATGTCTCATCACATTTCATAGATAATTTATACATGGATAATTCAACTCAAAGAACCCTAAAGATTCAATTACGATAAGTCATACCTTTATAGCATGAAAACATAGGTGTCTTCCCTTATCTAAGTGATTATCTTTAATTCAAAATCGACAAGAATTGACATCCTCACTAAAGATTTACTCAAATCACTCGAAGGTGTTTAAGGTTCAAGAATAAGCACTCTAAGTCGAACCTGAAAAGTTAATCCCATAGGCTTGCTGAAAATTAAATCTCCACCACTGTATATGAGATGATACACAAATCAAAAGGTCTTCAATCAGGGTTGTAACGGGGCTAAGGTTAAGGGTGTGGATACAGGCTGAATTAGAGGTTTAGAATCGAGACTGACTTGACAAATTGCCTAACTAGAAACACTGAACTAAGTATGAATATTTACTTCGAATGCAAACTAATAATACCACTATAGATAATTACTATATAATAACGAATATTTTCATTACTTAAAATTTTTATAATACTTTAATCTGAACTTTTTCTTCAACAATTGGAGTTTAAATGCTCTAATCTCTTTTATTATACTACTAATATTGAATATACTTGGATTTTTTTTAAGAACAAACTAAAATAAACATAATAGAAGGATATTTGGTAATTGAAATAACCTAATTCAGTAATTGATCAAATCAATTCTCAATAGAGCGGTAGTCAAAGGAATGTTGATAACAAATACAAAGGGATTTTGGGTTAATATTAGTGGGTGAGTCAATAAAAAGGTTGTTAGGATTCAATGGGGTTCACTAGGGGTTAATTTGTATGGGTAGGTTTTTTTAGTGGAGTGAATGGGTTAAAACCTAGGTGCCTTTATCATCTCAGTGTATCAAATCATTAATGTGGTCTCGACATGCATAAACGAGGCAAGTTCTAGAATAACAGTTCAAAGTTGACACACTCATAATAAATTAAAGTGAGCACAAAAAAGGGTATATGCTCTATAAGGCTCAAAATCTCACAAAAAATTATGGGTGTTTTGACATCAATCCTTATAAATTTTGAACTTCAAGGTGATACTCAAATTAGGTTCAACAACCTATTAATTTTAATTTTTAGAAAGTGGACTTATCATGCTCGATTCTCTAGTATTCTTCAAATTTAATCATCAATGAACAATTAACCAAGACTTATTCTAAAACATATCGATAAAAATCATAAATCATTAGAAATTTCACCCTAATTAATAATATGAGAAAATACTTAAGATCAAGACTAATTTCGGGTTTTGAGAATTATGCAAAAGTTAGGCATTATTACCCCACACTTCAAGATGTACATTGCCTCAATGTACAAAGATAGATAATGATAATTAGGTGTCAAATCAAAAAGATAAGTGGGGAAAGTAATACTCCCTGAAATCTGGATGATCCCTGGCGTCTTTGGTGGCAGTGATGGTGTTTTCTATGGGCCTGGTGGAGTGGCTACAGGGAAGCAATTTGCTAGATGAAGAAATTGGGTAGCCTGTGAAGATATAGCCAAGAGATCTAGAGAAATAATTATACTATACTAATACTATAATTAAAGATTAACGCAATAAAATGAAAGAGACTAAAAGGAAAACTGAAATTAAAAGAAAATACTAATGGACTAAGGAGTCCTTATTGTTCGATGGTTTGCGAGGTGGATGTGACTTCGAAGGCTGTGGTGCGTGATTCCCAAATAGACTTTAGAACCTAAAACCAAGAAACTAATATGAAGTAAAGTAAATTAAGCAGGATATAAGTAAAGATAAGGAAAATAAAGGAGACGAGAAAAAAAAATAGAACCGAAAAGGTTTCTGAGACCCTTGGCATGTCAATTAAGTGAAGCTGTCGGCATGAACTCATGTTGAGGCATCCTTTAAGGAGATGATGCTGACCTTCTTACGTTTCTTCAGCATGATCTTTTTGTTGCTCAAGAGTCTTGGACCTTTTCTATGAACAGAGAGAAAAATTTGCAAGAAAAAAAGGGAGAAGGAAGATGGGGGAGAGGGAAGGCTGTGGGGATTTAAATAAAATTTTCAAATCTGGTATGTTCCCACGCCCGTGTGCCGAAGGTGTTTCGTTTCACACGGCTTCTTCGCACGACCGTGTTGTGGAGTGTGTTGTTCTTCCACGCCCGTTTGTTGATGGGCACACCTGTTTCTAAAAAGCCAGTATGTGAGCACGGTTGGACTGCACGGGCATGATCTGCCCGTGCTCAAATAGTCAGTATCTTAGCACGATCATGAGGCATGACCATGCTATTTTTATCGGTACCCGTGCTGTGGGTGGTTGGCTCCGTGACGTTGGGGGGTGGTTAGACTAACCTTGTACGGCTCTGCTTTGTCAGTGTGGTGGTTCCGGTGGTCCATACGGCCACGGGCATGGTCGTGTGTAAGGCCGTGTGGCTTGGAAACCTGCATATTTATTTTAAATGTGGAGAGAGAAGAGAGAAGGAAAGAAAAGAAAAAATAATTTTGAAAAATAAAAAGTGTTAGTGCTCGGGTTGCCTCCCGAGAAGCGCTCGTTTATAGTCTTAAGCTAGACCGTCCTTGACTTTGAAAATTTTAGGGAGGTTTAAAGGTTTGAATATTTTCCCTCTTGCTGATAGTTTTATTTTCGTGACAAAGTTTAGGTCGAGAAGCGTTTACCTTGAAATTGCCGAATATTGGATTGTTTACCTCGACTATTTCGTGTGGGAAAATATTGTGTACCTGAAGGAGTATTTCTTCCTTTTTCTTCAGGTGTTGAAGTGCTGTGAGGATCGGCTTTGTCTAACAGCACTTGATCTCCTATTTTAAAGTGATTTGATGTCCTTATGAGCTCTTCTGGTGGTTCTTTAGGTTTTACTTCGTGTGGATTCGATTTTTCTTTGGTGTGTATCTTCAGCTCTTCTAAATTGTTGATCTTATGTTTTTGTGTTGGCTCAGTTTTGATGCTTTGTGATGTTTCCTGCGATGAAGTTTGAACAATTTGATTATCTATTGAAACGACTTTCTTACCTTCAACTTCTGTTGTTTTGGCTAAGTCGAGAGCTTGAAGATTGACTGATTCATCTCCTACACGAAGTATGAGTTCTCCTGTGGCAACATCAATTTTTAGTCTTGGCAGTTGTAAGAAAAGGTCTTCCTAAAATTAATGGTGCTCTTCATCTATTTTGCGTTTATTCGTCAATAGCTATCTTAAAAATCTCCTTGATTCAGGCGTCTGAAAAAGAGCTTCAAGAAGAGGTAAGTTAATATGTAATTTCTTTAAAAGTTTTAGAAACTTACCGAATTCTTCCTCTGAATCATCTTTTTTCAATGCCTCAGGATAAGGAATGCGAGGTTGGTATTCTTTGATTACCGATTTTGGCCTCTTTTATGCTACCTCTATTTTACCTTTTTCTTCCTTAGTTCCTTGTATTGAGGTGGGCTCATCTACTTTTGTATCCTCTTGAGCTATGATGGCTTGGATTTTCTCTTTTGGGTTTATTTCTGTGTTGCTTGGTAGACGTCCTTGTTGACGTTCAGAAATCACCTTGGTGAGATGTCCCACTGACCTAGTAAGTTCTCCAAGTTGATTCTCGATTCTTTTGATCAATTTTTGTTGTTAATCACGTATTGTTTCAGTCTTTTGGAGACGAGTATCTGTAATTGCTATGAATTTTGTCAACATCTCTTCAAGGTTTGATTTTTTTCCTATGGATAGGGCTGATTTTGGTAATTTGGAGTAGGTTGCTGCCTTTGATTTCCTTGATTTCCTTGTCCTCCCCACGAAAAATTTGGGTGGTTCCTCCAACCTGCATCATAAGTGTTACTATAAGGATTATTATTAGATCGAAAATTATTACCTATATAGTTTGTCTGCTCGTTTTCTTCTCCTGGTTGGTAGGGTGGGTACTCAGAATTCGCCACATTCCTGCTTGCTTCGCATTGCATGACTGGATGTACCTATGAAGAACATAAATTATCAAGTTTTTTATTCATTAACTCCACCTGTGTCGACAGCATTGTCACTACGTCTATGTTAAAAACTCCGGCTGATTTTGTCGGTTTAGCTCTTGTAATTTTCCATTGATAGGTGTTCAACGACATCTCCTCAATAAAATCGTAAGCCTCTTCAAGAGTTTTATTATTCAAAGTTCCACCGGCTGATGAATCGATCATTTGCCTAGTTGGAGAATTCACACCATTGTAAAAAGTTTGGACTTGAAGCCACAAAGGTAATCCGTGGTGTGAGCATCTCCTTAGGAGATCCTTGTATCTTTCCCATGCATCATATAATGTTTCTGCGTCATTCTGCACAAAAGAAGATATGTCATTCCTAAATTTAGCCGTTTTGGCTAGTGGAAAATATTTTAAAAGAAATTTTTCGATCATTTGATCCCATGTGGTGATTGACCCTCGTGGTAACGAGTTCAACCACTGCTTTGCTTTGTTCCTTAATGAAAAAGGAAATAACCGAAGACATATGGCATCGTCAGAAATGCCATTTATTTTGAAGGTATCATAGAATTCTAAAAAATTAGATATATGAGTGTTTGGATCTTTATCCTGCAAACCATCAAATTGAACAAATTGTTGAATCATTTGTATTGTGTTAGGCTTTAATTCAAAATTATTAGCAGCTATAGCGAGCCTAACAATACTAGATTCTGCTCCTGTCAAATTAGGTTTAGCATAATCATACATAGTACGCGGAGCATTCTGTTCTTGCACATTTGGCGGTGGATTGTTTTCGTCTATCCCTTTAGTAGGATTGGATCTTTGCTGTTCTTCTCTTTGATAGTCTAGGGCTCGTCTAATTTCTCTACGGTTTCTGCAAGCGGTAGCTTAAATGTCATTCTAATGGTCCTCTCGGATTTCTTCTAGTCATAAACTAGAGGTACCTGTTATGAAAAGAAAAAAAGAAATTTAGAAAAAACAAAAAATATAAAAATAAGAGAAATTTAAAAAAATAAAAAAATAATGGCTAAAGTAATAGAAATAGAGCTTCCTTAATATTTTAGATGTTCCCTGGCAACGGCGCCAAAAACTTGACCGTGTCAAACAGTCGAGTTTTAATATTTATAAAAGAGTGATCGAACCTGTAGATTAACTGTGACAACGATAGACGCAAGTGCACCTATCGAACAGAAGTATATCTCAGGCAAGACTATCTTATCGAACCCAAGGGAACCTAAAAGTACTACTACTCACTTTCTCTATTATTTAGCCTAAAATTTGGAGTGATTGAATTATTAAACTAACGAAATACTTAGAATAAATGCAAAGACAAAAGATTGAATTGGAGAAAGACTTTAGGAAAACTCGGTTGATAAAGACAATACCTCGGGAAGAATCCACCTATGACTTCACTTATTATTTATTCCCAAACCATATGATTTCTTTACTTAGCTTGATCGTGAGACTCCCTAACCTATATTAAACCCTCTCGAGGCGAATAACGTCTAACCTTAGGTTAATTAGTGGAACTCTCGTTCTCTTATAATAACCCCCTAAGGAAGTAGTAAACCGATCAATGGATTCCCATATTAGGTTTCACCCTAATTTGGCAAAATCTCGTAACCTTATCTCTAGGCGCCCGATCAACTCAGCTCAATTATGCTAGATCTACTCTTAGGTAGGGTCTATTCCTCCTCCACCTAAGCACATCAGATTAAATTAAGCAACATAATTAAGAACAAACCAAGTACTTATCATATAATTTAGAAATCAAATAACAAAATCCATCATAGGTTTTATCCCCTTCAGGTATCTGAGGGGTCTAGTGCATAACTAAATACGAAAACATCTCAAGAGAAAAGAATAAACAAAACATAAGAAATCCCTAAAACCCCTAAAAGAATTGAAGGAGAGATCCTCCGTCTTGAATGGAGTTCCGGCTTCTTGAGATAGATCAACTGGCTATCTTCAAGTGATTCCCTAAAGGATGAAAGCTTTGGCAAAAGCCTTTGCCAAAAGCCTCCTTTAATGTTTGCCTTAGGTTGTTTATATAGGCTTTGGGATGCTATACTTGGCTCTAAGTATCTCTTTCAAGTAGAATTTTTATTAGTATGTCTAAGTAGACTTAGGAGTATGTTTCTTTAGCTTCAAGCATCCAAATCCGACTGAAATTGCTCTCTTCCGCGGCAGAGGCACGGCCATGGCACATGCCCGTGTAAATCGTGGTTGGGCCGTGTCTTGATTCTGTCGTTTTGGGCATGACCGTGTGAGTCAGGATTCAGGCCGTGCTTCAGGTCTGTCGATTTGGACACGGCCATGTAGATCACCAGGCACGTCCGTGTGATAAATGGATGATGTACGGCCGTATGTTACGTATTTGAGGCCGTCCTCTAGGTAATTGGAGAGGCACAGTCGTGTGGGCTTTGGGCCAGGCCGTGTTGATTGCTTGCTAAGGCCCAATTACTCCATTTTAAGCCCGTTTTTGTGTTCTTTTTATTCTCGAGTTATTTCCTAAGTATAAACATGAAAAGAAAGGATTAAAAGCACCTTTTTACATAAATCAAGGGCTAAATTATCCAAAAGCCTATTAAATATGGGGTTAAAATATGTTGCTTTTACGGTTTATCAACAGGGCTTACACGCCCGTGTAAGAAGAGACATGCTCGTGTGTAGTCACACACGCCCATGCCTTTAACCCGTGGTGAACACTGATTTCACCCACACGGCCTTAAAGCTTAGTCACGCACCTGTGTGACTAGACCGTGGTCTATCCTGACTTAAAAGATTAACCTGCAGGGGATGCACGGCCAGAGCACATACCCGTATGCTGACCGTGTGTCACACATGGCCTAGACACACGCCCGTGTATCTATTCACATGGACAAGAACAAAGCTATTTGCTAAGCTCTTCTCATCCCTATGGAATTCACAACATGCACTCATACAACACATCCAAAATCAACTTAAATTTAAAAGAAATCTCACATAGAAAACTACATCTTTTCATATAATATGATAGCCAACAACTATGGCGTTATACAAAATTCACTATCCATCTAAAGGCCAACACATCTTAGCTATATGCAATAAAAATTCACTAACTTGTCTAGCCCCTATACATGCCATATACAAAACATTGAATCTCATATACCAGAGTGTGTTGATATGTAGGCTATCTTCCAATGATCCTCGTATCTCGGTTCAACACTTTTACTCTATAAACAAAGGAAAAGAAAAGGGAGTAAGCTTTGAGCTTAGTAAGTTTACACATAAACAATTAAGCATCATAGTATAAGCTAAACAACAATTAGCATTATACTAACATATAATGTACAACTATACCTACTCTTTCTATTCCTTACCACATTTCAACACATTATGAATCACATACTCATAACCATTGGAATGCACCCCTGCATTCAATATCACATTTTCACAATATACAACACATCGTTATTTCTCGATAACACATCCACACAGATATACTACTCACTATTACCACCATACAACTAATCCACACAGTTAATCCACAAAGCTAATCCACACAGCTAACATCTCGGTGGTTTCGCACCTAGCCCATCACAATCAATTAATAAGGTAATATCGCACTTAGCCTACCGCAAAGGTAATCATAATGGTCTCGCACTTAGCCCACTAGACGATATACCTAATGATAGCATCGGACATAGCTAGCTCATTGTTAATATGCATTAGGACGGCATCGCACTTAGCCCATCATCTAGCATTATCAATACACATTCACATGTTTACTTACTCTATCATTTATTGAAAAATTCTAACACATTCATCCCACATAGGTTCTCAATCATTCTCAATCATGCTACACACTAGCTAGCATTAATAAATTTGTAAGTATAAATGCATTGTTTATGCATAGACTTACCTCGATTTCAAAAGTATAGAAATGTGTAATTTAGTCCACCACCTTGCTTTTGCCTCGGTTTCGATTCGGGCTTTGTCTTTCTTGATCTATAATAAATAAATCAACTTATTCAATACATACATTGACTAAATTGACTCACATCTCATACTTTAGCAAAATTACTATTTTACCCCTAAACTTTCTCATATTTACACTTTAGCCCCAAGGCTCGTAAAGTGTTTTTTTTCACCTTTCTAGCCTTTCATGCTAAACCGAACCACTTACTCAACTAAAGCATTCATCAATTCTCACTAAACCACACATGTATGACCTAACTAAAGTTTTTCACAAACTAGTCCCTACATGCATTTTCATGGAAAAAGCACTTAGCAAAATATGTTTCTACTACATCAAGCTTTCATATTCTTCCATAAAACATCAAAATACATGCATGTCATACATATGTACATTTTGGAACATCCATCATAGCTCACCAAATAGCTAAAAATAGCTTTCTCATGCAACTAGGACTTCAAAATACGAAGAATATCAAAAAACAGGACTTAAATGCACTTACTACCAAGCTTGAAAAATTTGAAGAACCCTAACAATGGCTTCTCAAATTTTCGGTAGCCTTAGAGAAGAAGGTGAATGAATTTTTTTCATCTTTTCTCCTATTTTAATCATTTAATAACCAAATGACCAAAATGCCCTTTTTGATAAACTTCCTATTTTAACTCATCCTTGCCCAATTTTGTCCAAAAACTAAAATTTGGGAAAATTTTTCATTAAGGACCTCTAATTAATGTTATAAAGCTATTTGACACAAATAGCTTCTAGAATCTCACATTTGCAACTTTTGCAATTTAGTCCTTTTAGACAATTTAATCGAAATTTCTCAAAATTGCTTCTTGAAACTTCCACACTAGCATGCATACATAACATAAACCTTAAAAACTCATTCATAACCCTAAAATTTATGGTCTTGCACCATTATTCTGACTAGACCCTAAACCGGGATGTTATAACAATATCATGCAATGTTAACAAAACACCTTTACCTAAGGGGTTCAATACTTTTATAACAAACTCAGTAGACTCTACAGACAAAGTCTTACTTGATACTAAATTCATACATTTATACGAATGAGTAAAACCAGGGTCTATCCATGCAATTATAGAAATATCAATAAGAATAAATGTACCCGTAATAACATCCGAAGATGAAGCTTCCTTAAGAGCTCAGTTGGCATACGCTCTGGCGGGCGCCTTAGCTTCAGATCTCGCTATGGTGACTCTCGTAGTTCTCAAACTACCACTGAAATTTCATGTATTTTGAGAAGGTCTACCTCTCGCTGAAACATTCTCAGATCTCGGATTCTGAAAAATCTCTTGTTCAACAGACTCTGGGCAGTCTCGGATGAAATGGTCTAATGATCCACATCTGAAACAAGCTCAGTCATTTAATCTATAAATTCCCGGATGCCTTTTTCCATAATGTTTACATTCAGGTCGCTTGGATCTGACATTTCCAACACTAGCCATTGAAGTTGCTGGAGCTTTGGAGCTCAACTGTGATCTAGCTCGAACTCTACTCGAATAGCTCACATTAGTCTTTAAACGGCTATGTTCATCTCGAAATTTCTTTAAGGCAGACTGAAATGATTTGCCCAAAAATCTCTTTTTCATATATATGGCTTCAGACTTAGCTTTGCACGCTCGGTCAACTAGCAGTACGAACTCTTTTATCTCCAGAGTATCAACTAGCAATCGGATATCTTCATTTAGGCCATCTTCAAATCTTTTACACATTATTGCTTTAGTCGAAATGTATTCCCGAGCATACTGAATTAATCTCACAAACTCTCGTTTGTATTCAGTGACAGACATGTGACCTTGTTTCAATTCCAAATTTTTTTTCGTTTCTGATCAATAAATCTCTTAATAATGTATTTCTTTCTGAACTCAGACTGAAAGAAATCCCATGTGACCTGTTCTTTAGGAACAACTGAAATCAAAGTTTTCCACCACCGATAGGTCGCGTCTCGTAACAAAGATACAACACATTTAATACATTCTTCAGGACTCAACGATATTTCCTCAAATACTCAGATAGTGTTTTCTAACCAAAACTCGGCTTTCTCAGCATCGTCACCACTGGTAGCCCTAAACTCTTCTGCCCCATACTTACAAACTTTATCGACCGGAGGCTTGTTCCACAGATTCAAATTTGTAGTCGGAGGCATAGCAGATGTCTGAGGGGGATTAACTGGGGGCGAAGTTGCGAAACAGTCGGGTTATTTATTACAAATTGAGTGAACCACTCACTCATCAACTGGAAGAAAGCTTTTTAGCTTCTCCCTCTTGACTGCTCATAGTTGGTCTTGAATCAGAAGGCGCTGTCCCTTGCGTGGGAGCAGACGTATTACTTTCTACGTCATTAGCCACAGCTCTTTCGGGATCCATTACTATATAAAAATCACATTTTTCACGTCAGGATTCATCACACTATTAAAATTCAGATATATAACATGTATAGCTAGACTCTGACACCCTACGTTAGTCCGAGAATCGACTAAACCGTAGCTCTGATACCAACCAAATGTAACACCCTTATCCCGTACCCATCACTGAATTAGGGTTAAGCGCATTACCAGACAGATCAAAAACTTTTACAGACATTTCATATAACCATTTATCAATTGCAATCAAAGTGTCCCTAATATAGGTTAATGAAACCTTAATCATGCTTTAGAGTAGGGTCGGGACTAAACCGAAACACATACAAAAATTCTCAAAAATTTAAAACTTTTCAAAGTTTAAGGGGTTACACGCCCGTGTAGGTAGACCGTGTGCCTCCGACGGTCGCATGACATAGCCATGTGTCTTCTCTGTGGATGAACCTGACTTTACTCCACGGCCACGAAGCACGCCCGTGTACCTTGGCCGTGGTCGATCCTGATTAAACCACACGGCTACCAAGCACGCCCGTGTGCCAATGCCATGTACACTTAATTAACTATTGACTTAGTCCCACAGTCACTAGGCACGCCCGTGTGCCACAACCCTGTGGCAAAATAGGCCATTTGCAAGGCCAAAATGCCACCCACTTTAGGGTCATACCTTCAAGCAAATTACCAATTCAATTTATGCACAATTAGTCACCAAAAACATGTTAAGATAACGATTCAATCTCTACATTCAAATCCAATTCTATTCATGTCTAATTACAAGACTAAAACTCATGTAAACACATGCATAATTCATCCATACTTACCTTTCATGAGCTCATCCTTTTGTTAAACATATATACTGAAAATTTTGTCCATATGCTTACCAAAAACTCAACCATTTCATATACTACCAAACCATACCTAATCATGCAACATATAACATATTCATTAAAACATATTACTAACACATCACTAGCCAAATCACATGGCTAAGATCACATCTCATTCTTGACCAAATATCTATCCTATACATGCCATATCTAGCTATATACATTTCCAAAATGTACCAAAATGAGCTTGGGTAATGTGATGACGATCCTCGACGGTCCCTGAGCCTTCAGTAGCTTTGACGCTCTATAAAACAGAGAAAACACACACAGGGTAAGCTTTCAAAAGCTTACTAAGTTATATACAAATAAACTTAATAATTAAGCATTCGAGACATATAATCAATATGAAAATCACTAATAAATCAATTGCATAGCCATAATTTTTCTTGGCACTTTTATTTAGCCATTCATCAATCAAAGTTTCCTATCATCATATACTTGTTAGCTCACAGCTCTTCCATTCTTGTATCACATTTACATATGGCTCATTCAAGCATATCTTCACATATTATCTCCTCATTTCAATGCACATATACATCATAGTAAGTTCATATAGACACTTACCTTTCATACACACATAGTGTACTTTTTAAACGTACTTGAAACGGATATACAATTCACATAGTCGTTCGTTTCTCGGACTTGCCTGTTGAACTGTTCGAAATCTAATATAATATTCAAAATGCTCAAAATAGTCGTACAATGCCAACGTCCCAGACATTGTCTTACATGTAGACGGATGTCGATGCCATTGTCCCAGACAGGGTCTTGCACGTAATTAGATATCGATGCCACTATCCCAGACAGGGTTTTTCACGTAATCAGATATCGATGCCATTGTCCCGACAGGGTCTTTCACGTAATCAGATATCGATGCCACTGTCCCAGACAGGGTCTTACACGTAATCAATATCAATCACCTATGTCATAACATAGTTAATCCCATCTATTTCTATGTTCGAACGGAACTTCTCGGATGTTAACACTATGTCAATCTTATCTTAGAATTCATATATATATACACACAACATCTCATATGCATTCATCTTTATCCATTGTCATATGAACATACATAATTCAATACAAATACATTTAATTATATATCAACTTACCTCAAATTCAGATATTCGTTCGGTCTCGGTTATTCGACTACTTTTGTTTTTCCGCGGTCTAAGTTTGTTTTCTTCGATCCTTGATCTTAATTTAGCTCAAACCTAGCCGAAACCTTGCTTTCTTCTTCTTTTCTTTTTTCTTTTTGATATTCGGCCAAAGATAAGCAATTTGGCTTTTTTTTTTTAATGTTTTGTTTTATAATATAACTTATAATATATTAATGTTAATATTAACTTATAAAAATTAACATATAAAAGCATATATAAAATTTAATGCCGTCCACTATTCTCATTTATGGCCAATTTGCAACATGAATCCCTATATAAAAGAAGACATACCAATTAGGCCACTTTCACCTTTTATGCGATTTAGTCCTTTTTCAAATTAAACACACATACAACCAAATTAAATCACGAAACTTACACACATGCTTAATCACATATCAAGGGCACAGAAAATAATATTTAAATATTTTACTAACTTGGATTTGTGGTCCTGAAACCACTGTTCCGACTAGGGTATAAACTGGACTGTTACAGTATCGCTACATCCTAAGACTTGTATTGATACAAGTCACATGTATTGAACACTTTTACTTATTAACATACCTGTACTGATACATCAGGCCACTTGTACCGGAATAAGTTTACCTGAACCATAAATCATCCTAAAAGTCACCTATTTTGGCCCTAAATAATACTAAATCATTTCCATGGGTTATGACATACAATAATCCAGTTTTAAACACAATTTAATCATACAAATACACATTTAAACACATGAAACATAATCATGTTCACAATCTACCATACTTAAAAACACCATTTTAGTTTCCTTGGAAAGCAAGCAACTCATAATTTATATATCTCAACCATGGCAAGAACATAATATAGCATACTCAATTTGATCAACATATGTAGAACTTGACTTAGATTATAAATCCTTTATTTCACTTATCCAAAATTAGCAAGATTTACTCCAACAACTACATTTAACTTTAGGTACACACTTCTGAGGTTCAAAATGAACAAATCAAACAATAATAAAACTGAGCTGTAACCTTTAATTGCCTTCGAGCTAAACAATCAAAATCTATATTCAATTGATATTTACGTACAAAACAAATATGTTTGCACGTTGAGAATTCGATGTTCAGTAGTGCTATTATACTTTGAATTCATTACATAACATGTAAAATATATAAACATGCTATTCATTCATTACATTATATCATCAAATCAAGATCACAATATAACTCAATATATATCATAACATTATTCATTTGGTACTCAAAAAAATATAAGCTATTTTCGTAGTGCTTCCATAAGATTTTACATCATATATTAATAGGAACTTCTTATAGGAGTTAGTAAAAAAGCTAAGAAAATCCACCTTTTGTGTTGGGAGAAAATGACACAACCTAAATCTAGGGGTGGGTTAGGGCTCATCATGGCTAAACTTAGAAACCAAGCCCACTTAATGAAGCATGGGTGACGCCTCATCCAGGAGTGAGACAAGTTATGAGCAAAAACCCTTCTAGCAAAGTATACACATAAGTCAAATGCTTCTTATCATAGGAGAAATGTTTTCCCTACCTGAAGCATACTTAGAAAGGTTTAGGGTTTAGGATAAGGGATTATATAGGGTGCTACATAATGGTATAACTGTGAGGTTATGGGATGATAATTGGTTTGGGATGGGTTTTTTATGACACCTTGTTGAGTGAACCCTTAAGGAGGAGGAAAGTATGTAGGAAATGGGAAGTTGAAGGCCAAAACAACATCTTTATCGTTCTTCCACTTGAAGTCAAGAAGACCTTCCTTAGCACCCCTTTATCAATTGAAACAATTCAAATGATCTTTTTTTTGGGGTCTCTCTAACACGGGTTCTTCCTCCTTTATGAGTGCCTACAAGCTTGGTACCGGAATGCATTACCTTGCCCTCTGTACGAACAAAATCCTTTAGGAGGAAATTTGGAAATCCAAATTGCCGTTGAAAATAAAAATTTTGCTACAAAAATGTAGCTTGAAAGTTCTTCCAACTCATCAGCTCTTAAATGGTCAAGCACTTAATGATATGGGGTAGTTCCCCTTTTTCTCAAGTAGTTAAAAAACTATTGAGCATTTATTCTATGCTGGCCAGTCCTCAAAGAAATGGTGGACTACCTTACCGAATAGTTCCAACTACTTGCCAACTCACTTTGATAATTGAGAGAATTGGTTGTATGTAAATCTTACTTCCAAGAAGTGGGTTCATGGTTCCAAACTTCCATGGTTTATGGTATTTTATTTGATGTGGGAAATCTAGATTCAATGTGATGTCATTGTATTTGGTAACCATCGTCAAGATGTTGACAAGAGGAAGCAATTGGAAGAGTAAGGCCCCCTTTGGATGCACGATAAGCCATGGTGAGATGGAATATTGAGAGAATATTCTTTTCACTGTATTGTTTTGATGTTTGGATATCTAATGGTGGGTTGCGGTTAAAAATTTTAGACTGGAGCTAAAGGTACTAGTGGGAAAGAAAGCACGTGCAGTGGAAAGCTATTTTCCCACTATAACCTTCTTGTTCTTATTCAAGTCCAATAAAAAATATTGTTTGTATTTTCATGATAATAAATAATATTTTTAAGTGGATTTTATAAAAAATAATTATGTAATTAATTAAAATATTTATAATAAAATACCAAAGATACATTTTAATATTTTATTAAATGAATTTAAAAATTCATATATTTTTAATAATCTCGTAAAAGTAAAATAATTATATATCCTTTTTAATTTGATGCCCTTAATAGTTGTAATAGCCCATTTGTGCCCGGGCCCATACAAAAACCAAAAAATAATAAACCAGTATAAAAAAAATAAAAGTCCATTTTTTTACAGTAAACGGGCTTAAAGACCCAAGCCCAAACAGTAATGGCCAAAACCCGAACGACCCAATAACCCAAATTTGGTTTTAGAAATCAGAAACCCTGAACCCTAGGGTTCCCTCCTCATGTCGCAGCTCCCAACACAAGCCCTTCCTCGCGCCGCAATCAGCGCACGGATAGCGCTCCTCACCGCCCTATCTTCGTCCTTCACCTGCAAAAGGAAAGAAAATGTCAAAAAACAAGCAAGACAGAATATTTGTATTTACTTTCGATTTATTTTCAGGGCTATAAAAACCCAATACAATCTGTAAAAGGGGAGATATACACTTTTTTTTAGATACGGATATACATACAACCAACACAAAAGTCAGATTATAGAGGCTCTTTTTGTTTTTTCAACAGAATATAGAAATCAGTCAAGGTTTTTACGTATTTTTTTATTTTTATACTTTGTTTCGAAACTGTTTTACATGCCTAAAGATCTTCTTTTATTTTTTTAGATTATATATATGCATATAAATACAATATAAAAAAGAAAAAACGTACTTTTTTTGAAGTTTCGGCCACCATGTACGATGGCTGGCGGCAGTCGATATGGCGGTAGTTCGCCGGAGGTCCTGGTAGGAGCAAGAGAGCCACAGAGAGAAAGGAGAAGTTTTTTTTTGTTTTTTGAAGGAAGAAGAGGAAAATGATGTTTTTTTTCTAAAATTTTTGGCTTATATAGCTATTTATGTAACATCCCAAGTTAAGGGGTTCTGCATTTCATGTTTCTGTGTGTTTGGCTTGTTCTGCTTGCTATTTGGATGTGTTTGGGGGTCTTCGGAAGGCTCAGGGTCAAGCTAGAGCCTTGGGTAAATTTTTGTTCTAGGGCACTTTAGGGGGGAAAGCTTGTAGAGGTAGGCCTTATGTATATTTGTGTGTGGTTGATGACACAGAAAGGAGTGTAGAAGGGTGGTAAGTGACGCCTTAGAGAGCAAGGGGTTGACGCCACAAGGGAAGTAGAGAGGGTGAAGGTTCGAATCCTGCATGCCACACGAAGGAGCTTTATTTTTGGCTTCAGGATGGATAGCTGGTAGCCTTCGGCTTGGACTCTGATGAGTGGGAGTTGAATGAGCCAAATATTTTGAATGAATGGACAAGAGGAGTTGTGGGAGGTTTGAATGGGTCAATGTTGTTGTGGGATTTCAAATGAGGGATGAGGAATGAATGGTAGAGGGTATGAAGGAGAAAATCTTGGGATGTGGAGAGAGGGAGAGTGTGTGGCCGAATGTGGGAAGGTGTGGGAGGTGTATGTGTGGTTTTAGCTTGGTTAGGTTAGGGCCGAATCTCCTTTTGGTTCTTAGGCAATTTGTTGAGCATTTTCAGTCATAAGTGAAAGGGAGTGCCATTTCTTCAAGTTGTCATTTGAGAGTAGAGTTAACCAAAACCATTTTAGAAGCTTCCTCCTTTCTTTTGCATTTTCAATCTTTTGATTCATTTTTTTCTTACCAAAACTGCAACACTTTTTACTTCATTTCTTCTCCTTCTTGTCTCTTTGGTAATAGCAGAATATCAGAGTGGTCATTTGTGCATTCTTTCTTTCTTTTCCCACCATTTGCTATTTGTTTCTTCTTCATAGACAAACTTCCCTAGTAGCCGATTGGGATCGTTTCTCTTTGGAGTAAGTGCCTTAGCCTAATCTTGCTCTCTATCTTTACTTCCTCTTCTCTCTTTTTTATTTATATATTGTGGAAGCCGAATATCTTTTTGTGTCAACTGAAGGCATTCTTTCCATTGTTTTGCTAGTAGCCGAACATAGCTTTCCACTCGGCATTTTCTTGTTTTTCAGTAAGGATCCTTCTTCTTCTATTTCTTTTCATTCTTTTCCTTTTCTCTTGTTGTTTTGTTAAATCGAAGATTTTGACTCGCTTCTTTTGGGCATTGGTCGATTGTAGAGGGGCTCATTCTCATCTTCTCTTCTTCGTTTAGCCTGCATTCGGGAAGTCTTTGGTAAGTATGGATGTTGGCCGAATGGATGGAAAGGGGTCTTTTCTCGTTTCTGTTTGGCCGAAAGGCCTTTTCCTTTGCTCTGTTTTGGGCATCGGTTCTAACTTGGTGTTATCTAGGGACTCATCCAGTTCGTAAGCCAACTTTCTAGTGTTCGGTTTTCGTTGATCAAGGTAAGAAGCTTCTTTTGATTTGGTACCTATCCTATCTTTCTCTTTCGTTGCCTTAACCTAGTTTTCTGATCAAAGACTCTTATCGTGGATATGAGTTCTAGCCGATTCAAGGGGGTGTGTCTAAGAAGCCTGAGGGGAGTAGACCCATGTTCGTTGAGAGTCTAGTTCTGCGTTTTGGTGTGTAATTCCTAAGTTTAAAAGTATATAAATTGTGCCAAATATAAGTATTAGCTAATGAGTTAGAGGGTTTTCCGAGTTAGATACTTTTCCGACTATGCCAAATATATATGTTAACATGAATATGCATATGCTTTAACTATTTTATGTAAGCTGTTACACGTTGCATCCATTTCACTATGAATGTATGTTGCATGGGAATGGGGATATGACAATATTGAAAGGGGCATTGTAATTCGGTGGCTTTGCCACATCTATGGGTGGCGTTATCACAATTATTTCGGTGGCTATGCCACATATTTCAACGATGAGTAGCTGACTGCAGCATGACTGCCATCAATGGTGTGTAGCGGTAAGGGTCAATTGTAGAAATCCCCACTGATGTGTTTGGCAGGAATGGGCGGTGTGTAGCGGATGGATACCTAGGTTGGGTTGGGCTTTGCATCATTTTTGCATACGTTATGTGCTATACTGTGTTAATAGGGCTCAGGCCCGGTCCGACTCTGAATGGGCTTCGCCCAAGGTGATTGTGTAAGGGCTAAAGCTCAGATGGTATTTGAATGGGCTTGGGCCCAGTTATGGTTCGTGTAGGGTAATTGCACACTGAGTCTTCTTGACTCACCCGTTCTGCTTAAAATTTTGCAGGTAATTCTTAATCTAGTGGATATGGGCCAGGGTGGACTTCGAGGTGGCCATGCACGGTTTTAGTAAATTGAACTTTACTTTTCATTGAATTTTCTTTAATTTGGGGATTTTGGTTATGTAATAAGGCCACTAATATTTTGGATTTGATTTTAAACGCTTTAATTTATGAATTAATTGGTATGATGTTTTCTTAATAAAATGAGAATGACATTTAAAAAAAAAAAAAAACTTAACCAACGAATTTATAAACGATATTGGACAACATCTCAAGTTAATTTTAAAGCAACAACAAGTGTTTTCAAGCAGCACCTAAAAGCAAATACTGAGTTAAATGCAAGTTTTCAAAATGAACACTGAGTTTTCAAATGATCAACCGAACTTGAGGTTTAAAAAGAAAGAAAATTTTCCGTAATGTTTTCAAATGATCGCGAAGTTCATGTGACGCACCAGATCCGATCGTAATGTTTAGGTCGGGTTTGGGTGTTACAATTTAAAATGGAGCGTTTTGGCCAGGGTCCTAAAACCCAAAATAACATCGTTTGCCCATGCCCTGACCGGTCCGGCCAAGGATTCGCGCATTTTTATAGGAAGGGCTAATTGCGCTTTTAGCCCTTTCGCTTTTTTATGGTTTTATAATTAAGTTCCCTTTTATTTTTAATTTTGCCCTTAAATCTTATTTAGATTTCATTGGAGTCCCTTTTTAAACGCCGCGTTTTGGAGGGAGGGAATATTTTCTCTTTTAGTCCCTCCATGTTATTCGCGTGTCTAAATAGGCCCCTCGCCTTTTGTTTTCTTTAAAATTTGCCCCAAACTTTTATTTCTAGTTCAATTTCGTCCTTTTTTTATTTCTTTTGTTTATTATTATTTTCATTACTAATTTTATTTTTAATAATTATTATTATTGCTTTTACTATTATTTTAAAATTACCACTACTTTTTTTTATTTTTATTTATAATTAAATTTATTTTATTATTTTGTTATGAACATTTTTTCCTTATATATTATTATTACTATAGCTATTTTTATTATTATCATTATTAGTATTGTTTATTATTTTTTAGTATAACCATTATTATTGCTATTTTCATTATTTCATTATTTTTTTATTTTACTATTATTTGTATATTAACATATTTTATTATTTTATTATAATTAATATACTTTTATTTTACTACTACTATTATTTTTATATTATTATTACTATTAATTTTAATATCCTTACTATTATTTTATTATTACTAATACTATTTTTATTTTTACTATTACTTTTATTATTATTTTCATTATTATTATTATTTTATTATTACTAATATTTTTACTATTATTTATTTATTAATATATTTTTATTATTATCGCATTTTTTTGTTACTATTATTATCATTCTATGGTTTTATTATTGTATATAGCCTCCATTTTTGTTACAATTCTCTTTTATTTTATTTCATTTGTTTATCTTGCTTTTACTTTATTGTATTTTATTTCTACCTTTATTATTTTTATTATATTTTATCATCATCATGTTGTTATACAAGCTAGCATTGTAAATCGTTCTACATTTTATTTTAAATTCATTTTCCATTTCATTACGATCACATTATATTTTATCCGATTTTCAAAATAAGTAAACACTCCGCGTTCTAAGATTCGAAAGAAATCATATCCTAACTTACTGGGTTTCGATTTTTCTCTTCGAGTCTAAAGAACCTATTACTTTATTTTTTTTAAAAAAAGTTAAATAAAAACTTATTCTCAGGAATTAGAGATGTTGTGTCCTAACTTATTGGATATGACGTTTTGTTGTCTCGAGGTAAGGATTTTCTACAAATAAAGGCAAGCTTAGTTTCGAAGTCTTGAAATGTTACATCCTAACTCATTGGGTGTGACATTTTATTTCCTTGAGATAAACGGGTCTTAGCGTACAATTTGATTTATTCAAATTTTCTTTCAAATAAAAAGGATTGTATTTTAAATTTTTCAAATTTTCGAAATTAGGACATTAGTTAATCAATTAGGTACCAATTTTTGGGCGTTATGAGAGTGCTAATCCTTCCTCGTGTAAACTGACTCCTGAACTGGTTTTATCGAATTTTGTAGACCAAAATCATTATTTTAATAAATCAAAATGTTTTTTATTAAAACAATCCAATTTTATGGTGACCCGATCACACCTTGAAAAAGATTGATGGCGACTCCATTTTCATTTTTAAAGTCGACCCCGTTTTCCAAAGACAAAAAAGTGGTTTCGACAGCTTGGTGACTCCACTGGGGACATAAGAGAGTCAAGCCGTAAAATTGATTATTTTCTGTCCTTTGTTGGAAATTTGAAAATTCGATTTGAAAATTTGATTTGAAAATTACGATCCTTTTGTTGCATTTGTTTGTGTCATTGCATATGATTGTTATTTTCTTGCGCACATTGCATTGCATGACCGTTGTGGTCGCACCTTTAAGTGGGAGTGAGAAATTATGTCTTCGTGAGGTTTTCACCTCCGCATGGGCTAGCGGATTGCTTACGAGATACATCTATACTTATGTCTTCGTGAGTTTTCACTTCCGCATGGCCATAGGGAAATGTATTCCTCTAAACTGAACTCGATCCGTATGAGCCTATAATGGGTGAGGATTGAGGAATCTGCTGGTTCGGGTACCTCAACTTTAGAGTAAACCACATGTAGAAAACTTAAAGGCTTACCCTAGGTGGAACTATGCCAAACCCTAGTGGTCACCCAGATAGGTGTCCTATTTTGTTATTTATTTCTTTTGTGCTAACGTGTTCTCTTTTTTTTTATTGCATTGCATTCACATCATAGAAAAGAGGTGTTGATTCAAATTCGATTGCCAAATAGAAGAGTTTGTCATGAGAATAGATTTCTTGATAAAGTGGATTATAATACGGTCGTCCGAATATGGTCCAAGTAAACACAACGAGAGAAGACTGATTGTTCGTGAAGGAATACAAGAGTTTATTACCCAAGGATTCAAGCTAACAAAGACTATTCGAGAATCACCACGTCTTAGCTTTCTTGAAGAGGATAACGAGCATTGTGGAAATAAGTGAACAGTGAGTCGCGACCCAGATCAAGTAAAAAGTGCTAGTAGAGACATTTGTTAGAAAGTTTGCGAGATTGGACCTTAATATCCAAATAAGAAGAAAGGGATCAATGTATTCGCTTGGAATATGAGGGAAAGGCCGTATAAATATTCGTTTTATGTAAAGGAATTTATTTTCTAGAAAAGTTGTTCTAATGGAATTGAATTTAGAATCAACGCCTCTCTTTCTTTTTGCATTCATTTCATGCACTTGCATTACATCGCATTAAAATCCATAGAAGGACCCTAATTAGTTGAAGTTATTTCAGAAAAAGAAAGAAAAAGAGAAAGTTAATCTGGAAACTAAACATCGCTATGGTACTCATGCTAAGACAAAAAATATGGATGAAAGACTCGAATAGTTCCAGAGAGACATGCAAAACCAGCTGCAAGAGCAGTTGGCAAAGATCCAATAAGATATGAGGGAACAAATGATGAAAGCCCAAAGGAATATGGTGGCTCAAATGACTCAGCTACTAAACGGGGCAATGGACAAGGGAAAAGGCCCCATGACTAATGCTAGAGAAGATAATAAGGATTATCCTCTGGGTTTTACCCCACCGCATGCACAAACACAACCTGAAGCATATCCTCGAAGGCCATCTGTTACAATTAGGCCTCAACAAGGTCAAATTGATACTAGGATGCCCATGAATTTCCAAGTTGGCTCAGGATCTAACCTAGGAGATAACCCTGCTAATCCTGTTATCCCTGATTTAGATATAGCAGAGAGGGAAGGAACAAGAATTGAATTGCCAAGGCAGTTAGAGGACCATTGTAGATGGTTGGAAGAAAAATTCAAAACCTTGGAAAACGCTGATAATCACCGTGGAATTGATGCTAAAGACTTGAGCTTAGTTCCAGATTTGGTGCTTCCTTACAAGTTCAAAATGCCAGAATTTGAAAAGTACAATGGGACTAGCTGTCCTGAAGCCCATATTACCATGTTCTGTAGAAGGATGACTAGGTATGTTAATAACGATCAACTGTTGATCCATTGTTTCCAAGATAGCTTGGTGGGGGCAGCGTCCATGTGGTACAACCAATTGACCCGTGCTAGGGTTAATTCCTTGAGAGATCTAGCACAAACATTTATGAAATAATACAATCATGTGATAGACATGACGCCTGACAAGATCACCTTGCAAAACATGGAGAAAAAATTGAATGAAAGTTTCAGGCAGTATGCACAAAGATGAAGGGAAGTTGCCATACAAGTTCAGCCGTCGCTTTTAGCAAAGGAAACCACGATGCTTTTCATCAGTACTCTAAAAGCCCCATTCATTAACCATATGCTGGGAAGCAACACCATAAGCTTTTTAGATATAGTAATGTCTGGTGAGATGATTGAAAATGTGATAAGGAGTGGGAGAATAGACACGATAGAAAGCGTCAAAAGATCAGCCCCGAGAAACAAGAAAAATGAAGTGAGTATCCTGAGCTTGCATCCCAAACCAGTCACCGTAGGCTAGTCGAAGGCTGTAACCCCTAGCTATCAAGGCTCTTCAAAGAAGGAATCTAATTCGAGGCCAAATACATAAAAGCACAAGTTCACACCCATCCCGATGACATATAAGGAGCTGTGTTAAAATCTTTTTTATGTGCATACAGTGTCTCCATCCTACTCGAAACCAGTGCAACATCCATTCCCAAAATGGTTGATAAACCGTAAAAGTAACATATTTTAATCCCACATTTAGTATGCTTTTGGATGATTTAGCCCTTGATTTATGTAAAAAGCTGCTCTTAATCTTTTCTTTTCATGTCTTATACTTAGAAAAGAACCTAAGGATAAAAAGAACGTAAAATAAGCTTAAAACGGAACAAATTAGGCCAACCCAAGAAATCGACATGGCCTGGACTTCAAGCCACACGGCTGTGCCTCGTCAAATTACTTCACACGGCCATTCCCCAACTTGCACGGTCGTGCCTCAATCGATAGAATAGAGACAAGGCCTGAAGATGACTTACATTGGCGTGTACCATGGACGTGCCCCTGCCACAGGAAAGAGCAATTTCACTCAGATTTGGATGCTTGGAGGCAAAGAAATACATTCCTAAGTCTACTAAAACATCCTAGGAGGAATTCTACTTGAATTAGGATACTTAGGAGCCAAGTAAAGCATCTCAAAGCCTATATAAACACCCAAGGTAGCAACTAAAAAGGGGAGTTCGGTAGAAGCCGAAACAGGACGATTTTTGGCAGAGGCTTTTGCCGAAGCTTTCATCTTGTAGGGAATCACTTGAAGATAGCCAGTTGATCCATCTCAAGAAGCCAGAATTCTACTCAAAACAGAGGATCTCCTCTTCAATTCTTTCAGTGAGTTTTAGGAGTTTCTTATGTTTTGTTTTATCTTTTCTCTTGAGATGTTTTCTTATTTAGTTATGAACTAAACCTTTCAGATACCTGAAGGGGATGAAACCTATGATGGATTTTGTTATTTAATTTCTAAATTATATGATAAGTACTTAGTTTGTTCTTAATTATATTGCTTAATTTAATCTGATGTGCTTAGGTGGAGGAGGAATAGACCCTACCTAAGAGTAGATCTAGCATAATTGAGTAGAGTTGATCGGGCGCCTAGAGATAGGGTTACGAGATTTTGCTGGATTAAGGTGAAACCTAATATGGGAATCCATTGATCGATTCACTGCTTCCTTAGGTGGTTATTATAAGAGAACGAGAGTTCCACTAATTAACCTAAGGTTAGACGTTACTCGCCTCGAGAGAGGGTTTAATATAGGTTAGGGAGTCTCACGGATCAAGTTAAGTAAAGAAATCATATGGTTTATGGATAAATAATAAGTGAAGTCATAGGTAGATTCTTCCTAAGGGTATCGCCTTCATCAACTGAGTTTTCCTAAAGTCTTTCTCCAATTCATTCTTTTGTCTTTGCATCTAGTTTAGTTTTTCATTAGTTTCATAAACCAATCACTCCATATTTTAGGCTAAATAATAGAAAGAAAGTGAGTAGTAGTACTTTTAGGTTCCCTTGGGTTCGATAAGATATTCTTGCCTAAACTATACTACTGTTCGATAGGTGCACTTGCCTCTATTGTTGTCATTAGTCTACAGGTTCGATCATTCTTTTTTATAAATATTAAAACTCGACTGTTTGACACGATCAAGTTTTTGGTGCCGTTGCCGGGGAACACTAAAATATTAAGAAAGCTCTATTTTTATTACTTTAGCCAATTTTTTTTATTATTACAATTTTTTTATTATTATTTTTATTATTTTTTTTTTACTTTGCTAATTTTTTCCTCTATTTTGTTTTTGGCAGAAAATTTTAGTCTATGGAAAAGATGGCACTGAATAATTATCAGTGGCAAGTCATAAGGACAATTCCTACTAAAATGACCGGTGTCTTGACCTCGGCGTGGTCACCGGGTTATCTAATCGATTAGAGATGATGAATAAAAATTTGATGATTGGTATAGTCCTCACGGTACATCCGAAATACAATATGATTTGAATCTAGGAGGCGTGGCGAATCCTGAGTACCCACCCTATGGATATGGCATGGAAAATGAGCAAGGTCACTATACAGGTAACTATTCTAGATATGAAAATAATTTTTATAGTGACACTTATAATGAAGGTTGGAAGTAACATTCCAATTTCTTGTGGTATGATCAAAATAGCCAAAGATTAGAACTTCCTCTAGATTTTCAATAACCACATCACCAACAAGAAGAGGAGTCGAATCTTGAAGAGATGCTGACAAAATTCATGGCAGCCACAGATTCTCGTTTCCAAAGAACTGAAGCAGCACTTGATGAACAACAAAAATCGATCAAAGGGATCGAGAATTAAGTTGGAGATACTTACTAGGTCAGTGGGACAACTCGCAAAGCTAATGTTAGAACGACCACAAGGACGTCTACTAAGTAACACCAAGATTAAACCGAAGGAACAAATTCAAGCCATCTTAGCCCATGCCAATAAGGGGTTAGATGAACCTAATCCAATACAAAAAGCCAAGGTAGACGAAGGTAAGGTAGAGGTAACACAAGAAAAGTCGAAACCGGTAATCAAGGAGAACCAACCTCACATACCTTATCCCGAAGCAATGAAAAGAGACGATTCAGAGGAACGGTTCGGTAAGTTTCTTAAACTCTTAAAGAAATTACATATTAACTTACCTCTTCTTGAAGCTCTTTTTCAGATGCCAAACTCGAGGAAATTTTTAAGACAGCTCTTGACAAACAAACGCAAATTAGACGAAGAGCACCACGTGGAATTAAACGCAGCATGCTCAGCAATGTTACAAAATAGACTACCACAAAAGCAAAAAGACACAGTGAGTTTTACAATTCCATGTTTAATTGGTAGTTTATCTATTGATAATGCTTTAGCTGATTTAGGGGCAAGTATCAATGTTATGCCTTACAAAATGTTTAAACAACTAGGTCTAGGGAAACCCAGACAAACTAAGATGATCATTCAATTAACTGATAAAACTATAAGAATTCCTAGAGGTATAATAGAAAATGTTCTAATCAAAATTGATAAATTCGTATTCCCAGTAAACTTTGTCGTTTTAGACATGGATGAGGACAACACGATCCCCTTAATCTTAGGAAGACCCTTTTTAGCAACTGCCAGAGCTAAAATTGATATCTATGTAGGATAACTCATACTTCGTGTAGGCGACGAGATAGTCACTCTTCAAGCTCTTGACTCGGCCAGAACATCAAGTGATAAAGGTGAGAAAGCAAATTTAGTTGATAACCAACTTGTTCAACCTTCATTTCAAGAAACACCACAAAGCTACAAACTTGAGCCGGATCATAGACCTCGTGCTAATAAAGAAAAATTACATGAGGAACTAGAACCACACGAAGTGAAACCGAAGGAAACCCCAGACGAGCTGATAGGAACAACAAATCACATCAAAATAGAGGATCATGTTTTGTTGAATAAGGAAGACCCTCGAATCACCAATTCAGAACTCAAGGCAAACAAAGAAATCACTTTTGAGGTGCTTAATGTCTTCTTATATGGCACAGTCGAGGTAAGCAATCCTAAATTCAACACTTTTGAGGTAAACATTACTCAACTTAAACTTTATATCCATAACCGAATTGATCGCATGAGAAAGGATTTCCACCTCCTCAAACTACCATGATTGTGCGTACAACAGGTAAGTCTAGCTCAAGACTATAAATGAGCACTTCTCGGGAGGCAACCCGAGCACTAACCCTATTTTTACATTTTTTATTTTTTATTTTTTTATTTTTTTTCTTTTAAGCACCTAACCATAAACTAACCAAAGAGCATATTTTTAGGCCACACAGGCGTACACGTGGCCGTGTAGAAGCCAGGGGATGAACCATGGGCGTGTCAGTAGCCGTGCACGAATAAAAAAATTTCTTTTCCCAACACGGGCGACGATAATAGTCCACGCCCATGCCGACGCCCCGTGCGAGGTTACTGACTTGTCAAGCACGGGCTAAACACGGCTGTGCCTTTCAACCGTGCCAACATTCTGACTTATCAAACACGGAGGAGCACACCCATATCAAATGATCGTGTGAAAAGTGACACGGGTGTACCACGACACCCACGGCCATGGCTGAACACCCTGAATGCGTTCAAAATTCAAAATCCCAAAACACGGGCTATATCTCTATTTAAACCTCATTCTCCATTTTTCTAGTTGTCTTTCATTTTCCATTATTTATTTTTGTTTTTATTTTATTTCATCATTATTTTTTACTTTATTTTATTTTATTTTATTCTTTTTATTCTTTATGATATTTAGATTTAGCTTAGGATACAATAAAACCAAGCCGACTACTTCGAAGATTCAATTTCAAACGGTTCGAGACGCTTCACCACGTTCACCTCCAATCTTATCCGGTTTCTTTTCATTGACTTCATTCAAAAATTTAGGAAGTGTTACTTCTCCCCTTTCTCTTTTGATTTTATTATTACATAATTGTTTATCTATCTTTGTACATTGAAGGCAATGTACATCTTAAGTGTGGGGGGTAAAAGTACCTGATTTTTTGCATTATTCTCAAATCCTGAATTTAGTCTTGTTTTCAAGTATTTTTCTCATATTACTAATTAGGATGAAATTTCTGATGATTTATGATTTTTATTGATATGTTTTAGATTAAGTCATAGTTAATTGTGCATTGATGATTAAATTTGAAGAATACTAGAGAATCGAGCATGATAAGTCTACTTTATAAAAATTAAAAAATTAATAGGTCGTTGAACTGAATTTGAGTATTCCTTTGAAGTTTGAAATTTACAGGGATTGATGTCAAAAACACCCATAATGTTGTGAGATTTTGAACCTTATAGAGCATATATTCTTTTTCATGCTCACTTTATTGATTATGAGTGTGTCAACTTTGAACTGTTATTCTAGAACTTGCCTCGTTTATACATGTCAAGACCACACTTTTGATTTGATATACAGAGATCATAAAGGCACCTATGATTTAACCCACTTACTCCATAAAAAGCCTGCTTTCACAAATTAACCCCTAGTGAACCCTGTTGAATCCTAAAAACCTTTTTATTGATTCACCCACTAATATTAACCCAAAATCCCTTTGTATTTACTATCACCATTCTTTTTTCTACCCTTTAATCGAGGTTTGATTTGATTAAGTTACCAAATTATATTAGTTCAGTAGTTATATTTATCATTTATGATGAATTATTTTAGTTTGTTCTAAGAAAAAAACCTAAGTATATTAGTAGTATATAAAAAGCTTAGAGCATTTAAATTCCAATTCTTTGAAGAAAAGCTCATATTAAAGTATTATCAAATTTTAAGTGATGAAAATACTCTTTATTATAGAGTAATTATCAATAGTGGTATTATTAGTTTTCATTCGATGTAAATATTCATATTTAGTTCATTGTTTCTAGTTAGGTAATTTGTCAAGTCAGTCTCGATTTTAACCTTCTAATTTAGCCTTTATCTACACCTTTTAACCCAAGCCCCGTTACAACCCTAATTAAAGACCTTTTGATTTGTGTATCATCTTATATACAGTGGTGAGGACTTGATTTTCAGGCAAGCCTATGGGATTAACTTTTCAGGTTCGACTTATGAGTGCTTATTCTTGAACCTTAAACACTTTGAGTGATTTGAGTGAATCTTTTGTGAGGATGTCAATCCTTGTCGGTTTCGAATTAAAGGTAATTATTCAGATAAGGCGAGACACTTATTTTTTCGTACTACAAAGGTATGACTTATCGTGATTGAATCTTTAGGACACTTTGAGTTGAATTATCCATGTATAAATTATCTATGAATTATGATGAGACATTGTTGATAGGAATTATGAATTATGGAAAGTTCGTTTTAATTGTAAGTTGAGAATTTTTCTTGAGGACAAGAAAAAGCTTAAGTGTAGGGTATTTGATAAACCGTAAAAGTAACATATTTTAATCCCACATTTAGTATGCTTTTGGATGATTTAGCCCTTTATTTATGTAAAAAGGTGCTCTTAATCCTTTCTTTTCATGTTTTATACTCAGGAAAGCACCTAAGGATAAAAAGAATGTAAAACGGGCTTAAAACGGACCAAATTGGGCCAACCCAAAAAATTGACACAGCCTGGACTTCAAGCCACACGACCGTGCTTCATCAAATTACTTCACATGGCCATGCCCCGACTTGCACGACCGTGCCTCAATCGACAAAATAGAGACATGGCCTGAAGACGACTTACACGGGCGTGTACCATGGCCATGCCCCTACCGCGGGAAGGAGCAATTTCACTTGGATTTGGATGCTTGGAGGTAAAGAAACACATTCCTAAGTCTACTTAAACATACTAGGAGGAATTCTACTTGAATTAGGATACTTAGGAGCCAAGTAAAGCATCTCAAAGCCTATATAAGCACCCAAGGTAGCAAGTAAAAAGGGGATTTCGGCAGAAGTCGAAACAGGACAGTTTTTGGCAGAGGCTTTTGTCGAAGCTTTCATCTTGTAGGGAATCACTTGAAGATAGCCAATTGATCCATCTCAAGAAGCTGGAATTCTACTCAAAACAGATGATCTCCTCTTCAATTCTTTCAGGGAGTTTTAGGAATTTTTTATGTTTTGTTTTATCTTTTCTCTTGAGATGTTTTCTTATTTAGTTATGAACTAAACCATTCAGATACCTGAAGGGGATGAAACCTATGATGGATTTTGTTATTTGATTTCTAAATTATATGATAAGTACTTAGTTTGTTCTTAATTATGTTGCTTAACTTAATCTGATTTGCTTAGATGGAGAAGGAATAGACCCTACCTAAGAGTAGATCTAGCATAATTGAGCGGAGTTGATCGGGCGCCTAGAGATAGGGTTACGAGATTTTGTCAGATTAGGGTGAAACCTAATATAGGAATCCATTGATCGATTTACTGCTTCCTTAGGGGGTTATTATAAGAGAACGAGAGTTCCACTAATTAACCTAAGGTTAGACGTTATTCGCCTCGAGAGAGGGTTTAATATAGGTTAGGGAGTCTCACGAATCAAGCTAAGTAAAGAAGTCATATGGTTTAGGGATAAATAATAAGTAAAGTCATAGGTGGATTCTTCCTGAGGGTATCGTCTTTATCAACTGAGTTTTCCTAAAGTCTTTCTCCAATTCATTCTTTAGTCTTTGCATCTAGTTTAGTTTTTCATTAGTTTCATAAACCAATCACTCCATATTTTAGGCTAAATAATAGAAAGAAAGTGAGTAGTAGTACTTCTAGGTTCCCTTAGGTTCGATAAGATATTCTTGCCTAAACTATACTACTGTTCGATAGGTGCACTTGCCTCTATCGTTGCCATTAGTCTACAGGTTCGATCATTCTTTTTTATAAATATTAAAAATCGACTGTTTGACACGATCAATAGTATAATGAGAATGCCCAATGCGAGTACCACGCGGGAATAACGGGTCACTCAATTGAAAACTGTACTAGGTTTAAAATGTCGGTCGAAATGTTCATTAAAATGGGAATTGTAAAGTTTGACATTTTATCAGAACCTGATCACTTTGACGAGGCAGTAAATGCGATAATTGAAGGAGGAGACAAGAAAGTTATGACTCCTTGAAGAAGTCAAAAGCAAAGAGGGAATCGAGGAACGAAGTTTCCAAGCCCTTGCATACTTGGGAGTGTTTTAAATAATGGGATTGTAGAAGAGATCCTTATAATTTTTAGAGCTAATCTAGAGTAATATTCAAAACATTCTTGTTGCCTTAAGCCTAGAGGCAATAAGAACCCTTTTGTGAAATAGGCTTGTATCCGAAATTTTTATTTCAATAAAACGCATCTTTTTGAGCAGATATTCTTTTATTTTTTTCCATTTCATACTATACAAACAATTGTTCTTATTTTTTTTCTTTTGTTTGTTCTTTGGTCTTTTTTTCAAGTATTCTTTCATTCTTCATTCATGACGATACAAATAATCATTCTTTAAATCATTTATTCTTTGGAATCTTCCTTCAAACCTACAAGAGGTCTCCAGATATCAACGATGTGAGCAATGCTGCTATTGACTCAGAGTCTCCTTTCGAGTAAGATATCTGTCTAGAGGGATCTCAGGACTTTGAAGATGACAGATGTTGTAACCTATCTTCTGATTTGTTAAGAATGGTAGAACAAGATGAAAAACAAACCCTACTCTATAAAGAGTCAGTGGATATTATGAGCCTAGAAAAGAGGTGAAGATTGTAGCCTAGACATCATTGAGTTATTTTCAAGAATTCAAAGATGCTTTTGCATGATCACGTCCTACGATCATATTAGGATATGCCTGGGCTACTAAGATGCGGGCTAAACATTAGGATTGGGCACTATTAGTCTACCATGGAAAGGGATTGCTTCAGTTATGTCGTAAATGCCAAATTGAGGAAGACAAGACTTAAGTGCCTCATCTATTTCTTTATAGATTGTCTATATGTGGGGAATGGATATTATGGGGTCGATCTCGTCAAAAGCTTCTAGCCGACATCTATTCATCGTCGTGGTCATCGTTTACTTCACTAAGAGGGTGGAAGTAGCTTCATATGCCAATGTTCCAAAGTCGATAGTCATCAAATTCTCAAAAAAAAAAAAGATCAGGTGCCGACAAAGAGTGCAAAAAAGGACAATGTCAAAAGTTTGAAAGTTTGTTAAAAGATCAGATGCCTTATCACAGTGCAGTAAAGGAAACTAAAAAAAGCTAAAAAAAAAAAAAACAACAAAAAAAAGGATCATGGGAAAGATGACTGAGACTTGTAAAGATTGACATAAAGAAGTTACCATTTACGCTCTATCTTATCGAACGTCGGCCAGAACCTTCGTTGGGGCAACACATTTCTCATTGGAATAGAAACAGTTTTGCCAATTGAACCTAATCGAAGGAAAAAGGTTAAGAGCTATCTTTCACGGCCAGATGATGCGAGCTTATGATAAATAGGTTCATCCTAGAGAATTCCACGAGAGGGACCTAGTGTTGAAAAAGATCTTCAGAGGAAAATATATGCCAAACTGGGAAGGACCTTATGTAGTAAAAAAAGGCTTGTTCTAGAGGAGTATTGATATTGACCGAGATGAATGGCAAAGACTTGCCCAATTCGGCAAATTTAGGTTCAGTCAAAAAGTATTTTACCTGAAAGGGGAAAGGCCAAGGGGAAAATTCGTAAAGGGCGCTTTGAGAACAAAGGGGTTTTGAGCAGAAAACCCGAAAAGGGAGGCTCAAATTTTGATCAAAGATAGGGCATGTGGTAGTCTTGCTATTCCTGAATTAACAATGAGGAAGTATGCTACGTCTTTGGGCATTGACAAAGTACTCCGGATCCTCTAAATATGTATTGAGCTTAAAATGGTCCTCAAGAAGTTTGTACAGAGAATCTCAGGCTGCGATATCTGGGGCACCTAGCTTCTATCTTACCCATTTTGAATTTTCTATCTTTGATTACTTTATTCTTTTCAAGATGCACCCTAATCAATTTTCTTTTATGGCCTTGGCTATCTTTGATTACTTTATTCTTTTTAAGATATACCCCAATCAATTTTCTTGGTTATCTTTTTCGAGCTATGCTCTTGATTAATTTCTTTCTTGTCCATTGTTGTGATCTTTTTCAAGCATTTTATATTGAAATAACGATTAATGGACTAATAATACTTTCATAAAAAGAGTTTCGCATATTACTCTGGAAACTTCTAGATAATACAAGAAACTGAAACAGGACAATTGTCTAAAAATTTCCATGTGTAAGGATTGGAAATACATGAGAAAAAGTCTAGATTGAGACTATTTCTTTGAATTTTTTTGTCCAAATGGTGATTGGAAAAAATAATGAGTTGAGCAATATCAATCCTAACAGAGGATCATTTTGTAAGCATTCTCATTGGGCCAAAACATTCGGGGAATGGTATGACAAACCAAATTGATGGGAAAAATTCAAAACCCTTGAATTATGGTGGAATGGATTGAAGTTGAAACAGATCCTATACCCTTAAATTGCAATAAGAAAGGATTAAAAATTTCAAATCCTGTAATCTTGGTGGGATGGTTTGAAGGCGGTATAAGCCTTGTGTTCAAGTGGAGTGGGCCCTAAAATTTCCATGGGGCAAATTTTTTAAGCAGAATATGATACTTCAAGAAGAGTGAAGATGAAACCTTGACGAATAAATGAGTGATGACACCTGAAATAGGAATCATTCTTATAAAATTTTTGCATTCATATATCATAGCATATCTAAATAGGAGTATTTGACTCATTTCGATCAGGGCATCCTAATTATTAGGCATAAGCATATACCCATTCTACAGGTTATGTCCTCTAGAGGACAATGTAGTAAGGTAGATTGAAGATATTAGTCTGGTCTCCCTGAGTTTGCAGTGGAGCAGACTAAAAATAGTAGATCTGGCATTCCTGAAATTGCAGTAAAGTAGATTGAAGACATCAGTCTGGTCTCCCTGAGTTTGCAGTGGAATAGACTAAAAATAGTAGATCTGGCATTTCTGAAGTTGCAGTGAAGCAGATCGAAGACATCAGTCTAGTCTTCCTGAGTTTTCAGTGGAGCAGACTAAAAATAACAAATCTTACCTTCCTAAAGTTGCAGGAAGAAGATCGAAGATGTCAGCCTTGTCTTCCTGAAGTTACAGCAGAGCAGACTAAAGATAACAGATCTTACCTTCTTGAAGTTACAGGATGAAGATCAAAGATGTCAGCTTTGTCTCCCTGAAGTTATAGCGGAGCAGACTGAAGATAACAGATCTTACCTTTCTGAAGTTACAGGAAGAAGATCGAAGATGTTAGCCTTGTCTCCCAGAATTTGCAGTGGAGCGGAATGAAGATAACATATCTTACCTTCCTGAAGTCGCAGGAAGAAGATTGAAGATGTCAGCCTTCTCTCCCTAAAGTTACAGCGGAGTAGACTGAAGATAACAGATCTTACCTTCCTGAAGTTGTAGGAAAAAGATCGAAGATATCAACCTTGTATCTCTGAGTTTGTAGTGGAGCAGATTGAAGATAGTAGATCTTGTCTTCTTGAGTTTGTAGTGAAGTAGATTGCAGTGAAGCAGATTGAAGATACCAGTCTGTTATGGAGCGGACTGAAGACAACAGATCTTACATTCCTGAAGTTGCAAGAAGAAGATCGAAGACACTAGCATTGCCTCTTTGAAGTGGTCGTGGAGCAGAGCAAAGAAAGCAAATCTTATGGCAAATCTCATTTTCCTGAAGTTGCAGTGAAGCAGATTGAAGTTGTCAGATTCATTTCCCTGAAAGAACAATAGAACAGATAGTTCAATACTTCTGAAGTTACAGTTAAGTTGAAATTCCAATACCTCGTAAGTTGCAGTTGGGTTGGAAGCCATTGGGAAAATACGAGGACCAAGAAGCAAGACTCGACAATACTGAGCAAAATTAGTCCTTTGTTAGTCTTTGCTCTATTCCCGTTACATGATAATGAGCAAAGAGGGGCAGCTGTAATAGCCCATTTGTGCCCGGGCCCATACAAAAACCAAAAAATAATAAACCAGTATAAATAAATAAATAAATAAAAGTCCATGTTTTTTTACAACAAACGGGCTTAAAGCCCCAAGCCCAAACAATAATGCCCAAAACCCGAATGGCCCAATGACCCAAATTTGGTTTCAAAAATCAGAAACCCCGAACCCTAGGGTTCCCTCCTCGCGCCGCAATCAGCGCACGGATAGCGCTCCTCACCGCCCCATCTTCATCGTTCACCTGCAAAAGGAAAGAAAATGGCAGAAAACAAGCAAGACAGAATATTTGTATTTACTTTCGATTTATTTTCAGGGCTATAAAAACCCCAATACAATCTGTAAAAGGGGAGATATACACTCTTTTTTAGATACGGATATACATACAACCAACACAAAAGTCAGATTATAGAGGCTCTTTTTGTTTTTTCAACAGAATACAGAAATCAGTCAAGGTTTTTACGCATTTTTTTTAAAAAAAATTTCTTTGTTTCGAAACTGTTTTACATGCCTAAAGATCTTTTTTTATTTTTTAGATTATATATACGCATATAAATATATAAAAAGGGAAAAATACTTTTTGAAGTTCGCCACCGCGCTTGTGATGGTGGTGTGTCGATCTGATGGTAGTTCAAGGAGGTCTGGCCAGACCAAAGGAGCCACAGAGAGAAAGAAGAAGGTTTTTTTTTGAAGGAAGAAGAGGAAAATGATTTTTTTTTTCTAAAAATTTTGGCTTATATAGCTATTTAAAACGGCGTCATTTTGGCCAGGGTCTTAAAACCCCAAAACGACGTCATTTTGCATTGGCCCGACCCGATCCGGCCCGATCTGGCTAAGGATCCGCGCGTTTTTATAGGAAGGGCTAATTGCGCTTTTAGCCCTTCCGCTTTTTTATGGTTTTATAATTAAGTTCTCTTTTAATTTTAATTTTGCCATTAAATTTTATTTGGATTTTATTGGAGTCCCTTTTTAAATGCCGCGCTTTGAAGGGAGGGAATATTTTCTCTTTTAGTCCCTCCATGTTATTCGCGTGTCTAAATAGGTCCCTTGCCTTTTGTTTTCTTTAAAATTTGCCCCAAACTTTTATTTCTAGTTCAATTTCGTCCTTTTTTTATTTCTTTTGTTTATTATTATTTTCATTACTAATTTTACTTTTTAATTATTATTATTGCTTTTACTATTATTTTAATATTACCACTACTTTTTTATTTTTATTTATAATTAACTTTATTATTATTATTATATTCATTTGTATTATTTTATTATGACCATTTTTTCCTTATATATATTATTATTACTATAGCTATATTTATTATTATTATTATCATTATTAGTATTGTTATTATTATTATTATTTTAGTATCACCATTATTATTGCTATTTTTATTATTTCATTATTGTTTTTATTTTTACTATTATTTGTATATTAACATATATTATTATTTTTTATAATTAATATACTTTTATTTTACTACTACTATTATTTTTATATTATTATTACTATTAATTTTAATATCCTTACTATTATTTTATTATTACTAATACTATTTTATTTTTACTATTACTTTTATTATTATTTTCATTATTATTTTTATTATTTTTATTATTACTAATATTTTTACTAATATTTATTTATTAATATATTTTATTATTATTATCGTATTTTTTGTTACTATTATTATCATTCTATGGTTTTTATTATTGTATATAGCCTCCATTTTTGTTACAATTCTCTTTTATTTTATTTGTTTATCTTACTTTTACTTTATTGTATTTTATTTCTACCTTTATTATTGTTATTATATTTTATCATCATCATGTTGTTATACAAGCTAGCATTGTAAATCGTTCTACATTTTATTTTAAATTTATTTTTTATTTCATTATGATCGCATTATATTTTATCCGATTTTCAAAATAAGTAAACACTTCGCGTTCTAAGATTCGAAAGAAATTGTATCCTAACTTACTGGGTTTCGATTTTTCTCTTCGAGTCTAAAGAACCTATTACTTTCTTTTTAAAAAAAGTTAAATAAAAACTTATTTTCGAGAATTCGAGATGTTGTATCCTAACTTATTAGATATGACATTTTGTTGTCTCGAGGTAAGGATTTTCTACGAATAAAGGCAAGCTTAGTTTCGAAGTCTTGAAATGTTACATCCTAATTCATTGGGTGTGACATTTTATTTCTTTGAGATAAACGGGTCTTAGCGTACAATTTGATTTATTCAAGTTTTCTTTCAAATAAAAAGGACTGTATTTTAAATTTTTCAAATTTTAGACATTAGGACGTTAGTTAATCAATTAGGTACCAATTTTTGGGCGTTACGAGAGTGCTAATCCTTCCTCGTGCGTAACTGACTCCCGAACCCGTTTTCTCGAAATTTGTAGACCAAAATCATTGCTTTAATAAATCAAAATATTTTTTATTAAAACAATCCAATTTCAAGGTGACTCGATCACACCTCGAAAAAATATTGGTGGCGACTCCATTTTCGTTTTTAAAGTCAACCCTGTTTTCTGAAGACAAAAAAACGGTTTCGACAATAGTCATTTTCTATTCTCACTTCACCGCTACAGCTGCGTTTGAATACAAACACACACTCCACCGCTATTTCTAATCTCACTGCTACTGTATCCAATCTCACCGCTACAGTAATTAGTCTCACAGCCACTGCTATTTTTAACCTCACCGGAGGTAAACACACTGCCCATCCAAACAAAGCCTAGTAGGAGCTAGAAGTATTTTGCCTTAGCTACTTCCACAAAATGAAGATCATTGCCAACCTTTTGTCAGTCTCGTGGAATGCCGTTGTTAGATGATGGTTTAAGTTAAATATGGATGGTTCCTCAATAGGTAATTCGTGGAAAGCAAGTGTCGAAGCTTTAATCCGAGACCATGATGGAAGGTGGATCCAAGGCTCCTATAGGCTGAGTTGTGTGCTTTCAGAGACGACCTTGTTCTTGCTTGTGACTTAAACTTTAGACATCTTGAAATAGAAGTAGATGCAACTACAATTATTCATTTCATGTCTAATGATAATACTTTTAATCTTTGTCCCCTTGATGGATGAATGCAAGATGCTGTTGGATACTGTGATTTCTAGGAATCTTAATCATGTCTTTAGAAAAGAAAACAAATGTGCTGATGCACTTGCATGGTTGGCGAGCAATTAAAACTCCCTCGAATGCTTTTTATTTCCATGCACTTTTTTGCATCTATAATTCTCCTCCGGACTATGTTCTCCTTTTGTTGATAGCTGATGCTCAAAGAGTTGCTATGTATTGAACAATCTTTTAATTTTTGTTAATGGAAGGTTGCTTTTTCTTTAGAAAAAGTAGTTTATTTCACAAAAATCTAGAAGACAATGATTTTGAGACACTCCTATCATTAAAACTTGAAAGAATTGTGTTATAATTTTAATTTAATCAAATTCATTTATTTTTATTTTTTAAATATTTGTGTTTCACGTTTGTATTTAAGTTATATTTAGATGAGAAGAAATATAAATATAATTTGAAAAATATATGTCAAAATTTTATATATATATATATATATATATATATATATATGATATGTTCTAAAACATTAAAAGTAATTTGCTCTTCATTTATAGTTTGGAATGACAATTATTTTAAAATATTCTATATATCTTTAAAAAATTTTATACAAATAATCTGTAAATTGAAGGAAAATGTATGTTTAAGTTTGTTTAAACTCATTCCTCTTAATTGTTACAATAATAACAATATTAACTCGAGTTAAAGATACGATAAGTTGTTAGATTCCGCGAATAGTGCCTCGTCAAGTATTCATATTATTACTTAATAGAAAATGATGTTTAATGCCTCATGCATTGCTGAAGAAATTATTATATATAAAATGAAAGGAATATGATAAATGAAGGGGAAAAAAAACAGATCCGAAAGAGGTGTGTAGAGTAGACATGTTATTAAACCATTTTGGTGTTATTTGATTCAACCAATGCACTTTGTAACTACATGTTTAATACCCCACGCACAAATTTTGCTGCAACAGAAAGAAAGAGGGGTGAGTTAAGGTAACAAGTTTACATCATTCTAATTTAAAACATTATATGACAAGTATAAATGTTTGAATATTTTTTATATTGTTTTAGAGTAAAATGGGAAAAAAATGTTTTATATCTCAAAATATTTGAATATTATATAACAATAATTATAAAAAAAAAGATGAACCTTTTAATACCATTCTCTTTTAATATTTGTTAATTTAAAAATAAAAAAACTAAATTAAGAGAAAATCGAATAAAAATAATATAGTAATTTAAGGAATTTTGAATAATTTTACATTATTCACATTATAAATAGTAACTTGCATAGGGTTTGCAAACACATTTATTTTATTTTCACCATAAAAACTTTTATTTTAATTAAATTAAAATTGATACAAATTGATGCATCAAGATTCTTAAATTTAAAATTTATATTATAATATTCTTTTACTTTTTCAATCATAATATTTTTGAAAGGTTATAAATTTTTCAACAATTTTTAATAATATATAAAATCAAACTCATGCATTACACAAGATAAGAAACTAGTTTATTTATATAGTATAACTAGTTTTCTTTTCTGTGCGACGCACGAGTTTATCGCATGTATTATTTATTTTTTAAAAAATTTAATATATAAAATTTTATGCTAATGTTTTAATAAAGAAATAAAATATATTTTCTGTGATCATTTTTATTTATAAAATCAAACTTCAAAACATAATAATAATAAGTTTATTTTTCTTTAATAATTATTTTCAACAAAATAAAATTTATAATTACTTAAATAATTTATTTAATTTTTAAAATAAATAAAAAATTGTTAGGACTAAGGCTTTCCAAGCACTAAAGACACGATGTTTGATCAGTCAAGATGTTGGGGCAATTTTGGTGTTTTATTGGCTTATTTGACTTGGGTTTTTTCATGTGATGTTTCCATAAGCAAATGAACTTCTAGGATATGATTTATGGATGAGGTTTATTGTGCATCATTATAGTCATGATTGAATTTGGAGTTTTAAGGAAGTTGAGATCGACTTAACTTAGTGGATAATGATTGTGCTTATCCTTTGCGACAGATTTATAGGTTGATTTTAAGGAGATTAAATCCACTTTATTTTAGGGTAATTATTGGGGATAATTCAAGAAGATATTCATAGAGTTTTACTTTATCAAGACTACTTAGAGAAAATGTCAATAGGCTATTGTGTCGCACATTTGAGGAGCCTTTTTGGAGTGTTTTGGTTGGTTCTTTGTGTATCTTTTACTTGATTGTTTGTACTGTTGTGTTAGGATTTTATTGGAGAGTTTATATTTGATGCAAGTGAGGTTTTCTGGGCGAGTGATTTGTAACAATTGGGGTTAGAATTGATGTTGGGGCTGCAATTGCTTTTTTGTGAAAGGACAAATTGGGCTAAAACAAATAGGTGATCCAAAATATTGTTGAATAAAAATCATTAAGTAAGTGAGGCTCCGCACAGTAGGATTGTTTTCGAACTGCTTTAACAAACGGCTACGTGCAAAATTTATCTTTACTTCTTTGTTTTTCATTTTTCTGTTTCATTGTCAATCAAATATCTTGTATGGACTATCAAATTGAATTTATAGGGAATTGGCGTGTTTTAAAAAATGATAGGATCTAATTTTGTATTTCTAATAAAGGGTTTCCTAATTTTTACAAAGTTGAAAATAATGAAGGCTTAAATTATGATTTAGGAATGTTGAGCACTTTTAAATAGTTAAAAAAAAAACATGGATGGATTTAAAGAGAAATTTACGCATTCGCAGAAAGCTATGTTAGAGTAATGAATGCAGTTAGTTAAACTGTTAGTTGGTTAACAGGTAGTTGTTAGCAGCAAACCTTCTATCATTAGCGATTAAAGAGCGATTCGTTATAATCGCTATATATGTAAGCATTTATGCATGAATACAAGATAAGCAAATTCTGTAGTTTTCCATATCATCTTGTTATCTTTAACATGGTATCAAATGGACATTGATCCTTGTAGGCTGATATTTTAAGTTCTTTTTCTCATGAATCCTTCTTCTAGTCCATCCGCAGTTCAGTCCGTTGCACTTGTGATGGCTTCCAGTGTTGCTTGTAGCATCGGCAGTAGATTCTTTTCTACAAAGAAGGTTAGTTTTCTTCTTGATGACACCAACTATCTCTTATGGCGTCAACAAATCTTGTTGGTGGTCAAAACATTTAATCTTTAGAGTTTCTTAGAGTCTTGTAATGTTGCTCCTGATAGATTTCTTCCCGATGCTAATGGTATTCCTCAAGAAAACCCTGAGTTTGTTAAGTTAGAGCAGCAAGATAGTGCTCTTGTGTCTTGGCTCTTGTCATCTGTAAGTCAGTCAATTCTTCCTCACCTTATTAGTATGGATACTAGTAAAGATTTGGCATTCTATTGTTGATTTGTATGGCAGCAAGACGACGTCCTGACTAATGTTTTATAGGAGAGCTTTGCATTCTCAGCGCAAAGGAGATCTATCTATGAAAGACTATCTCATGAAGATAAAAGGGTACTGTGCTAGTCTTGCCAGTTGTGGTGAGCTTATTAGTGATCATGAACATATTACTGCTATTCTTAATGGCTTGTCTCCAGATTATGAGTTAGTCATCACTATAATTTCGGCCAGTAAAACACCCTATACGGTTCAAGGGGTTACCACAATGTTGTTGGATGCCGAGACACATCACACCTCGTTGATTCTTAACGTTCCTGCTAGTGCAAATATGGTCTCTCATCAACCAGCAAAAATAACTGACAATAATGTTACTACATCTGTCTATCGTCCATCTTCCAATACTCATGGGCGAGGTCGCGGTCGAGCAAATGGCTCAAGGTTTTAGTGTCAACTATGTGGGAAACAAGGACATTTGGTTGATCGCTGTTACCATAGGTTTGATGCTTCTTCAGAAGTACAGGATATAGACCACCTCCGACTTCCCAAGCCAATGTTTGCATGTTTGGCCCTAGTCCTTCCATGATGCCTTAGATGTCACCTACTACTTCCCCTGCTCACCCTAATTGGTCTCTTCTATCCATGATGCCATCCCCTGCCTGGTCCAACCCTTTTGTTCACAATGGCTTTCCTTCAGTCAGCAATGCTCCTTCGCCAAGCTCACAACCTCAAGCTTATCTGACTACACCTGAGACAATTGGTGATCCTGCATGGTATCCTGATTCTGGTGCCACTCATCATCTCACTAACTCCCCTACTACTCTTCAAGAAAGCTTACAGTACAAGGGACCAGGTAAAGTGTATGTTGGTAATGGTGATGCTCTTCTTGTATTTTCTTCTGGTCAGTCCTCTTTGTTAACTCGCTCAAGACCTTTGTTCATGTGATCTTTATTGTGTGTGCCTGGGATAACAAAAAATCTATTGTCTGTGTCAAAGTTTGCTAGAGATAATAGGGTGATCTTTTAGTTTCTGCCTACACAGTGTCGAGTTTGTGACATGCACACCGGGAAGTTCTTCTTAAAGGGTCTATTCAACATGGGTTGTACAAACTACATATTCCTGATTAGGCCGCGCCTATCCCATCTTCTTCAGCTCATTGTTTTACTGTCAGATCGGTTGTACCTCTTGATGTGTGGCATTGTAGACTAGGGCATCCTTGTAAAACTATACTTACAAAGGCTCTTCACAAGTGTAATATACCTCTTGTGGCGAATACTGATTCTTGTATTACTTGTCATTTGGAAAAAGAGCATAAGCTACCCTTTCAGAATCAACAATTGAATATACTACACCATTTCAACTAGTAGTTGCAGATGTTTGGGGTCCTGCTCCTGTGTCTTCTAATGGATTTCGATATTATGTTGCTTTTACAGATGCCTATACAACAGTGGCGTAGCCAGAGGGCTGGCATGGGCCCCGGCCCCGACCTCCCCTAAAATGTAAAATTGTTTAAAAGGTCCTTAGAATTTTTTAAAAAATTTAAATTAATAAAGGTAAAATTACACTTCGGCCCCCCTAAAATTATAAAAATTCAATTTAATTCTTTATAAATTATAAAGATATAGACTATAAAAAATTAAAATTTTATCTGCCCCCCTAAAAAATTGTTCTGGCTTCGCCCCTGCTATACAAGGTTCACTTGGGTGTATTTTTTAAAAAGAAAGTCTGAGGTTCTAACTGTGTTTCCATTGTTTCACAAACAAACTGAGAGGGTCACGGGTTGCACTCTTAAGGTTCTTCAAGTAGATGGGGGAGGTGAGTTTCAAGCTTTAAAGATGTATCTTTCCCAATAAGGGGTTATCCATCGTTTCACATGTCCTTATACTTCATCTCAAAATGGTCTGGTTGAATGAAAACATAGGAAAATAGTTGAAATAGGCCTCTCTATGCTTGCACATGCCTTCATGCCCTTAACCTACTGGAATGATGCCTTTGCTAGTGTTGCTTATTTGCTCAACAGATTGCCATCTCAACCTTTGAACTATGTCTTACCCTATGAAAATCTATTCATTACTCAACTTAGTTATTCGTTACTATGTATTTTTGGCTGTCTATGCTTCCCCAATTTACGACCTTATAATACACACAAACTATATTTTCGGTCAATAGCCTATACCTTTTAGGCTATTCATCAACTCACAAAGGTTACAAGTGCCTAAATCCATTTGGTAGAGTATATGTCACTAGGCATGTCACTTTCAATGAAAAAGTGTTTCCATTTAAAGCCATCACTTCACCATCTACTTTTTCTCCATCACCACAACTTTCAAGCTCAAAATTTCTTGTCTTATCCTCCATCTATCCCCCACCCACTATTTTTAGTCAATCACCTACGCAGCTACCTTCTGTACCTAGTGTTCTCTTTCCCATTAATTCTCCAACTCAACCTTCTATTCCTACTCCACCTAATCCTAACCACTCTTTGTCTCCCACATCTAACCACGTACGCCTTCCCTCCTCTCCTATGCATGTCCCATGCAATACGCATAAAATGATAACCCGTAGCAAGGCAGGCATTTTTAAACCAAAGGTTTTCTTGAGTGTTGCACCCCTTGTTGATGTTCCCGATGATATACACACTGCCATGAGAAATTCTTCTTGGAAAGCCGCTGTTCAGACTGAGCTTGAGGCTTTTATTCGAAATAACACTTGGTCGTTATGTTCTCTCCCTACTCACAGACGGGCTATTGCTTGTAAATGGCTATTTAAAGTCAAGACAAAAGCTGATGGTACTATTGAAAGACACAAGGCACGTTTGGTGGCAAAAGGTTTTTCTCAGCATGCTGGTTTAGACTATCGGGATACTTTCAGTCCTGTAGTACGGGCTACTACCATATTCACTATTCTTGCTATAGCAGTTATGAAAGGATGGACTTTAAGGCAAATTGATATCAATAATGCCTTCCTCAATGGGGACTTGACCGAAGAAATTTACATGGAGCAGCCTCCGGGTTTTGAAGAAGTTGGTCCTAATGGACAGAAACTTGTGTGTCGTCTACACAAAGCCTTATACGGACTGCGCCAGGCCTCTCGTGCATGGTTTCATACACTTTGCCAATATCTCCTATGTCAGCTCGATTTTTATGCGTCCCATGCTGACCCTTCATTGTTCATTCGGGGCTCCTCTAGTAGTTTGTTGCTTCTTATGGTCTATGTCGATGACATAGTCCTTACTGGCAATTCTAACTCGAAAATTACTTCTGTAGTGCAACTACATACAAGATTTACTTTCAAGGATATGGGACCACTCAATTTTTTCTTGGGTGTGGTAGTTCATCGCACTTCCCAAGGTCTCTTTATTATTCAATGAAGTACATAAGTGAAATACTTACCAAAACAAACATGGCTGCTGCATCGTCCACACCAACACCTATGGTGAACTTTCCAAAGTTAGTGGCTGCTGATGATGATTCCACTACTGTTGATGGACGTTTGTACCACATACAATTAGCATGCTCCAATATGTGTGTATCACCCGACTAGACTTATCCTACTGTGTTAACAAACTAAGTCAGTATATGAATGCTCTAAGTGAGGTTCATTGGAAGGCAGTCAAGCGAGTTCTACACTATCTACGCGGTACAATGCACCATGGGCTTTACTATTCCAAAGGTCAGTTCCAGCTCACTTGTTACACGGATGCTGACTGGGCTTCTTCTGTTGAAGATAGGCGCTCAACCACAGGATATGTTGTTTATCTTGGGCCAAATCTGATTGCATGGTGTTCAAAGAAATAGGCTGTCGTATCCCGATCTTCTTCTGAGGCTAAATATCGCAGTCATGCCAACGGTGTTTCTGAGTTACTATGGATCAAACAACTATTGTCTAAAGTTGGGGTGGTTCTAAGTCAGTCTCCAGTTGTTTGGTGTGATAATACATCTACGGTGTCCATGGCTGCCAACCCCACACATCACACTAAGGTGAAACATGTTGAGATAGATCATCATTTTGTTCGAGAAAAAGTTTTCAATGGCACTATTCAAGTCAATTTCATTCCCTCAGATAAACAGGTTGTTGATGCTCTTACTAAGCCTATCACACCTGGGCGTTTTAGTTTCTTTCAAAGAGCACTTTGTGTGTTACCTAGAGATCTTACCTTTCATGAAGACAAGAAAGAAGAAAACTAGGGGAATGTTAGAGTAATGAATGCAGTTAGTTAAACTGTTAGTTGGTTAACAGGTAGTTGTTAGCAGCAAACTGTTACTGTTAGCAGTTAAAGAGCAATTACGTTATACTGCTATATATGTAAGCATTTATGCATGAATACAAGATAAGCAAATTCTGTAGTTTTCCATATCATCTTGTTATCTTTAACAAGCTATAAATCTCTATTTTATTGTTTCAAGTTCATTTTACATACTTGAATATTGAACACATTTTTTTCTTGTTTATGTAGTTTTAAAATTACTATTTCAATTTGACAAAAAAATTAGAAGCAAGTTTATTCAAAGAAATATAAGGCCTATGATAAAATAAATAGTTTATATATAATCATTAATTTAAGAAAATATTGTATAATTATGACCAATTAAGAATTGATTATTATTATTTAAAATTTGGTTTTAGTTTTATACTTAAATAAAAATTTTAATTAATAATAAAATTATTTTAAATTTATAAATAGTTTATATCTTTGAAATAATATTAATATTAGCTAAAAGAATCAAATATTTAATAATATGATATTACTTTTAATTGCTAAAATTTTATCAATTTTAGAGCACAAAAATATTTAAATTTATCAAGTTTAATTAATTATTGAAACTATACAAATAATGTATTATTGATATTCTATTTAAAACATAAAAAAGGAAATAAATAATACAGTTGTCATATGTTATGATAATAGATATATCATGTGTTGTGGCAATAAATTAAGACTGGATGATATATTTAAAAATCAAATGTGAGTGAAAAATACTTAATAAGAAAAGAAATGAAAGGATGAAATTGGACAACATATGGCAATGCGGAGGAAGACAGGTGGGGCCGGGTGTGACGTATGAGAGAAATTGAGGATGAAGTCAGCTGTAGCTCAATACAACCCGGGCTTACATATATTATATATCATTTACTTCAATTGATTTGTTAGTAAAATTAAGAGATGAAGGTTTTCCCAGAGGGAGTGAAACCTGCCCAACAAATCATGAATTGGAAGCCAAAGAGTGGAGGCTTATTTCCAACGAAGAAGAGATCTGTGAAGAAGATGATGCTCCATTCCCTCATCAATTCCCTAAAACCATCATCAACTTGTACTACCACCATCGACCACTAGTATTTCAATTTCATACTCTGTTGTAAGTCTGTGGGCTTTTATGATGAGCTCTGCTATGGGTTTTTAACCATAAACATTCGTTTTCATTTTATTTTTCCCTGCAAATTTCATATCACCTTTAAGCATTGCAGCTCAGTCTTTTATTAATTCGGATGAATAGCTTATATTCCCTTTTAAAGGAAGAGCAGTTGCTGAATGACATGGTTCAACAGCACTACTCGGCTCTGCGCAAAGCTATAGGTAGAAGATTTTTGAATAATTAAAGCATTCTGAACCCTACCACTTTAACTGTCTAATCTTAATCACCTGTCCTTCAAATCTTACCTATTATTTTCTAAAATTTTATTCTCTCTCAGCGCATCAAGTAATTAATTATTGGCCAGCCAAGCTTACTGGAATGGCCCTTCCACAATTTAGTCAAAACTCAATTTTATCTTTTTTTATTTTAATATTTAGAATTTATATTAAATAAATAAATTTCGCTAAAAATAAATTAAATTTTATTTAAAAAAAGAAAAGACACAATGATCTAATGAAAGAGCATAAATATATAGGTTAATATAAAATTATTGATACATTATGGAGAAGAAGTATAGAAGAAGCATATCGTTCCCCTTTAGATATCTCCATTATTGACGCACATTGAGAAGGGTGGGCAGATTAGGTTTTTCGCATGCCTCCACTTTGACTCAATATAGTGATATTATATTTTGAAAATTTCAAGATAGTTTTGTTTGTCCCCAAAGTAAATGATATATTTCACCTCCATTCAATAATGCAATACATCATAAAGTCTTGCGTAAAATTACATATGTTTATTTCTGTAATTATCTTGAGTGGAATACAACATGCTCAACTCCAAATCCACCATCTTCCAAACAAAACCCACCTTGAAATGGCAGGAATAAGAGTTTTACGAAATTAAATCATATTCGTTCATTTAATTACTTGAGGGATATATTAGATTAAAAGTTTATCATTACAAATTGCTCTTTCCTCTACTTAATAGGGTTACACACAAAAACACATAAAAATTATAGCCTCCGTCACTTATGGTTTGTGCAATTAGAGAAAAAGTTCAAGAGGGAAAATTAATTTATCGTGTTGTTCTCACTACAACAAAACAGTGCTAAGATGACACTTATGGGGCGACACTTTCCTGAGTGTTGGGATAGACTGGCCAACACACGCTTTAGCCAACTCTTTTATAAGGGTTGGGATATGCATGCCTAAGGCAACGCTTAAATAAGAGTTGGCTTTGTCTAGTCCTAAGACGACACTTTTGGGGCGACACTTTTCTAAGTGTTGGGATAGACTTGCCAACATACGCTTTGGCCAACTCTTTGTACAAGGGTTGTGATATGTATGCCTAAGGCAACACTTGAATAAGAGTTGGCTTTTGTATAGTCCTAAGACGACACTTTTGTGGCAACACTTTCCTAAGTGTTGGGATAGACTTGCCAACATACACTTTGGCCAACTCTTTTTATAAGGGTTGGGATATGTATGCCTAAGGCAACGCTTGAGTAAGAGTTGGCTTTTGTGTAGTCTTAAGACGACAATTTTGGGGCGACACTTTCCTAAGTGTTGGGATAGACTACACTTTTGCCAACTCTTTGTATAAGAGTTGGGATATGTATGCCTAAGGCAACACTTGAATAAAAGTTGGCTTTTGTGTAGTCCTAGGATGACACTTTTGTGGTGACACTTTCCTAAGTGTTGGGATAGACTATGCTTTGGCCAACTCTTTGTATAAGGGTTGGGATATGTATGCCTAAGGCAACGCTTGAATAAGAGTTGGCTTTTGTGTAGTCATAAGACGACACTTTTGTGGCGACACTTTCCTAAGTGTTGCGATAGACTACGCTTTAGCCAACTCTTTGTATAAAGGTTGGGATATGTATGCCTAAAGGCAACACTTGAATAAGAGTTGGCTTTTGTCTAGTCCTAAGACGACAGTTTTGGGGCGACACTTTCTTAAGTGTTGGGATAGACTTGTCAACATACGCTTTGACAAACTTTTTGTATAAAGGTTGAGATATGCATGCCTAATGTAATGATTAAATAAAAGTTGGATTTGTCCAGTCTTAAGACAATATTTTCCTAAATGTTGGGATAGACTTGCCGAGATACGCTTTGGGAAACTTTTTGTATAAGGGTTGGGATATGCATGCTTAAGGCAACGCTTAAATAAGAGTCAACTCTGTCCAACACTATGCCTACACTTTTGGGCCGACACTTTCCTAAGTGTTGGGATAGAATTGCTAACATACACTTTGGTCAACTCTTTGTATAAGGGTTAGTATATGCATGCCTAAGGGGTTTAGGGTTTAAGGTTAGTATTTAGGGTTTAGTATTCAGGTTTAGGGTTTACGAGTTGGCTTTGTCCAATAGTATGTCTAAGGCATCACTTAAATTGGCAAATCAATTTATGTAACAAATATATTCATAAATGATATATTGACGCTAAAAAAATGTTTAATTTTAGTTCTTAATGTTTAATTTTTTTTATCATTTTCTTTGTATGTACTTGAAGATTAAGAGTTAAATATTAAAGTCATAATGAAAATTTTAGTTCTTAATGTTTTAATTTTTTATCATTTTGCTTTTATTTGTTTATTTTAATTAAATCTAATTCTTAATCTTTTAAAAAGAGTGAAATTTAATTATGAGAGATTGATATGTTTAAACTGTTTATTCTCATTCTTTATTAGAAATTTGATATGTGAGAGATTGATTGCTTACATTGGATAATTCTAACTTAATAATTAATTATAGCCATTTAATCATTTGTTTTCTTATTAAAATATATGATATTTATTTTGAAAGTACTTGGTTTTAGGGGTTTAGGGTTAAGGGTTATATTTTATGGTTTAAGGGATAAAGGATAGGAGTTTAGGGTTTAAATTAATTAGTGTGAAAATATATGTTAAAATTTTAAAATACTATTATTTAGAGTAATTTTAAAGTTTTTTTTATGTATATGAGTGATTTTTTTAACTTATAAATTAAATATTTTGATTTCAAATTTTAAATAATTTTCAAGATTTCAAATTTTATCTACCTAATTTTGTTTAAATTAAGCAAAACCTCGTGCATGTAGAAAATAAACCCTTTGTGTATACAATTTATGATTATCTTATGCTAAAACTTAATATATTATTCAACCATAGGATAAGAAACGTGTATTTGGATGAATGTAATTTTTGTCTTTAATTGGGAGAGGAGAATATTATTATTTGAAATTTAATTCAATGTTTTATATCTCATCTTCCAAGTAGATACAAAATTATTAGTTGAAAGCTTTTACTTTAAACACATTTTAAGCTAATTTATTTATAAATGTGTATAGAGTTTTAAATTTTGTGTGTAATAAATTAAAGAGAATAATTATGAACTTTTTAGGTTCAAAATCCATTTAATCCTCAAATTTGAGATTTAAAATAAAATAAATATAAATTATATATAATTCAATACAAAATAAAATATATTAATAATTAATTTGAAAGGAAATCCATTTATAATATTTGCAAATATCAAAACTCCACCTTGAATCATTCAGTTTAACGGTACATAGAAATAGGGGTGAGTAAAATTCAATTCAACTTAAAAAAATCGGAAAAAATTTTAAATCTATCAGTTCAAAATTTCATTTTGAGTGACCAAAATGAAAGTGCACTAAAAGTGATGCGACCAAAATTGAAAGTGTAAATGTGATGTGAAGTGTACAGTTAACCTTCGTTAGAGATATAATAGTTGAATGATTAAAATGAAAGTATCGTAAATATTGGGTGATGAAATTGCAAGAATTTCATTTTGAGTAACCAAAATGAAAGTGCACTAAAAGTGATGTGACCAAATGGGTAGTTTACCCATGATAAAAAGAAATATTATATTCTGGGGACACCTCTCAAAATATATTTTTGTCAAAATCATGGGTGCATTCTTTGTCTTTTCTCAATTTTCCCTCCTAAACCGAAATATTTCCCTCTTTCTTCTTTCCATTGTATTTTGGTTCCCTCTCTCACACTAAACGCCACTAGGTGCGAGGAAACAAAACCTACAATCTTTCTTGTTTGCTTCATCATTAGCATCAGTTTTATAAGGTAAGCTTTTTTCCTGGGTTTCTTTTCTTGTTTGTAATATCCTTTTTTTTAATACATTCTTGTGTGTAATGTATGGTTCTGATATTTGTTTTTTTAAAAAAAATTTAATGATTTTTAGTGTGTCGTGCGTTTTGGTTTTTGTGGGTATGACATCTTTTCATTGTTCAAGGCTTCCATTCTTCAATATGGGTTCGTTTCATTTATTTCTTTTACTTTTCTGTTTGGTTAAATTTTAATAATTTTACTGGTTTATCTTGCTTTATTTTGTTTGTCAATTCGTGGGTTACATGGCTTTTGTCTTTCTCATTTTGTCTGCATGTGTTTTTATCTACTTTTGGTTGATGGCGTTAGGGTTTGCTACTGGGTTATGTGGTTTGTTTGGCTCTTGAAAAATTGGGAAAGTAAATTAGAAGTTTAACATTGTATTCAAGTTCATTATGGTTGTTTGTCTCATGTTTTTTCCTTCTTTTTAATATAGGTTGCGGTGTTGGTTTCAATCTTTGAAAGCGACTAGCGTTGTTCTTTGTAAGTTTTGTTGATTTCATGTCTACTTGGCCCTTTGTTTACTTTTAAGATAACACACGGATTGGTTGGTAAATCATAAGAAATTTCTAATTTTAATTCGGAGAATATATTTGATATACAATAGCCTTACTAGTAAAAAATAGATGATATCCCTAATCTTGCGTCTCACCTAAATGGTTTATAGGGGCTTTGTGAATGGCGAGACACTATTGCTCATACCGAGGATGAAATCTTGGTTATGTATTGCCAAACAAAACGCTTCTTGAAATCGGTAGGAACTTTCTTATTTTATCAATTTCTAGTATATTTATCTTCTTTTTCATATCGCTTGTTGGTATATTTCTGAAGCACTTTTTATTTTCCTTCATTGCTAAAAGCCAAGCAGATGCACTGTAGTCGCTCACAAGTTACGTCAATTGTTGAAATCTAGACACCCATATGTGGAGCGAAATCTTAATGCAATTGTTAGCATCATCGGGCATCCTATGCGAGAATCTTGTTGCATTTCAAGTCAGCTGCTCAACAATTTAAAATGGGACATATGGTAAATGTAAGATTAATTACAATTGATTTGACAACCACGATCGTATTGTTATAATGTATTTTGTTAAATCTGTTCTATGTGTTATTATCTCATTTTTCTTTTAGTCATCAAATGGGTTGTGAATTGTGATCATTGTCCAAAAGTAAAAATGAAAGCATTTTGAGTTGTAGTAGGCTTTTTGTATGACTTATAAAACAAAATCAATCAAGTGAATCATAATGTTAACATAGGAAAGCTACAAACATGAAGTGTGCTAATTGATTGATTCAGTTACATGAAGTCTGATAAAATGTCATCTAATAACCCTTAGAAACTTTATCTTAGTCCTGAGAATGGGTTGATACAAAGTGTCCAACAAACTTGATAGACTGCTCTTTTTTGAGGAAGCTCGTAAAATCTCCGAAGCTAATTACACTTCCGATCCTAACGACGCCGATGTTTGCTTTCTCCTTTCTTGGATCTATTTTATTTATTTTTTTCAATTAAAATGTGTTTTTGGCTAGTTTTTCTTTCATCCTTTTGTTGGCAGAACTTGACCAGATAGGCCGAATTTTTACTGGAATTGTCTCAGTGTCAATGTCCTCAAGATTTCCTGAAAATGATTCAAGGTTCTCATATATATAATCATAATTTTAGGCCGAATCTAATTGAAGCATCAGTTGAATTGCCTGTACTTTTTTGCTATTGAGAATTGAATTTAGGTTTTTTTATATATTAATTATTATTTTTTAAATTAGATGCTATTGTGAAGTTAGAGCAGGCATTGTCCATTAACCCAAGAAAGCATGAAACTTTATGGTGTTTGGGAAATGTTTAGACTTCTTTAGCATTTCTGACTAAAACGGAGGATGAAGCGAGGCCTTATTTCAAACAAGTGCTAAATACTTCTGCAAGCGAGTTGATGAGGTAATTTAAAATTTCGATGTGTTTGGATGTGTCTATTTATACACGTTTGTTATTGCTTGATGCTCTTTTTTGACAAGGAAAATTTGTTAATGTGTATTTGTAGGATCCGACCAATGAAGTTTACCTCAAATCACTCGAAATATCTTCCAAGGTACTTTGGTCTCATTACTTTATATTGGTTTATTCTTAGGTAATGCTCATCTTTCATGTGATCTATATTACACATGTCTATCATGATGATGAAGTTAAAAAATATTAACTCTAATTTTAGTATTAAAAAAGCCAGACAGTATCAAATTCTCTACTTTTCAGTGTTTGTGTATTGGGTGGGGCTTCTATCTTTGTGTATAAAACCTTTGTTTACCTTACTGTCTGCTTATTTACGATTAGTGTTTGCCTTTGTTATTCTTTTTTGCAGAGATCAACTCGTGCTTCTTTCTCACAATCGTAATCAGTTAATATAACTCTTTCCATATTTTAAAACTTATCTGTGGCTAAGGGTTTGATGTTGATGACTATAAGTTTCCATCCTTGATTTTGCGAACATAATTAGCTTTGCTGCATGTGTTAATGTTCATTAGTGGGCGGTATATCTTTAGTTTGTGAAGGCGAAAGAAAAGTTCAAGTTGTCTAACGACTTGCTTTTTTTATATCTTGATGGTGCGGTGGTAGCATTCTATATGTATAAGCTTCTATCGAAGGACAAGCCTCGCTTGGAACACAGGACAGAAATTGATGTGCCCTTTGAGGTTAGTTTATTTTGATATGCATGTTCTGCGCTCTCTTTTTTTTTCCCCAACATGTGTACATGTACGATATGTTCTATCTTGATTGTTTTGATTGAATTTATTTATTGATGGAAAGAAGAAAGAAGATGGAAACTAATTTTACGCATTTGTTGTCTTGGTTTACATAAACTTCCTTTAACTCTTACTCACTACATTGTTGTTAAGATGGGTTGATTTGTTAAGTTAAATAAGATTATTTTGAAATCGACGATCAAAGATTTATCTCTCGCCATCGAAACAAATATGATGTTTCATTTAAACGTTAAGGAGCTTCTCAAATTTTAGATTAAGTCGTTTGTTTCTTTGATGTTTTGAGTATCAATAAATCCTAAATTTGATATTTAAATTATTAATTCCTTTTATTTGTTAATAAAAAAACTAGTCTCTTCACTATTCTCTGAAACTGTTTGAATAAATTTGTTGTGTTTCTTTGATAGGGTTGTTTAAAGGTAATTGTAGGATAAATTTGTTTCCAGTTGCTTTGTTTAGGAACAATGAGGTTAAGGTTTAATTGAATGAAATTCAACTTATATTCTAGATTTTATGGGGTGATTGGGTAAATTTTACGAATTCTTACGTATATGCGTGAATTGCATTGGTATTTTGTCTATGTCAAAATTATGAATACATATACTTATTAATTATTTAGCCTTAATTCATTATATTATTTTGTTTAGTTTTGACATATATAGTTTTAGAGCAAAAGCAGTTTTACTTTGGGTTATTTCGGGAAACACGACACAATTAGACATTCGATTCGACCTTTGACTATTATGAAAATTTTAAATTTGAATACTTGTATATATATATATATATAGATATTTAAAATAACTTAATTGAAATAATAAGTTGCTAAAGTGATCTTTGTCATTGAATTTATTTTGTTTTAAAATATTAAAGGTTGTAAGGTAACTTAAACTACATTAATATTAATCAACCTAAAAAAGGTTAATATTTAAGAAAATTACATGTCTAATTGTGGAAATAAACATGTGACGATTATTTAATTTCACGTGTAAGTAATAAATCGCCCAATGAAAGATATATTATTACCTTACTCTAAGCATTTTGTTACGATTTTTGATCCGATTTGTGTAGGATTGGTTATTACACAATCCTAGAGAGATGAATGAGGTCTACAATTGGCTTGCTGCAAGGTTGGGGCTCGAGGGATAACGCTAAATATAGCAAAGAGTCAAGAAGCAATAAAGGTGAAAGAGAGAAAGCGCATATGTGACAAGTAGGTAGTAAACAAAATGGATTGTTTGGATTTGGATATATTTTACTACTTGGGGCTACCTTTGTAGAAATAAGAGATCAACAGAGTTTCTTAGAATTAAAGTTCTTTGTTTCAAATTGTATTAGCTTTTTGTAGTACAACATCAATATCAATGTCCATCGCCTTAGGTATTTTTTATTTGTTTACTTTTGTACATTGAGTTGAATGTTAGTGGTATACATTTTAGCTAAATATTAGTGTATTTTGATTGTTGAATCGATTTTGGTAGTGAATATTCAATATTTATTTTAATTTTAATTTTATATTTTTTAGTTTTATTTAAAGCAAAATTCTATCATTATTCACTATAAATATTTATAAAATATATTAATATTGAAATAATAAAAATAGAAAAAAATTACATTTTATGTGTCTATCCTAACCTTTTTAAAAGTTGTCTTAGACAAGATTTATCTTAACCTTTTAAGGTTGTTTTAAACGAGTCTATCCCAATTTTTTTAAAAGTTGCCTTAGACAAGTTCTATCCCAACCATTTTAAGGTTGCCTTATCTGAGTCTATTTTAACTTTTTTTAAAGGTTGCCTTAGACATGGTCTATCCCAACTTTTTTAAGGTTGTTTTAAACGAGCTTATTTTAACCCTTTTTTAAAGGTTGCCTTAGACATGGTCTATCCCAACTTATTTAAGGTTGCCTTAGATAGGTCTATCCCAATCTTTTTTTATAGGTTGTCTTAGACAAGGGCTATATCAACCTTTTTAAGGTTGCCTTATACGGATCTATCCCAACCGTTTTTAAAAGTTGCCTTAGACAAAAATTATACCAACCTTTTTAAGGTTGCCTTAAACATGTCTATCGCAACATTTTTCAAAGGTTGGACTTGACTAGGTCTTTCCCAACCTTTTTTAAAGGTCGGTATTGACTAAACTTTTTACAACCCTTTAATAAGCGTCGGCTTATGTTGACTTATAGCGACGCTTTTTCAAAAGTGTCGCAATGCATATACCAACCCCACTATATACAACCATTTTGGAAGCGTCGGACGAAGCGTCGCGAAACCTATAGCAACCTTTTTTGCGTCGTTTTATGTCAAAAAAAGTGTCGCTATAGGCCTTTTTTGTTGTAGTGTCTTCTTCATCAAAACTCAAAGGCCAACTTCAATTTTGCATCAAATAATTCTTAAACTTGTGCCAATGGCCAACTTCAATTTCGATGTAACCTCCACGAAAACCTCTTGGTCGTAACAAAATTATTTTGAGTAATTACGAGTCGAATTTTTTCGAATAAGTAAAATGAGATTTATAAGTGTTAGTGGAGAATGTAGTAGGATACTGAAGAAAATTTAAAAGACCGATCTATAAACTAAATTGTAAGGTTTTACAAAGTATTGGGGTGAAAGTGAGAAATTAAAATTAAAAAAGATTAAATTAAATTAACGGTGAAATATGTGAGGACATGAAGAGCAATTTTACCAAGATCTAGTGGACAAGGAAGATGGATAAAGTTTTATGAATATGTACATGGGCCGGGCTACTCGGCCCGGCTTGAAGGCCCGCCCGAAAAATGGGAGGGTTTTGGTAAAAATATAGGCCCAAAAAATGGGCTTGGGCAAAAAAATGAGGCCCGTTTAAAAAACGGGCGGGCCTCGGGTATTATTTTTTTGGTCCAGGCTCAGCCCGAAATATTTTAGTATTATTTTTATTTTTTTATTAATAAAATTTTAACTTTAGTAATTTACTTTAGTAATTTTTTTGTTGGTGATGTTTTTCTACTGTTTAGTGCTATTTTTATGTTGTTTTTGGCACTATTTTGTTGATGTTTGTTGCTGTTTGTTGTTAGTTGCTGTTTGTAGCTATTTGATGCTATTTTGAAATTTGTTTTGATCTTTGTTTTATTGTTCTTTTATGATATTTTATTATTCTATTACCATATTTAATATTATTTCGACATTGTAGAAGTTTTGTTTTATTATTAATTTGGTTATAATTTTAGTTCAAACAAGTTGTTTCAATTTTAATATAATTACTTTTTCTTGCTACATTGTCATTTTTAATATTATTTCGATATAATCTTTGAGATCCTATAATATATTGATTGAATATCAAGACTTAAAAAAAAAAAAAACTCTTTACTACTTTTTTTATATATTAATCATTAATGTTTAAGATGAAGGCTCAGTATCTCAGGTTTCCAAGTGATAAACATGTGTTTTAAGTTGTTTGCAAAAGTTGAAATATTACTTGATTTTTGTTACCAAATTAGGAACATGTGTTTATTTTATTCCATATTTAATTTCTTTAAAATTGAATTTTGAGAATATGAAAAAATATTAATAAATTAAGCTAAACAAATTAAGCATCTATTTTCGTAAAGTAGAAAATTAAATGGTAGAATAGAATCATTATGAGATTCAAAGTAGAAAATAAGCATCTATTTTCTTTAAATGTATTTGATTCATTATTTTTTATTTTTTATTTAATAAAATAAAAATAATAATACTGAGTAGGGCAGTAGGCTCGAGTTTACCAATTCCATGTCGGGTCGGGCTTGGACAATTTTTTAGGCTCATATTTAATGCCGGGCTAGGCCCGGGCCTACAAAATGGGCTTAGATTTTTGGTTGGGCCTGGCCCGGCTCATGTACACCTTTAGTTATAATATTTTATTTTATATATTATTATTGATATTTTATTATTATAATGATGATGATGTTTTAAAAGAAAGATGAAGAAGATTCTTCATCATCATCATCTTCTTTTACACGTTACGAGCATTTGGTGGAGAAAGAATTTTTTATTTCTTTTACAATCTAGCCCTCTATCATCATCCCCAAGCTTGAAATCATCAAATTTCTATAGAAACCTTGGCTAAATCAAATTACCCACAAACTAGCAAGCTTAACTTTGAAGATAGAAGTGCAGTGTTCATGTTTGAAGAGAGAGAAAATATAGATAATGTGAGAAACTAAGGTTTTGAGGTAAGATTTTCATGATTTGGTAGCAGCATCATGTTTAATATAATTATTTGAACATGAAAGTGTTGTGGATTAAGAATATTAATATTTCATATTTATGATATTGATATGAAATGAAGAAAAAGACAAGGAAGAAGCTATAAGGAGTGTAGATGATAAGTTCCAAAAGTAACATGTTTTAGCCTCATTATTAATGCGTTTTTGGATGATTATTCGATTTAAAATGTAAATTTTATGCTCCTAATCCTTTAAAGTCATGTTTCTATACTTAGGAGAGCCTTTTGGGGGCAAAAGGAGTGAAAACCAAAAAATCGGAGCAAGTTTCAAGAGCCACATGGGCTGGACACATAGCTGTGTGAGCCACACAGGATGCCACACGGCCATGTTGTAACATCCCTAGCCTATATCTGTTGCCGAATTAGGGTTACGAGGCATTACTGTACAAAACAGAACATTGAACATCAAAATGAAACAATTATGCAATTTAAGAACTATCATTGAATAACTCAATTTAATTTAAGCAATAATACACTTACGAGCTTTAAATCGAGCTTGTGGGGCCCTAAATACAGTTTGAGAACATTCTGGGATCAATTTGAAATAAAACAGAAATTTTGGAAAACTTGAAAATTTTGGAAACAAGGGTTACACGGGCGTGTCCTAGACTTTGTGTTCACTCGTGTGGGTATTCGAAATAGGGCCATACGGCCATGTCGCAGGTCATGCGCCAAACCGTGTGCATTCGATGTTGGGTCACACGGCCATGTCATAGGTCATGTGCTAGACTGTGTTACATACTAACTTGAGACACACAACTGTGTCGTAAGCCGTGTCTCAGACCGTGTGAAGCTTGTTCCTAAAATAATAATGACACACAGCCATGTGAGAGCCCATGTCCCAGGCCGTGTGCTTCAAAAATTGCCCCCAAAATAAGCTATTTCAAACACAATTCTTACATAGCAAGACATACCATTTCCACAACCATTCATATGACCAAAACACATTTTAAACACACTTAAAACATACCATTTCCATCAACCTATAAGACTAACCAATGTACCAACAAAAGGTACCACAATCACAAACCAAACATAATCCCATTCAACATCTCAAGATCATTAATTCTACATAAATCAAACATACCAAACCATTTCATAAGCATACCATTCAATTATGATTTACCTACTTAAGAAGGTCATGCATAAGTGCAACATTACTTATTTACATCACCATTTGCACACAACATCAACTAGGCATCCAACCTCAATTAAACTTATCACAACTTAAAAAAACCAAGAAACCAAGATTCCATTAAACCATATACATGCCATTTATAACCATAAGCCAAATTAACCAAAAACTACCAAAATGATCGACAGATAGTGTGATAAAGCTCCGACAATATTCCAACCAATTGAGCTTTTCGATGATCTACAAAATAGAGAAAAACAACTACGTAAGCAAATAGTGCATATACGCTCGTTGATGGAAGCTCGAAACAACTATTATTTCGACAAAGGCAAGCGCACCTATCGAACAGTAATATAGCTGTGGTGAGTCCGAAATATCATATCCTCAAGGACCAAGAGTACTTAGTAATAACTATCTTTTTATTATCTAGCCTAATAATTAAAGGGGATTTATTTTTAATCTAAAATTTAACTAACTAATTTAACTAACTTATGAACTTGACAGGAAGTAAAATGGGAAAATACTTTGGACAACTTATATGAGATGGACGACACCTAAGGAAGAATCCACCTAGACTTCACTTATTACTTTTGATTCATGCGATTTATTTAATTGACTTAATCCGTAGAAATCCCTGAATTATATTAATACCTCTTTCGAGGCTACTAACAACTGACTCTAGGTTTCTTAATTGAAATCTCTTTCTAATTAAAACCCCTATTGTCGCATTAATTCGATCTTTGGATTTCCATATTAGGTTTGACCCTAATTCGGCAGATTTTTGTCGCCCTATTTTTAGGGTTGCAATCAACTCCGCTTAATTGTGTTGATCTTCTCTTAAATAGGACTTTTGTTCCACTGAATAAGCACATTCGACTTGAATCAATAACTTGGATTATCAAAACAAGAATAAAACTCATAATTAAGAATAAGCACAAGTATTTATCTCATAAATCAAATAATAATAAGATCTGTCATAGGTTTCATCTCCTTAGGTATCTAAGGGATTTAGTTCATACTAGAAGAGGAAAAATAACAAAACATAAGAAAACCCAAAAAACTTCTAAAGAACTTGATAGGAGATCCTCAGTCTTGATGGAGATCCTTCTTCTAAGCTATTCCCGACGGCTGCCATGGAGTATTTTCTCCTTTCTACTCGGCGTCTATTCGACGTCCTGTCGACTCCTTATTTAAGTTGCCTCCTAGGGTGTTTATATAGGCTTCAAGATGCCTTTCTTGCCCCGAAAGTATCCTAATTCGAATGAAATTCTTCTTTGTTGCGACAGGGACACGCCCGTGTGAATCGAGCCTAGGTTGTGTTTGAGTCTGCTAAAGTGACACGGTCGTGTGGTGAACTCCAGGCCGTGTTGATTTCTTACTTTGGCCCAATTTATCCGTTTCTGGCCCGTTTCTCGTTCTTTTCATCCTCCTATGCTTACCTAAGTATAAAACATGAAATAAAATGATTAGAAGCATCGAATTCCATAATTCAAAAGTTAAATCATCCAAAAGTATGCCAGATATGGGATTAAAATATGTATATTATGGTTTATCACTCGTGTATGGCCATTTTTAGGGTACACGGGCTAGCCACATGGGCGTGTGACCCAAGTCAGAAAGTTACACGGGGTCGGACACTAGCTGGGACATGGCCATGTGCTCCCATTTTGAATGTTCACACGGCTTGTGACACGGGCGTGTCTGGTGGCCATGTGAGACACACGGCCTGGCCACACGGTCGTGTGTCCCCTATTTTGAGAAAAAAATTATAAGTGTTACAAATGTTTTAAAAGTTATCGGTTTAGTCCTGAACCACTCTTAATGTTTGTTTAGGGCCTCATAGGCTCATATTAGGGACGAAATGTTTGGTTGTGATTAAATTATGTATGAATGATTAAATATAAGTGAAAAGTATGTTTAAATGTGTTGTAAGTCCGGTAATGCTCTGTAACCCAATTTTAGGGTTGAATACAGGTGAGGGGTGTTACATTTATTGGTATCAAAGCTATGGTTTAGTCGATTCTAGGACTAACGTAGCGTATGTGAGAGTCTAGCTATATATGCCATATATAAACTGTGATAGTGTGATAACTCCTGACATTTTAAAATGTGTTTTCATATAGTAAATATATCTCGATCGAGCTATAGCTGATGAGGTTGAAAGTAATGTACCAGCTCCCATTCAAGGGACGACGCCTTCTGAATCTAGACCCGTATCGGGTAGCCAGGGAGGAGAGGCTAAAGAAGTCGTCTTCCAAATGATGAACGAATGGTTAACGTAGTATATCTGGATAAATTCGGCTGCTCAAAAATCTTTACCCCCTTCTAATCCCTAACTGATTCGTGTAGCTCCTCAAGGTGTAGAACTATTAAGATTGAATAAGCCTCTAGTTGATAAGATCCGTAAAAAATGGGTTGAAGAGTTTAGATCTAATATTGAGGATGATCCTGAGAGAGCCAAGTTTGGCTTGAAAATACGATTCGAGTGTTTGATGATCTTTCTTGCACACCGGCTGAGTGTTTAAAATGTGCTATATCACTCCCGAGGGACACCGCATACCAGTGGTGGAATACTCTAGTATATGTTGTACCTAGAGAACAAGTCACCTGGGAATTCTTTCAGACCGAGTTCAGGAAGAAATATATAAGCCAACAGTTTCTGGATCAAAAGCACAAAGAGTTTGTAGAACTAAAATAAGGCCGTATGACTGTAATCGAGTATGAAAGAAAATTTGTACAGTTGAGCAAGTATGCTAGAGAGTATGTTTCTACTGCAGAGATCATGTGCAAGCGGCTTGTTAACGGTTTGAATGAAGACATTAAATTTCTGGTCAGAATTTTAGATTTGAAAGAATTTGTTGTATTAGTTGACCGGGATTGTAAAGCTGAAAACTTTTGCTGAAAAAAGAGGAAAGTTGATTCAGAGGCTAGATATTCGAGGAAAAGACCTATGAATAAACCTTATTATTCTTCATCAAAGAAATCCCAAGATTCGTATAGTCGATCGAATGCATCAGTGGGATACCATAATAAAGATCGTGGAAATCAATATATGAGTCCTAAAGCTCAAGCAACTTCTATCTCGAGTGTTGGCAGTATGAAAAACAACAATCTTGAGTGTCAATAATGTGGGAGAAGACATTTTGGAGAGTGCTGGAATAAGAATAATAAAGCTTGTTTCAAATGTGGCTCGTCAGATCATTTTATTTGAGATTGCGAAGAGTTATTTTAGAAAGATAAATTCCAGAATGCAAGATCAAGCAACACGATTGCGAGAGGAAGACCACCGAGGAATGTGGGAAATGTGTGTAGTGGAAAAGGAGTGACAAAGGACTCAGCTGTGAGATCTGAGGCCAGAGCACCTGCTAGAGCCTACGCTATTAGCGCTCGTAAAGAGGCGTCGTCCCCAGATGTTATTACCAGTACATTCTCTCTTTACGACACTAATGTGATTGCTTTAATTGATCCTGGATCGACACATTCGTATGTTTGTGAAAATTTAGTGTTTAGTAAGAAATTGCCTATTGAGTCTACAAAATTTGTAATTAAAGTATCGAACCCTTAGGCAAGTATGTTCTAGTTGAAAAAGTATGCAAGAAATGTCCTTTAATGAATTGGGGTTACTATTTTCTGGCTGATTTGATGCTTTTACCATTTGATGAGTTCGATATGATTCTAGGTATGGATTGGTTGACTTTGCATGACGCCGTTGTGAACTGTAGACGAAAAATTATAGAATTGAAATGTTAGAATAATGAAATTCTTCGGATTGAACCTGATGAGTCAAGTGGATTGCCTATAGTGATTTCATCGATGTCGACTCAGAGATATGTGAGAAAAGGTTGCGATACGTACCTAGCATATGTTTTAGATACCAAAGTATCCAAAAAGAAGATTGAATAGGTGCCTGTAGTTTATGAATAACCAGATGTATTTCCAAAAGAATTGCCTGGGTTGCTACCAGTTAGAGAGGTTGAGTTTGCTATTGAGTTAGTACTAGGAACTTCACCGACATCTATAGCTCCGTATAGAATGGCTCGATAAAATTGAAAGAGTTGAAAGCGTAGTTACAAGAGTTAACAGATAGAGGTTTTGCACGACCAAGTTTTTTTCCCTAGAGTGCGTTAGTATTGTTTATTAAGAAGAAAGACGGGTCCATGAAAATGTGTATTGACCATCGTAGTATCCATTGCTGAGAATAGACGATTTCTTTGATCAGTTGAAAGGTGCAACAGTGTTTTCAAAGATTGATTTGAGATCTGGCTATTATTAGTTGCGAGTTAAAGACTCAAATGTGCCGAAAACTGCGTTCAGAACGAGGAACGAACATTATGAATTTCTTGTTATGCCTTTTGGATTGACTAATGCTCCTATCGTTTTTATGGATTTGATGAATCAGATATTTAGATCGTATTTAGACAGATTTTTTGTTATGTTCATTGACGACATTCTGATGTATTCTCAAAATGAGTCTGAGCATGCCGAGCATTTGAGGATTGTGTTGCAGAACTTGAGAGATAAGCAATTGTATGCTAAATTCAAAAAATGTGAGTTTTGGCTTAGAGAAGTTGGATTTTTAGGACATATTGTTTCGGTGGATGGCATTCGAGTTGATCCGAGCAAGATTTTTGCAGTTATTGATTGGAAATGACCTAGAAATGTATTTGAGGTCAAAAGCTCTCGAGGATTGGCTGGTTACTATCGACATTTTGTAAAAGGGTTCTCGATGATTGCTACACTGATGACCAGACTGCTACAGAAAGATGTAAAGTTTTAATGGTCTGAGAAATGTCAACAGAGTTTCGAACAATTGAAAGCATTGTTAACTGAGGCACCAGTGTTGGTTCAACCTAAGTCGGGTAAAGAATTTGTGATTTACAGTGACGCATCATTGAACGGTTTGGGTTGCGTATTGATGCAAGAGGAAAAAGTGATAGCTTCTACTTCCAGATAGTTGAAACCGCACGAAAAAAATTATTCGACGCATGATTTAGAGTTGGCCGCTATTGTATTTGCATTTAAAATTTGGCGACATCATTTGTACGGTGAAAAATGCCACATCTTTACCGATCATAAAAGCTTAAAGTATATTACGACTTAGAAAGATTTGAATTTGCGACAACGGAGATGGCTCGAGCTACTAAAAGACTACGAGTTAGTAATCAATTATCATCCAGGAAAAGCAAATGTGATTGCAGATGCTTTAAGTAGAAAATCTTTGTTTGCTTTGAGAGCGATGAATACGAGATTGACTATATCCGATGGTGGTTCTATTTTAGCAGAGTTGAAAGCAAACCGGTTTTTTTTCAACAAATTTGTGAAGCTCAAAAGTGTGGTACCGAGTTGCAAGCTAAAAGAATACAATGTGAATCGACTAATGATTCAGATTATCAGATCGGAGCCGATGACTATTTAATGTTCCGGAACATAATTTGTGTGCCAAAGAATTTCGAGCTTATTTAGAATATTCTGCACGAGGCACATAATGGTTGTTTATCTGTTCACCCAGGGAGTACCAAAATGTACAATGACTTGAAACAATTGTATTGGTGGTTGGGTATGAAACGAGACATTTCTGAGTTTGTATCGAAGTGTTTTATTTATCTACAAGTCAAAGCTAAACGCCAAGTACCTTCGGGATTATTACAGCCTGGAATAATACTAAAGTGGAAATAGGTCAGAGTTATGATGGATTTCGTATCGGGGTTACCCCTGACTACAAAAAAGAAAGATGTTGTTTGGGTTGTAGTTGATAGATTGAAAAAATTGGCTCATTTTATACCAATACGTAAAGGCTATTCTCTCAGTAGATTAGCTGAATTGTACATTGCTGAGATAGTTAGATTGCACGGGGTGCCAGTTTCGATTATTTTAGATAGAGATCCAAGATTTACATCGCGATTTTAGAAGAAATTGCAAAAAGCTCTGAGTACGAAGTTGAATTTTAGTACAGCTTTTCATCCAAAAACTGATGGACAGTCTGAACAAGTAATTCAGATCCTCAAACATATACTTTGATGTTGTGTTTTAGAGTTCGAAGGCAACTAGGAGAAATATTTGCTGCTAGTCGAATTTGCATATGATATCAGTTTTCGATCAAGCATAAAGATGGCACCGTATGAAGCATTGTATGGTCACAAATGCCGAACTCCATTGTATTGGATTGAGCTTAGCGGGAAACAAATTCACAGAGTTGATTTGGTTAGAGAAACCAAAGAGAAAGTGAAAGTAAAAATTTGTGACAGTTTGAAAGTAGCTTCAGATCGTCAAAAATCGTACGTAGATTTGAAACGAAAAGACATTGAATTTCAAATTGGTGACAAAATGTTCTTGAAAGTATCTCCGTGGAAGAAAATACTTTGTTTTGGCCGCAAAGGCAAATTGAGTCCGTGATTCATCAGGTCGTTTGAGATTATTAAACGAATAAGGCCAGTGGCATATCGACTAGCGTTATTGATTGAGTTAGAGAAAATCCATAATGTGTTTCATGTATCGATGTTTTGTCGATATAGATAGGATCCATCACATGTAATTTCCCTATCAGATATTGAGATTCAACCTAATATGACTTATAATGAAGAACCGATCAGAATTTTGGCTCGAGAGATTAAAAAGCTGAGAAATAAACACATAGCGTTAGTGAAATTCTTGTGGCAACCTCACAATGTCGAAGAGGCTATGTGGGAGCCTGAGGAAGCTATGAGAAAATAGTACCCTAACTTATTAATTGGTAAGATTTTTGGGGATGAAAATCCTTAAGGGGGAAAGCTGTAACAACCCGTTTTTAGTCAAATCAGAATAGTGGTTTTGGGACCACAAATTCAAGGTCAAAATATTCATTTTTATTATTATTTTAATGTTTACAATATGATAGAATAATTGTGTGAAAATTTTGTTAAGAAATTTTATCGTTTGATTGATTAATTTGATAAAAGGACTAAATCGTAATATGTAAAAGTGGAGTTTTATTAGTTAAAAGTATCTAATAGCTGTAAAATTAAATAATGGAGGTCCTTATGCATTAAATATACCATTGGTTGTTTAAGTGGACATTTATGGACATTATAAATGAAATTATAAAGCTTAAAACTTAAGGTTAAATTAGTAATTGAGTTAATAAGTATAATAAAACAAAAGGGAAATTAAGGTTTCATCTTTCATAATGCGAGAAGCCACCAAAATTAGGGATTGAAAACACCATTTCAAAGCTTGGAACTTTCGCCCATGGTATATTGAGCATGTAAGTCCATTTTTGGTTCTGTTTTTAATGATTTATATGTTTTTGTGATCGTTGCAGCTTAGTCTAGCTAGCTCAGGGTCTAATTTGCAAAATTGTTAAAGATTTTAGATGTTTCCATTGATGAATAAGCATTTTTTTTTTGAATTTTCTTGATAGATTATGAATATTTGTTATGAATTATACAAGTTTTGTAAAGTGATTTTTAGTGAAAAAGTAAATTATGGATTAAATTGTGAAATGTGGAAACTTAGTGGTTAAAATGTGAAATAAATGAAAAATATGGGCTATTAGGGGCATATCAGTAATTCGGCAAGTATGGGATTATTGTGAATTTCCTTAATTTTTGATTTTATAGAATAAGGACTAAATTGTAAAAAATGTGAAATATTATGGGCAAAGTGTAAATGTGCTTAAATGTGTGTTTTTGATTAAATTGAATAGAGAGATTATTAAATGAGTTAATTTTGAATATATTTAGATCAAGAAAAGCGAAATTCGGATCTAGATCGGGGGAAAACTAAAGTTATCGACTAATCAACTTATCTCATCGTTTTTGAAACCGACGTAAGTTTGTATGTGATAAAATTCATTATAAATGTATTTTAAATGTTTTGATATTGTATAAGTTGTGATTATGAGACTTTGGATAATTTCGACAATGACTCGATGGTAATTCGGCATTCGAAAACCTGATTGAATCTTAGGAATAGTTTAGGATACTAGTGACATGTCATTAGGGGATACATTGAGTTGGCTTCGGGCCATGATATTAGCACTTTGGGTGCAAGTTATACTGAATTGGCTTCGGGCCATGAATATCGGCTGATTTGGCTTCAGGCCATGATATCAATATTTCAGATAAGCTACCTTGATTTGGCTTCGGGCCATGGTATAGGTACTTATTGTGCGAGACGCTTGAGTATCCGACTTCTAGTCTGAATGGTTCAATGGGTAAACGATAGATGTGGATGAGTATGAGATTGATGCTAGATGATACAGGTATGTGCATGAATTATATAAGTTTCAAATCAAGGAAACTTGTGAATGAAGTGTATACTCTCATATTTGAGTATTTGAAAGGTTTTTTAATTAATGTAAGCTATATGTTGGTATATTCAAATTATTTAATTATATTTGTGAGATTGCATTGAGTTTATTTCATACAAGCTTACAAAGCTTTATAGCTTACTTTGTTTATTTTTCCCGTGTTTTATAGTGTTATCAAAGCTAGCTCGGATTCAAAGATCGTTGGAGATCACTTCACATTATCTACCTATCTCTTGGTACCTATGAACTTTGGTATTTTAAGCATATGGCATGTATAGGGACTTTAAGTCATTTTGGTATTGTAGCATGACTTTGGCCATTGGTGTTGGCTTGTAAATATTAAATGTTTGGTTGTATGTTAGCCATGTAAGTTGGCTTATTTTGGCAATTATGTGATGTAAATATATATGTGTTAATGCCTCTTAGTGATGTGGTCCATGTTTGCTTGGAAATGGATTGTTTAATACAACCTTTAAGGTAACTAATAGTTGATGAATTGAAAATGGTTATGCTTGTGAAATGGTGCCAAATGACGTATATTTGGTAAAAGGTTTAGTTATTTGAAGTGTATAAATGAATTAGGTAATAAATTTGATGGCATATTGTGGCAGTTTATAATTTTTATTGATAGGTAATGAAATGGTATGTAATATGCTTGATATGAGATTGATTTAATGCCTATTATGCCTTGTGTTGGTGTCTTTGAATTGTGGTGTAGGTACATGTAGTTTGGGTGGCAAAATGGCTTGGTAAATAGCTTATTTCTTTCCACACGGGTGTGTGTCTCAGCCATGTGTGACACACGGTCATGTTACACGGCCATGTGTCCCCTGGTGTTGAAATTGAAATCAAGTCAATATGCTCTACAGTGTCTCACACACTGGCGTGTGACTTGCCCGTATGGCATAAGTCAGTATACCTTACAGGTTTGGCACAGCCTAGCACCTGGCCTGACACACGGGCATGTATGGCCATTTTTAGGGCACACAGGCATGTGTGTTGGCCGTGTGACCCAAGTCAGAGAGTTACACAGGGTCGGACACGGGCTGAGACACGACCATGTGCTCCAATTTCAAATGTCCACACGGCTTGTGACACGGGCGTGTCTGGTGGCCGTGTAAGACATACAACTTGGCCACACGAGCGTGTGTCCCATGTTTTGAAAAAAATTCTAAGTGTTTCAAATGTTTTAAAAGTTATCGGTTTAGTCCCGAAAATTTTTAATGCTTGTTTAGAGCCTTGTAGGCTCATATTAGGGACGGAATGTTTGGTTGTAATTAAATTATGTATGAATGATTAAATATATGTGAAAAGTATGTTTAAATGTGTTGTAAGTCTGGTAATGCTCTGTAACCCTATTTCGACATTGAATATGGGTGAGTGTGTTACAAGCAGGCCCATTCTAACAACAAAATGCAAAAACAGACACAACTACTCAACCTACACATTGACCCTGAGCACATACCCCAAAACTTTTAACCCCAAATTTCGGGTGTTATAAAGATAAACATATTTTAGTAGACAAACAAGAGGAAAAGGATATTACTGTGGAGATGGATGATAAAAAAATAATCAATAGCTTCCTATAGCTTCTACTCCTCGGACTATGTATGATTATGCTAAACCGTCTCTGATTGGGGTTGAATCGTGTATCGTTAGACCGAATATTGTTGTAAACAATTTTGAGCTAAAGCCAAAAACAATTTAGATGATACAACAGTATGTTCAATTTGATGGGTTGCAAGATGAAGATCCAAATGCTCATTTAGCTAACTCTTTAGAGATTTGCAACACATTCAAGATTAATGGCGTTTCTAATGATACCATACACTACAGTTGCTCCCTTTTTCTTTGAGGAGCAAGGCAAAACAGTGGTTGAACTCACCTCCATGGGGTTCTATCATGACTTGGGATCAGATGATTGAGAAATTTTTATTGAAATATTTCCCACCGACTAAAATAGCTAAGTTGAGGAACAACATCTCTTCTTTTGCTCAAATTGATTTGGAGACATTATATGATGCATGGGAGAGATTTAAGGATCTTTCGAGAAGGTGCCCTCATTGTGGGTTACCTTTGTGGTTACAAGTTGAAACCTTTTACAACAATTTAAATCCATCGACTAGGCAACTAATTGATGCAATAGCTAGCGAAACATTGACTAATAAGACACTTGAGGTAGCTCAAGAGTTTATTGAGGAGATGACACTTTATAACTATTAGTGGCAAGTCATGAGAACAAAATTGATTAAAGCAACCGATGTTTTTAATATTGATGCAATTTTTATGTTAGCAAATCATGTTGGGCTCTTGGTAAGAAAATTGATGGTTTGAATTTTTATAAGTAGGTGAATTCGGTAGTGCAATATGATACGAATGGAGCGGGGATGATTAATTAAGACTGTTTACCCTTCGTTCTAGCATGAAGCATAAGCTAGTCAACTTTATGAATAACAATTCTAGAGCTCAAAATAGACCTATAACAATAACTATAATACAGGTTGGAGAAACCATCCAAATTTCTCTTGGGGTGGTCAAGGAAATCAAATGTCACAACCCCCTTCGAGTTTTCAGCAACCTTATAAGTAAGAAAAAAATCAAACCTTGAGGAGATGTTAGCTAAATTTATTTTGGTATCCAAAACTCGATTGCAAAACACTGAGACAACTCTGAAAAATTAGTACGTATCGATTCAAGGGCTTGAAAATCAGATCAAATAGGTTGCTAAACTAGTTTCGGAAAGATAACAAGGTAGCTTACCTAGTAACACTAAAACTAACCCAAATGAGCAAGTCCACACAATCAATGTTCGAAGTGTAAGAGGGTTAGTCAAGCCTGAAAAGAAATTAAATCTAGAAGCTGTTGAGAAAAATGATGGGGTTGAGGAAAGCAAGAAACAACATAAGCCGATGGTTAGAGAATATAAACCACGAATTCCATATCCGGTAGCATTGAAGCAAGACCGCATAAAAGAACAATATGGTAAATTTCTTGAGCTTTTAAAAAGAATTGCATATTAACTTACCTTTTGTTGAAACTTTTCCGCAGATTCCCAAATATGCAAATTTTTAAAGGAGTTGTTAACAAATAAAATGAAGTTAGACGACTTGTCAACTGTGGAACTCAATGAGGATTGCTCAGCCATTCTCCAAAACAAACTACCTAACAAGCTTAAAGATCTAAGGAGTTTTACTATTCTTTGTCTTATTGATAGTTTAAATGTTGAAAAAGCTTTGGCTAATTTAGGGGCTTGTATAAATGTTATGCATTATAAAATGTTCAAACAACTTGGTCTTGGAGAACCAAAACCCACTAGGATGAATATTCAATTAGCTGACAGATCAATTAGGTACCTTAGGGATATTATTAAGGATATACTTTTGAAAGTTAATAAATTTATATTCTCTATTGATATTTTTATATTTGACATGGATGAGGATATTGAGGTACCCTTGATCTTAGGTCAACCATTTTTAGCCACTACTAAAACTGTTATTGACGTAGGTAATGTTGAGCTTGTACTGAGTGTAGGTGGTGAAAATGTTACTCTTCAAGCATGTGATTTTGTTAGAGTTCCTAATGAGTGAGTGAGATAATACTAGTTATTCTGTTAATGTTAGTAATCATGTGGCTCGACATTCTTTGTAGGAATTTATTAAAGAATACGTGTTCGAACAATATCCATCTCAAGGTGATAAAAATCAAGGAATGAGTGGAGAACGAATAGTGCAACTCGATCAATTAGATGAATGATGAACAAAGGTTGATGAGAACCCAAGAACAGTCAAAGAAATAACTAAGCAACGCTATAGTGTGAATGCAAAGAAGACGAATCAATTCAAAGTCGGTGATAAAGTGCTAGTAGACAAGTCAGATCCACAAATATTTCCTTCAGAGCTTAAGTCAAGAGGGTCAAACCCATTTTTGGTACAAAACGTATTTCTATATAGGACCATTGAGGTAACACACCCTGATTATGGCACATTCAAGGTAAACAGTCTTTGTCTCAAATTTTATTTTGGTGGTAATACTGGCAACAAGAGAGAAGAGCTTTGACTCCAAGATTTGCCTTAACTATTAGCTTGAAAAGGGAAGTTGAGCTTAGACTCTAAATAAGCGCTTCTCGAGAGGCAACCCAAGTGTTTTTATTTTACTTATTTATTCATTTTAATTTCATGTTATTTTAAAAATTAAAAAAATAAAAATTGAAAAAAATAAATGTAAAAAAAATCTGAAAAAAACATTTAAAGAAAAGAAAAATTGAAAAAAGATTCAAAGAAAAAAAGAGTCCACACGGTCTGGGTGATCTACACAGCCTAGGCACACAACTTGGACACACGGCGTGTCCCAGGCTGTGTGAATACTGGAGCTAATTTTTTCAATTTTATTTTGACCCAAACGGGCATAGACAGTAACACGGCCTGGAGACATGGTCGTGTGAGACACACAGTCTGACACACGGGCATGTGATAGACCGTGTGTGGCACACGACCTTACACATGGGTGTGGGAGAAGCAAAGAGTCATCGCACACGACCTGGACACACGTCCTTATTCTAGGTTGTGTGGATACCGGGCTTAAGTTTTTTTTTTTAATTTTCTATTACACACAACCTTATAATGCACAAACGGTTAAGAGGCACGATCGTGTGACTCAACTTGTAATTAAGATTTTATTAGATAAATATTTAAATATTTATTAGATAAATATTTAATGAAAGTTATCTATTTGTCAATTAAGGTTGTTAACATTTATTTATGATAGTGTATTTTAATTGATAAACCATAATTTATACATATTTTAACCCCATGCTTGGCTTATTTTTGGATGAATTTTCATTAGATTTGATGAATTCGATGCTCTTAATACTTTACTTTCATGTTTTATATTCAGGAGAGCTTAGGGAGTCGAAAAGAACGATAAACGGGCCAAAACGGGACAAAATAGGCCTACCTCAGAAATCAGCATGGCCTGGACTATCAAACATGGCCGTGTGTTACGAACAGAATTGAACACGGCCTGGATCAACGTACACGGGAAGACCACACAGCCGTGTGTGGCAAGCAGAGGCGAGTACGATTTAAGAAATCGAACACGGGCATGTCCCTGCCATATCAGAGTTTTATTCTATTCGGAATAAGCCACTTTGGACCAAGAGAGGTGTTCCAAAGCCTATATAAACACTCTAGGGGGCAACCTAAAAAGGGACGTGGGGTAGAAGGCAGACAATACTCCAAGACAGCCATCAGGAGCAGCTCGAAAGAAGGATCTCCATCAAGACTGAAGATCTCCTATTAATTTCTCTTGAAGTTTTTGGGTTTTATTATGTTTTGTTGTTTTCCTTATTTTAAGAAGTTTTCTTTTATCAATATAAACTAAATCCCTTAGATACCTAAGGGGATGAAACCTAAGACGGATCTTATTATTATTTGATTTATAAGATAAATACTTGTTCTTATTCTTAATTGTGAGTTCTTATTTTTGTTTTGATAATTCAGGTTATTGGTTCAAGTCAAATGTGCTTATTCAGAGGAGAAAAAGTCTCTGTTTAAGAGTAGATCAGCACAATTAAGCGGATTTGATTGCAACCCTAGAAATAGGGGGATGAAAATCTGTCGGATTAGAGTAAAATCTAATAAGGGAATCCATAGATCGAGTTAATGCGACAATAGGGGTTTTAATTAGAAAGAAATTTCAATTAATCAACCTATAGTTAGTTGTTTTTAGTCTTGAAAAAGATATTAACATAAATCAGAGATTTCTACGGATTAAGTCAAGTGAATAAATCGTATGAATCAAAAGTAATAAGTGAAGTCTAGGTGGATTCTTCCTTAGGGATTGCCTATCTTATAAAGTTGTCTAAAGTATTTTCCCAATTCGTTCTCTGAGGTGTTTTTAATTAAGTTTTAGTCTAAAAGAAATCACTCCAATTCTTAGGATAGATAATAAGAAGATAGTAATTACTAGTACTCTTGCTCCTTGTGGATACGATATTACCGGTCTTACCATAACTATACTATTAAACGATAGGTGGGCTTGCCTTTATTGTAATCATAGTTAGTTAGAGACACATCCAGTTTTTGGCACCGTTGCCGGGGACTAAGATATTAGGAACACTAAATTTTTATTACTTTATCCATTCTTATTTTATTAAAATTTAATTTTACTTTTTATTTGTTTCTACTTCTCTAATTTTTATTTCTTTGCTTCTGGCAGGAACTTTTGGTTTATGACTAGAAGGAACCCATCAGGACCATTACTTTTTGACAGTGATATAGAAGGTACCGCTCGCAGAAATCGAAGAGAAATAAGGTGAAGTCTACAATACATTGAAGAAGAGCAAGAAGACGAAACCAATACTACCGAAGAGATGGCCGACAATAATCCGCTACTTCCTGTGGTTGTTGCAAACTCTGTGAATCAAAATCCTGCTCCTCGTACTATGTATGATTATGCTAAACCTAATTTAACAGGAACTGAATCAAGTATTGTTAGACCTGTTGTTGCTGCAAATAATTTTGAACTGAAACCTAACGCTATTCAGATGATTCAGCAATTTGTTCAGTTTGATGGTTTGCAGGATGAATATCCAAACAATCACTTGGAAAATTTTCTGGAATTTTGTGACACTTTCAAAATAAATGGCATTTCTGAAGATGCCATTCACCTTCGGTTGTTTCCCTTCTCGTTGAGGAATAAAGCCAAACAATGGTTGAACTCGTTACCATGAGGATCAATTACTACATGGGAACAAATGACCGAAAATTTTTTACTTAAATATTTTCCTCCGGCTAAAATGACTATGTTGAGGAATGATATCTCTTCTTTTGTGTAGATGGATTTAGAAACACTTTACGATGCATGGGAGAGATACAAGGATCTACTGAGAAGGTGTCCTCACCATGGATTACCATTATGGTTTCAGGTTCAAACCTTTTACAATGGTGTGAACCCCTCAACTAGACAGTTGATTGATGCAGCCACCGGCGGTACATTAAACAACAAAACACCTGAGGCTACTTGCGAATTCATTGAAGAGATGTCACTGAATAACTATTAGTGGTAAGTTATGAGGACAAAGCCAACAAAAGCTACTAGTGTTTTCAACCTCGACGCAGTTACCATGCTATCAAACCAGGTAGAGCTTTTAAGTAAAAAGATTGATGGCTTGTGTGGTTCTTCGCAAGTACATCCAGTTATGCAATGCAATACAAATGGAGGAGGAATTAGTTATACAGAATATCTATCCTACAACCCTATCATAGAAAGCGAACAGATGAACTATATGGGTAATAATTTTAGACCTCAGAATAATCTCTATAGTAACACTTATAATTCAGGTTGGAGGAACCACTCAAACTTCTCATGGGGTGGTCAAGGAAATCAGAGACAACAATTCCCTCCAGGCTTTCAACAGCAACCTTACCCACAAGAGAAGAAGATGAACCTTGAGGAGATGCTAACAAAATTCAGCAAGGTGTCAGAAACCTATTTCCAAAACACAGAAATAGCACTCAAAAATCAGCAATCATCGATTCAAGGGCTCGAGAACCAAATAGGACAACTTGCTAAGTTGATTTCAGAATGACCACAAGGTAGCTTGCCAAGCAATACCGAACCTAACCCAAGGGAGCAACTCCACGCCATCACAGTGTGCAACGAAAGAGGGGTGGTAGAATTTGAATCTAACCCAAGGCAAGAGAACGTGGTAGATAACGGTAAGGTTGAGGAAAGCCATGATAAACCAAAACTGGTAAGTATAGAGTACAAACCTCATGTGCCATACCCCAACGCGACAAAGAAAGACCGCACAGATGAACACTTCAGTAAATTTCTTAAACTTCTAAAGAAATTACATATTAACTTACCATTTATTGAACCTCATGTGCAAACGGATGTTAGACGATGTGGAGCTAAATGCAGTCTGCTCAACTATTTTACAGAATAAAATACCCGATAAATTAAAAGATCCAGGGAATTTTACTATTCTTTGTTTAATTGGTAGTTTAGATGTTAATAATGCTTTAGCTAATTTAGGGGCGAGTATTAACGTCATGCCCTATAAAATGTTTAAGCAACTAGGTCTTGGGAAACCTAAACAAACTAGGATGAATATTCAACTCGTAGATAAAACCATTAGAGTTCCTAGGGGAATTGTTGAGGATGTGCTTGTAAGAATTGATAAATTTATATTCCCAATTGACTTTGTTGTTATAGACATGGATAAGGACAGTAACGCACCTTTAATCCTAAGATGACCCTTTTTAGCAACTACTAAAACTAGAATTGATGTTGGTACAGGTGAGCTCACACTTCGTGTAGGTGACGAAACGATCACTCTTCAGGCTTGTGACTCGGTTAAGACATCAAGTAATAAAGGTGAGTACATAAATTCTATTAATAACCATTCGGCTCAACCCTCTTTTTAGGAAGCACCTCGAAAATACACCACTGAGCTACATCCTAGTTCTCGTGCCACCAATGAAATTACTGATGAGGAGCAAAGGCTTCAGATCGATGAACTAGACGAGTGGAGGACACATGCCAAGGAGAAACCAAGAAAACACAATGAACCAAAGCGACTCCATGATAAGCTTAAAGATGGAGAAACCAATTTAAGATCAGATATCAGGTATTGTTGGATAAACAGACCCTCGAATAGCCACTTCAAACCTTAATACAAACGGAGGGATCCCTTTCACGGTACTAAATATTTTTCCATACGGTACAGTTGAGGTGATTCATTCTAAATTTGGTACTTTTAAGGTAAATAGTACTTGACTTAAACCTTACTTTGATGTTAGAATTGATAATAGAAGAGAGGAGTTTCAACTCCTCAACCACCACGAGTATGCGAACGAGAGGTAAGTCTAGCTTAAGACTTTAAATGAGCGCTTCTCGGGAGGCAACCCTAGCACTAACCTTACTAATGTCATTATTTTCAATTTTAGCACCCGACTAAACTAACCAAATTAATAAAGCGCAGGTCTCCCAAACAACACGGCCTTACACACGGGCGTGGCCGTGGTCATGGCCGTGTGGGTACCATAAATAGGTACACCGATGTCACGATGACCGTGCGGGAATAAGATGAAAATATTTCCCAAAACACGGGCTGCGATAAAATGCCACGGTCGTGCAATTTGTCCGTGGCCGACACTGACTCAAGAATACAGGCTGTGATAAAATGCCATGGCGTGCGATACAGCTATGATCGAAGCTAAGTAAATCACACGGGTGTGCGACACACCGTGCTTATAAGTCGTGGGCGACACTGATTAATTAACACGGGTGTGGGAAACTCTACACAGGTGTGGGAGAAACAAACGAAGCATTACACGGCCATGCGATTTGGCTGTATGACCTAACACGCCTAGGGAACACGGGCGTGGGCAACGACCAGGCGCCCCAATTTCTATTTAAACCCTCTCTTCTATTCATTTTCTTCCCTCCTCCCTGCTTTCCAAGCCCAAAACCCTTTCTTTTCATTTTCCCCGTTCCTTTTCCCGTTGTCTTTTCCCCTTCTTTTTCCCTTTTCTCCCTTTCTTTTATTTCTTCTCTACACCGCCACCACACCAACCACCATCCTTGCCACTGTTGCTCACCCTTTTCCTCCTTTATTTTGAATTCCTAGTTATTTTCCATTATTTTATTTTATTTTATTTTATTTTTATTTTATTTTACTTGTGGTGCTGCTAGGTACACAATGACGGACACTCGAGGCAAGGCCAAGGTCGCCATCCTCGCTTCGAAAAAAATGAAAGGATCCCGGCGCAGTTTCCTCGTGCGCGACCACTTTACAGTAGATATACCACAAGTTCCTCATAAGTTCATGTCGGTTGCTTCATTGACTCAATTCCATACGGTTCAAAGTGTTGTCGGATTATCCTCCCCCACGTTCACGTCTGCCCAAATTTACCAGCTTTCTTTTCATTGACTCCATCCAAAATTCAGGAAGTTTCACTTATCTCCCTATCTTCTGATTTTCTTACTATATTTTCATTATTTATCTTTGTACATTGAAGACAATGTACATCTTAAGTGTGGGGAGGTTATTGATTTCATTACCAGAAAATTCCCTAAATTTTGTCTTATTCTTAAGTAAATTTTCTCATATCACTAATTAGAATGAAACTTTTATTGACTTATGATTTTTATTGATATGTTTTGGATTAAGTCATAGGTAATTGTGCATTGATGATTTAAACTTTAATACATTAGAGAATCAAGCATGATGTCTATTTTCAGAATTAAAACTTTTTTTAGGTTGTTTCCCTAAATTTAAATATTACTTTGAATTTGAAATTTGCAAGGTTGACATCAAAAACCATAATTTTTGTGAGATTTTGAGCCTTTTAGAGCATATACTTTTCTTGCTCACTTTATTGGTTATGACTGTGTCAATATTGATTTGTTATTTCAGAACTTGCTTCGATTATGCATGTTGAGACCACACATTTGATTTGATATACTGAGATGATGAAGGCACCTAGAATTTAACCCACTCACTCCATAAAAAGCCTACTTTCAAAATTAACCCCTAGTGAACCCCTTTGAATCCTAATAAACCGTTCCTTGATTTACCCGTAATATTAACCCAAAACTCACTCTTTTCGATTCATTAAGAATTTTTCCTATTGAATTAACCCCTTTTTTGTCGAGATTTGATTTGAGCAGTTGCCTAACTATGTTCTTTATTTTAGTTGTTAAACTCTTTCTTATTATTGTATGTTCTTTTTCTAAAAAAAAATAAAAAAATCAAAAATATATATAATATTTTGGAATTTATTCATTATTAGTGCTATGAGCATTAAAACCAGTTAAATTCACATCTTTAGAAGAAGCTCGTGTTATTAGTGATAAGTTTTCAATCGATGTAATTATTCATTATTAGTTTATTTTTCTAGTTAGGTAAGTTGTCAATTCAATCTCGATTTTAACCCTTTAATTCAGTCTTTATCCACACCTTTAACCCAAGCCCCATTACAACACTTTTTAAAGACCTTTTGATTTGTGTATCATCTCATTTTATAGTGGTGGAGATTTGATTTTCATGCAAGCCTATTGTAATAACTCTTCATGTTTGACTTTTGAGTGCTTTATCTTGAACCTTAAACAATTTGAGTGATTTGAGTGAATCCTTTGTGAGGATGTCAATTCTTGTCGATTTCGGATCAAATGTAATTATTTAGATAAGGGGAAACACCTATGTTTTTATGCTACAAAAATTTGTGACTTAGATTGTTTGAATATTTAGGACTCTTTAAGTTAAATTATCCATGTATGAATTATTTATGAATTATGATGAGACATTATTGATGAGAATTATGATTTGATGAAGTTAATTTTAATTGTGAGTTGAGGATTTTGCTTGAGGACAAGCAAATGCTTAAGTGTGGGGATATTTGATAAACCATAATTTATATATATATTGACCCCATGCTTGGCTTATTTTTGGATGAATTTCATTATATTTGATGAATTCGATGCTCCTAATCCTTTAATTTCATGTTTTATACTCAGGTGAGCTTAGGGAGTCGAAAAGAACGATAAACAGGCCAAAACGAGACAAAATGTGCCTACCTTAGAAATCAACATGGCTTGGACTATCAAACACGGCCGTGTGTTACGAACAGAATCGAACAAAGCCTAGATCAACGTACACGGGAAGACCACACGGCTGTGTGTGGCAAGCAGAGGCGAGCATGATTTAAGAAATCGAACACGGGCGTGTCACACGGACATGTCCCTGCCGTATCAAAGTTTCATTCTATTTGGAATAGCCCACTTGTGGGCCAAGAGAGTTGTTCCAAATCCTATATAAACACCCTAAGGGGCAACCTAAAAAGGGACGCGAAGTAGAAGGCTGAAAATACTCGAAGACAGCCATCGGGAGCAGCTCGAAAGAAGGATCTCCATCAAGACTGAAGATCTCCTATTAATTTCTCTTGAAGTTTTTGGGTTTTCTTATGTTTTGTTGTTTTCCTTATTTTAATATGTTTCCTTTTATCAATATGAACTAAATTCCTTAGATACCTATGAGGATGAAACCTAAGACGAATCTTATTATTATTTGATTTATAAGATAAATACTTGTTCTTATTCTTAATTGTGAGTTCTTATTCTTGTTTTGATAATTCAGGTTATTGATTCAAGTTGAATGTGCTTATTCAGAGGAGAAAAAGTCCCTGTTTAAGAGTAGATCAACACAATTAAGTGGAGTTGATTGCAACCCTAGAAATAGGGGACGAAAATCTGCCGGATTAGAGTCAAATCTAATAAGGGAATCCATAGATTGAGTTAATACGACAATAGGGGTTTTAATTAGAAAGAAATTTCAATTAATCAACCTAGAGTCAATTTTTTTAGTTTTGAAAAAGATATTAACATAAATCAGAGATTTCTACAGATTAAGTCAAGTGAATAAATCGTATGAATCAAAAGTAATAAGTGAAGTCTAGGTGGATTCTTCATTAGGTATTGTCTATCTCATAAAGTTGTCTAAAGTATTTTCCTAATTCGTTCTCTGTTGTGTTTTTAATTAAGTTTTAATTTAAAATAAATCACTCCAATTCTTAGGCTAGATAATAAAAAGATAGTAATTACTAGTACTCTTGGTCCTTGTGGATACGATATTACCGGTCTTACCATAACTATACTATTAAACGATAAGTGCACTTGCCTTTATTGTGATCATAGTTAGTTAGAGACACATCAATAATATCTACCCAAAAAAGAATTAGGATATACATGGATTATTTCACATTTGAATTAAATATTGTGAGCATTTATGTATTGGTTTTCTTTTATGTATCTCTTCATTTGCAAGTTTTACTTGTTATTTTATTTAATGGGTTAAACTTCTCTTAATGTGGTGAACAAGTCAAGTTCCATTTAAGTGTGACATTATTAAAGATAAACCTATTGCTATTACTGAATTAAGCAATGAGGAAGAGATGTTGTACCATAAACAATAGGAACAATCAAATAAATTGAGCTTTTATGTTTTTGTGAATGATTATTGTCAACAATATCAAGACCACAATTCCAAAAGTTGAAAGTGTGAAAGAATATCTTATGCTTATAAAATTTTCATTTTATGGACAAGTCACTCATTGGTACTTAAATGACAAAACTCACAACCATGACTAATATTCCAGTAAGGATAAAGACCATAGTGATGACGGTTGATGACTCTTTTTTAGTGTAGTTTATATTGAACTCACTATCTTCAAATTATGGATCATTTCAAAACTATAGCACCGTTAAATATTAAAGAGTTAAGGAAGTAACTGATCAACCTTGTGGGTTAAGAAGTTGGAAAAGGACTTAAGGTAAAAATCAACAAGTTTAAGAAAATGAAAACACACCTACCAATGTCTTTAATGGTGAGAAAAAGGAACAAACCATAGATAAGTGTCACTTTTGTAAGAAAGTAGGACATTATTAGAAAGATTACCAAGAATGCAAAGCTTGGTTCGAAAAGAAAGATAACTTTTATGCTTCTTTATGTTTAATTAAAGTTCCTAATAATACTTGGTGGTTTTATATTGGTGTTACTACTCATGTATCCAACATGATGCAAGGATTCCTTTTGATCCAAACCATAAACCCAACTAAACATTTCCTATACATGGGGAACAATACGAAGGCCCCAATTGAAGACACATGGACTTATCGCTTGGTCTTGGATCATGGTTATAATTTAAGCCTATTTCAGATTCTATGTACCTTTAGCTTTTAGGAACTTTATATCTATTTTAGAACTTGGTGTTTCTGGGTTTAACATTAAGTTTAATTTAATGGAGAAAAGTATTTTATCACCTTTATTGATTATTTTTCATGGTAATGTTGTATTTATTTGCTTGATGAAATATCTCAACCAGTAAATACTCTCGAGGTATACATTAATAAGGTTGAAAAGCAATTTGATAAAAAAGTGAAAATAGTAAGATATGATAGATGTGGTCAATTTTATGGAAAATTTATTGAATCAGGACAATGTTTAGGTCCATTTGCAAAATTCCTCAAAAGTTGTGGCATATGCATAATATACCAGACACACCTCAACAAATGATATGGCAAAAAGGCATAATCAGACTTTATTGGATAAGATTAGAAGTATGATTTGTAACTCATTACCTATTTCATTGTGGACGCATGGAATCAAAATCATTCTATACCACTGAAATAAAATCCTAGTAAGGAAGTTCCAAAAACTCCTTTTGAGTTGTAGACTAGAAGGAATCTAGCCTAAGACACCTACATGTTTGGATTTGCTAGGTGGGAGTAAGAATATATAATCCACATGAAAGAAAATTAGATTATCATATGATAATAGGATAATTTATTGGTTAACCATAAAAATAAAAAGGAAATAGCTTTTATGTACCAAAATCATAATCCAAGAATTGTAGAAACTGATAGTGCTAGATTCTTTAAAAATGGTGAAGTTAGTGGGAGTTCTTCAAAACATGTTACGAACATAAAAGAAATTGGAGTATAATTTTTTTCACCTATAGATGTTCCTTTATCCACAACTAACACAAATGTTGTTCCAGTAATTAATGAATGCCTAAATGATGAAAAACATTTAAATGATGAAACACCCTTAAAAGAAACTAACATAAAAAGGTCTAATGAAAACGAATCGTAAATAATGAAATTAAAAAGATCTTAAAAAGAGAGTGACAATTGGTCATTCCCAATAATTATATGGCTTGTTTGCAAGAGTATGATTTTTATATTAGAATCACTAAAGATCCATTTTCACTTTCACAAGCCGTAAATAGTGATGAGTTTGGAAAATGGCTAAATGTTATGAAAGATAAGATGAAAACAAAGTTTGGGATATTGTTGAATTGCCAGAAATGTTAAAACGAATTGGTTCAGATGAGTTTCTAAAACCAAATGTGACTCAAATGGCAATATTGAATGGTATAAAGCTAGACTATTTTCCAAAGGTTACACTCAGAAGAATGATATTGATTATAAACTTTCTCACCATTCTATAAGAAAGGCTCTTTAAGAATTATTATGAAATTGGTGGGTCATCATTATTTACAGGTACACCAAATGGATTGTGAACACAACCTTTCAAAATGGATATATTGAGGAAGAAGTTTATATGGATCAACCTGAAGGTCTTTCAATTGAAACAAAATGTCATATGGTGTGTAAACTTAAGAAGTCAATATATGAACTTAAACAATCTAAATGACAACGGTACATTAAGTTTAATGATATCATAAAGTCTTTGGATTTTCGAGAAAACATCGTTGATTAGTGTATATATTAAAATATCAGTGTGGGAGTAAGTTTATTTTCTTAGTTTTATATGTTGACGATATTTTGCTTCTGACAAATGGCTTTAGCATATTGTGTGAGATGAAAGTTTTTCTCTCGAATAAATTTGAAATGAAAGATATGGGATAGGCACCCTATGTTATAGGAATTGAGATGTTCCATAATAGATCACAAGGATTGTCTAAAAACCTATATTGAAATACTTTTAGAGAGATTCAATATGCGTAATTGTTCCACAAGAATTGTTCCTATACAAAAAGGGAACAAAATTAGTTTCATGTAGTCTCCAAAAATGATGTGGAATGAAATCAATTCCTTACACTTTTGTACTGGGCATTTTAATCTATGTCTAAAATTGCACAAGACTCGATACTAGCTTTGCGGTTAGGATGTTTGGCAAATATCAAAGTAATCATTAAATTTATCGTTGAAGGCTGCAAAGGAAGTTTTATGGTACCTACAAGGAACAAAGGTTATAAGCTCATGTATAGGAGATCTAATTAGTTAGAAGTGATTGGATATTCTAATTTTGATTTTGTAGGATGACTTGATAGTAGAAAATCCATTTTTAACTATTTATTTTTACTTGATGAAAGAGCTATATCATGGAAAAGTGCTAAATAGTTTTCCATTGCATCATCTACGATGGAACCAGATTTTGTGACATGTTTTAATGCTACTATTCATACATTATGGTTGTGGAATTTTATTTTAGAAATTGGGGTAGTGACACCATTAGCAAGCTGTTGAAAATTTACTGTGATAATTTCACAGCGATATTTTTCTCCAAGAACGAAAAATATTCCAAAGAAACACAACGTATAGAATAAAAATATTTGTTTCCCTTAAGAAGGAAGTTCAGAAACAAAGAGTGTCTATAGAGCATATTAGATGTGATATTATGATTGCAAATACGTTAACTAAGGGCTTACAACCAAATACATTTAAAGAACGTATACATAGAATAAGTTTTAGTTGCATTGATGAATGAAATATTATGATATTTTTACACTCGAGCTCAATTACTGTGTTTATGAAATAAAATAGAAATGTTTCTTGTTTATTATGATTGTGTGCACATAAAATAATTTAAAACAATAAAATTTTGTAGTTAAAAACCTATTATATTGAGTTGTAATGTTGTATATGGAGAGTGTAATATATTGGGTTGTATAATTAAAAACCTATTATATTGGGTTGTAATGTATGTGACTTAAACTATATACAACCGTTATAGCTCACATTTGCAATTCACTATAATATGGTTAATAATAATGAGTGTTATTTTTGTTATGCAAGCTCAATGTTTATTCTATTAAAGTTTATGTTTTATCTCATTAGGCCAAGTAAGGGGAATGTAAGATTTTAGCCTAATCTTGTGGACCCAATTTAAAAGGAATAAGAGTTTTTCTTTAATAGAAGTTAACTCATATCCATTCATTCAATTACTTGATGGACATACTAGATTAAAAGTTGATCATTATAAATTGGTCCACCCTCTACCTATTAGGGTTACACACACAAAAATACACATACAAATTATAGCCTCCATCACTTAGGGTTTGTGTAAATAAAGGAAAAGATCAAGAGAGACAAATTAATTTATCGTGGTGTTCTTTTGATGCATCGTGAACAAACTAAAAATTTGACTACGACAAGTGCACCTATCAATTAATAGCATAGCTACGGTGAGAAAAGATATCATTCCCACAAATACCAAAAGAACTAATAATTACTGTCTTTCTATTATCTAACCGAATAATTCGAGTGATTGATTAAAAACTAAAATTAACTATATTAATTACTAACTAACATGACAAAGAAAAAATGAAAATAATTGATTAATAACCAAGAAGCAAAGCAATACCTAGGAAAGAATTCACCTAGATTTCATCTGTCACTATCAATCTAAATTACGCAATTTCTTTACTTAGTATCTTGATCTATAGAAATCCCTAAATTATGCAAATATCTCATTCAAGCATAAGAGCAACTGACTCTATGTTGATTAATTGAAATTTCTTTCTAATTAAAACCCCTATTATCGCATTAACTCGTGCTATAGATTTCCCTATTAGATTTGACTCTAATCCTAGTAGATTTATGTCATCCTATTTCTAGGATTGCATGCAACTCCACTCAATTACGTAAGATCTATTCTTAAATAGAGCCTATTCAACCTCCAATTTAAGCACATCAAATATGGACCAATAGTCTAGAAATATTAAACCAAGAATTAAGCACACATAATTGAGAACAATAAACTAAGTATTTATTGCATAAAATAAAAATCAAACGATAGAATCTATCATAAGGTTCATCTCCCCTAGGTATTTAGAAAATTAGTTCATGCTTGAAAATAAAAACATCCAAGATAGAATATTACTGAAAGAAATAAAGAAACTCATGATAATCTCCTAAGAAATCAAGTGGAAATCTTCAATCTTGATAGAAATCTACTTCAAAATCGACTTTAATGGTGTTTTTTCGAGTTGTTTTCTTGAATATTCTATGACGGCTCTCCCATAACTTTTTATTTTTTTCATATATATGTCTTAGAATTCTCAAAAAACCTAAAATTGTGATTTTTTGCTGTTCAGAGTGCAAACCCGTTCAATCGACACTGCCTACCACATGGTCGAGTGGGTCACACAGTCGTGTGACCAGACTGTGTGGAATGGGTCAGCTTGTGTGGCTCTTATAGCTTGCTCTGATTTTCTGGTTTTCACTCATTTTGTTCCCAAGGACTCTATTAAGCATCAAAACATGAGTTTAAAGGATTAGGAGCATAAAATTCACAATTAATAATGAATAATCACCCAAAAACACATTAAGAATGAGGTTAAAACATATTACTTTCAGCACTTATCATCTTCTTTGTCAAAACCCAATTGCCAACTTTAATTTCGCATCAAATAATTCTTAAACTTGTGAAAATCATAATATTCTAATGATCCTAAAGTATTTGTTTGTGCAATATTAAGATTTTGGTTGGCATAATATGAAAATCATAAAGATTTTACAATTCATCCTTAAAAATTGTTAGTTTCTGAAACCAATTTAATTCATACAAATTTGCTTCTTGGTTAAATAGAGCATGGACACAATTAATTCATACAATTATTTTTTTAGAAAATAGTATCTAGTCCATTCAAATTCGAAAGTAAATATTTCTAACCTAAGGTTAGGTTAACTAGAAATTGTGATTTTTTTTTATAATTGAACGAGGGAAAAGAAGTTGCTTGGGATTAAACCCAAACTCTCATACCTACAACCTACAACACAATTCTCTTGTTACTGGACTCAAAAGTTATTGACAATGACTTTGTTAGAAGGAAAAAAGAAAAACAACTCGACATATACAAAACTTATCACAATGTTTGTTTCTTGTATAGATAAATTTATCATGATATTAATGAATTTTAGAGACATTATATTTTTATTTAAAAATATTATTCCAAATTTAATTTTAATTGAATTAGTAATTATATAAAATGAAAATAATTGAACCCAAATGGTGATTTATTACTTGGACATTTACTTTTCCACGAAATAGCTTGGTATTAAATCACAATTATACAAAAAAAAAAGATACTCACATCATTTACAAGTATTTCAATGATTTATAAAAGTTATGCATACGAATCTAAAAATAAAAATAAAAATTAATTTAATAGACAATGGGACACCCATTTATCTTTTACTATGAGTAGGCTTTTCAATTTAGTCCTCCCAACTCAAACTATATTATTTTTAAATAAATATTTAATATAAAATTGTTTAAAATAATAATTCCAATGCAACTGGAATTCTAAAATATAACCTAAGAATTTGGAAACAACATATAACAAGTTAATATTGTCAAATCAATCTAGAGCTTCAAGAAAATCATTAGCAAAGAAAGGAGTCATTACAATATAATTAAAATAATATGATATAAAAATAATACACAAAGATAACAAATCAATTAATGATAATAAAAGCAAGTCAGAGATAAATCCCACCTAAACCTGAATTTATAGTTCAGCGGTAATAATTAATATAATTATAACATATAAATAATATTTTATAAAATATATTCACATATTTATATTTAAAAATATTAATAGAAAATATAATCAATAAAAATATTTTGTTTTAAATAATATAGTGAAATTAAATTTTAAAATATTAATTATAATTATAACATAGTTTTAATACAATAGTTATGTATGTATAATAAATATATAAAATTAACAATCATTCAAATTTGTAAAACTTAAATTTAATGGTAATATAAAATATATCGTGATATAATATATTAATTTACTAATACGATAATTAAGGCTATAAAATATATCGTGATATAAGATATTAATTTTATAAATTTATTTATTTAATATTTATGGATTTAGGTGGGTAAAAATATATTTTGGCCTTATTATTTTTATTTAATTTTGAAATGAGACAAAATCGCGATCATAATAGATTGAAAAGAATAAATTAATTCAATACCAATTATCATAATCTCTATTAGATATATATAATTTATATCCAAATTAAAACAAATTATTACATTTAAAATTAAAATATTTACAATTTAAAAATCTAAAATTATTGAAATTGGGCAACCTGGAAAAATTTAAATCCCTCAACTAATCGAAAAAAATCAATTTAAAGAATACGGAAAAGCTACATCCAATGTCGTATCGGATTCTGAAACGTGTAGGACCGGTCGCTTATCAGTTGAAGCTACCTCCAGAGTTGGACCGTATCCACGATGTCTTCCATGTTTCAATGTTGAAGCAGTATCGTCTGACCCTTCTCATGTTGTTTCTATTGAGGAGATCGAGGTTCGGCCGGATTTGATCTTTGAGGAGGAGCGGTTCAAATTCTGGATCGTGACATCAAGGTTCTGAGGAGGAAGTCCATTCATTTAGTGAAGGTTCTGTGGTGGAATCATGGCTCTAGGAGACCATGTGAGAACCTGAGGATTTGTTGCGTCAGCAGTATCCTCATCTGTTCTGATTAGGTAAATTTCGAGGTCGAAATTTCTTTTAAGGGGTAGAGTTGTAATGCCCTAATCTTTTTAATTATATTTTTGTAAGTATTTGACATAAATGTGCATCTGCTTCAATAGTTAAGTGTTCTGGAAGTGTTTGAGAGGTTCCAAGTTCAAGCCTTACCTTTACCAAATTTTGGCTATTTTTAGATCTAAGCTCTACCTTTGTTCTTTGGGCCTATATGTAATTGTCTGTAATTCCATATCAGAATGAGCCTATTGGTTTGAGTGGTAAGGGTGTTGGTGTGTTGGAGGTCTTATGTTTGAATCCCTGCGAGAGCGAGGATATTATTTTTGTTCAGTAGTTTGATAAGAGTTTTGGTGGAGCTGGAATTGTGAAGAAGTTGTGAGTTAGTGGTTTAGTAGGAGAAAAAGGGGGGATTTGAGGATAATTTGATTTAGATTTTTATTTTTTCAAAATTCTCTCTTTCTAGAAAACTGACGTTCTTTTCCTCCTTCTCTGTCATTTTACTTTTTTTTTCCAATCAAGGAAATTTCTTCCCTTTTTATTGTTCTATCAATATTGCTCTTCCAAAATCAGCGTTATAACTCTTTGAGTTCTTCGTGTGCCCGATAGGTAAGAGTAGTGAACTTGTTCGTTTTGGGGGTATGTATTTAACGATTATATCAATTTTGGTTCTCTCATTAATATGATTATGGATTTTGGTAGCGAATCGTGACGATTCTGCCTCTGTAAATCGTAATCGGGTTTGATCGTGAAGTTGGGTAAGTAGTATGTGCTTGAGTTCCTTCGTTGTCAATCTTTATTGGTTTGGTTCAATTGAGGTTTAATACTATTTTTTGGGTATTATGGTGTCGAATGTAGGTTTTGGTGGTCTTGGGAATGCTTTCTCATCGAAATCGTACTAGGTGTGTACCTGAAACATAGAAAATAAAGCTTCGGTAAAAGTTGAAAAATGAAACTATCGACGCTACAAGGGCATGTGGTCACTCGTGTGGTAGGCCGTGTGAGAACACGATCGTGTGGTCAACGAGGTCATGGCCGTGCGCAGCACACAGCCGTGTGGTGACTCAAATGTGGTCGTGTGAGCCACACGGGCATGGCCAAGTTGGGAGTATGGGCCCATACGGGCAAGACACACAGACGTGTGGACATTGGGCCAGGTCATGTGGGCCACACGGAAAAGCTAATCTAGGCATGTGGGCCCACACGGGTGGGAAACACGGATGTGTGGACTTTGGGCTAGGTCATGTGGGCCACACAGGCAAAGCTAATCTGGGTATGTGGGCCCAAAATTCTAAACTTTCTCTGAGGGTCGCACGAGTCGTCCCAATCAACTGTAGACCTACTGCAGGGTTGGTAAGGGCTAATCAAACCCTAAAACTGTAGATCTGATAGACTGATAATTTGGTCTGAGGATGTATATGCCATGCATGTCTGAATATTCTGATATCTGTTAATAGCATGTTGAGCATGTCTAGTATGTATTCTGTATATGTTCTGTGTATGATTGTGGGGGTGGGTTTTTTATTATGGAGGAAGTGATCTGTATGGCGATCATCGCCTATTATCTGGCAGCTTGGCTGCACTATATCTGATACGGGTCGTAATGGCACAACCTGGTGTGTAGGGATGGGTGGGTGTTTTTAACCCCACATGGTGTGTTGGGATGATCGGAGATGGTGTGTAGAGGATGGGGGTAGGAATCTAAATGTCTGATTTTGTTTACTGTATCTATATTTAAAATGGGCTTGGCCCCGAATTTGTATTTGTATTTGTTTCTAACCGTGTATGTAATAGTCCAATTTAGACCCTAGTCAAAACTGTGGTTTTGAGACCACCAATCTAAGTCAAAAAATATTTTAATATTATTTTCTGTGTTTACAGTACATGATTAAGCATGTGTTAAAGTTTCGAATAAAAATTTGATCGTTTGTGTGCTGCGATTTGAGAAAAATGACCTAATTGTATAAAAGGTAAAAGTTGTGTTCTAATTGGTTGTGTGTCGAATTGACATGGTTTATTAAATGTGAGGTCTCTATGTTGTAATTAGACCATTTGAATATTAGATCGACATAAATGCCTAAGGATAGTGGATTTTAAATGAGATTATAAAGGTTAATATGGTAATTATCTTAATAAGTTTATTTTAATAAAACAAATCAATATGATGGCCATTTTAACATCTTTTTGCACCGAATATAGAGAAAAAAAATAGCCATTGAAGCTTCATTAAGTTTGGCACTTGCATGATTTATTAGGTATGTGTTTTGGGCTCTATTTTTGGTGATTTTTATGTTTTTGATATCGTTGCTTTGTCATCTACCTAGCCCATGTTTCAATTTTTGAATGTGATGAAGCTTATGAGTTATGCCATTGATGATGTTGTAAGCTTTGTGATGATAGATGATGAAATATGAAAGATATGTGATAGATAAATATCTTTTGTCTTTGAAATTTTGATGAATTTGACTATTTTGGGCTAAATTGTGAAAATGAGAAATTGAGGGACTAAAATGTGAAATTAATGAAATAAATGGGATTATATGAAGTGTATAAACATTCGGCCTAGCATGTGTAACATGAAATTATGCATATTTTGTGATTTTATGAAATAGGGACTAAAGTGTCAAAATGTAAAAATGTGAGGGCTATTATGTAAAATGCCCTAAATATGTGTATATGGATTTAATTGAATGATTGTGTGAGTAAATGAGTTAAATTTGAATGTGTATAAATCAAGAACCAAAGAAAACAAAATTAGATCGGGTGAAATCTATAGTCGTCGAGTAATCGTTTATTTCCATCCGAATCCATACGAGGTAAGTCAATATACAAATAAATGTATTTATATTGAATTAATATTGCTTATATGTGATTGAATTGTGATATATGGCTAGTTGAGCTGAATATGTGAAATCCAATAAAGTTCTAATAATTGACAAAGTCCGAAAAGCCCTGTACGAACCTTAGGAAGTAGTTAGGATACGTATATCATGACATAGGATTCCGATATGGGTTATCGTGTAAGAACACGTCTCAAACATTGGCATCAATTTGTTATTTACGTGTAAGACCATGTCTGGGACAGCATCGTATTTGGTTTCGTGTAAGACCCTTGAGACAATGGCATCGATATTAATTACATGTAAGATCACGTCTGGGATGTTGGCATTGTACTAGCTTTCTAATTTATTCGAGTATCCTATTTGATTCGAACGGTTCAATGAGCATTCCGAGAAGTGAATGAGTATACGAATATGCTTCCAAATTCTGGTACTTAAGTATGTATATGAAATTTGGCAATGAAAGGTATGTATGTATGTGAACATTTGATATGTGAGCTATAGTACATGATATGTGATTATGAGCAAGTGAGCAAGATAAGATGAGATATAAGAGAAATATGACTTGTGATTGTGTTATGCCATGAACTATATGTATGAAATGGTTTATATTTGTTCTATGTGATAAGTTTATTTGTATATGGCTTACTAAACTTTAAAAGCTTACTTTGTGTGAGTTTTCAATATTTTATAGATTATCGAAGCTACCGGGAGCTTGGGGATCGTCGAGGATCATCACCACACTATCGAACTATATTTTGGTACCTTTTGAAAATGTACATATTGAATTATAGCATGTATAGGCTAGAAATATTAAGATATGTTTTGGAACATGTATATATAGCCATGTGATATGGCTTGTTAATGAATATGATTATGGGTGAATTTAGTCCATGCTATGTGATGCAAGAGTTGGTATGTTTTTTATAAGAGGTTGGTATATGGAAATTGGTATGTTTTGGATGGATTTGTATATAGTAGTGAATGATTTTGATACGAATCAAATTGTGTATATATATTTGATATGTTTTGGCTGTTTTTGGGACATAAAATGATGCTTGATTATTTCTTATAGGTATGACCCAAAATGGGTGGCAATTTGGCCTTGCAAATGGCCTGTAATTGCCTACTTAGTTGAGCATATGGGCGTGTATCCTGACCGTGTCCTTCACTGTCCTAATTTGAAGTTTGTCAGATTTTCACACGAGCCAGACACACAGGCGTGTGACAGGCCGTGTGATTCCAGTCAGTTTTGTACACATGCTGAGACATGGCCCAAGGCACGGTTGTGTAAGGCACATAGATTAGCCACACGGGCATGTGCCCTATTTTGAAAGAAAATTTTTTTAAGTTCGCAAAGTTTCTGTCAGAGATCGGTTTAGTCCCGAACCTTCTCTAAAGCATGTTTAAGTTCTTGTAGACATTCAAAATAGACTATTTGAATATTATTATTATGAAATGATTATGTTTTGATTGAAGTTGTGAAATGAGTGTAAAATGTTTCGATCTTTTCAGTAATGCTTCTTAACCCTAGTCCGACGACGGATACGGGTTAGGGGTATTACAATTTTATTAGTGTTAGAGCTACGGTTTAGTCGATTCTAAGACTAACATAACATGTGAATGTCTAGCTATACATGCCATATATTTGAATTGTGATAGTGTGATGAATCTTCACAGATAAAATGTGTTTTTCGTATAATAAATGGATCTCGAACGAGCCATAGCTGATGATGTTGAAAGTAATGCACCTGCACCTGCTCAAGGGACAGCGCCGTCTGATTCTAAACTGATTACTAGCGGTCAGGAAGGAGAGGCTAACCAAGCCTTCTTCCAAATGATGAATGAGTGGTTCACTCAATATGTTAAAGCAAATCCTACTGTTCCTCAACCTTTGCCTCTATCTAATCCCCCTCAAACTCCTGTTATACCTCCGGTTATGAATCTGAATCTATTGAATAAGCCTCCAATCGACAAAATCCGTAAATATGGGGCTGAAGAGTTCAGGGCCACTAATGATAATGATACTGAGAGAGCTGAGTTTTGGCTCAAGAATACAATTTGAGTATTTGATGAGATGTCGTATACCCCTAATGAGTGTGTGAAATGTGTTGTTTCTTTGTTGAGAGATGCAGCTTACCAATGGTGGAAAACTTTGATTTCGTTGTTCCGAAAGAAAAATTACCTGGGATTTCTTTCAATCCAAATTCTGGAAGAAATATATTAGTCAGAGGTTCATTGATCAAAAGTGAAAAGAGTTTCTTAAATTGAAACAGGGCTGTATGTCTATTACAGAATATGAGCGAGAATTTTTGAGACCGAGCCAGTATGCACAAGAATGTGTCTCGATTGAGGAAATAATGTGTAAAAGGTTTGAAGACGGCTTGAATGAAGATATCCTATGCTAGGTGGAATTCTGGAAATAAAAGAATTTGTTGTGCTTGTTGACCGAGCTTGTAAAGTTGAAGAACTCGGGAAAGAGAAAAGAAAAGTTGAGTAAGAAGCTAGATATATGAGAAAGAGATCCTCAAGTAAATCATTTCAGTCTACATCAAAGAAATTCCGAGATGAGTATAGTCGTTCAAAGGCTAATGCGGGACATTCAAGCAGAGATTGTGCAAGATCACATTTGAGCCTTCGAGCTCCAGCTACTTCGATTGCAATTGTTGAAAATGTTAAATTGAATGACCCGAGTGTAGACATTATGGTAAAAGACATTTGGGCAATTTTTATTAAAGGATTGAGCTTGTTTCAAATCTGGATCTTTAGATCACTTAATCCGAGATTGTTCTGAGTCTGTTGAACAAGAGATTGTACAAAATCCAAAGTCGATTAACTCTTCAGCTAGGGGTAGACCTTTCAGAAACACGAGAAATGTGAGTGGTAGCCAGAGAGCTACGAAAGATTTAGCTGCGAGATTTAAGGCGAGAGCACCTACCAGAGCTTACGCCATTCGAGCTCGTGAGGAAGCTTCATCTCCAGATGTTATGACAGGTACATTTACTATTTATGATACTTTTGTGATTGCATTGATAGACCCAGGATCAACTTATTCATATGTATGCATGAATTTATATCCAGTAAGACTTTGCCTATAGAGTCTACTAAATTTGTAATTAAAGTATCGAACCCCTTAGGCAAGTGTGTTCTGCTTGACAAAGTGTGCAAGAATTGTGCTTTGATGTTTCGAGATATCTGTTTTCCAACTGATCTAATGTTATTGCCCTTTGATGAGTTTGATATAATGCTGGGTATGGATTGGCTATCATTACATGATGCTGTTGTAAATTGCAAAAGGGAGACTATTGATTTTGAGATGTCAGAATGATGAAATAATACGGATTGAATCCAGTGATTTGAATGGGTTATTGGCCGTAATATCTTCGACGAAAGCTCTAAATTATGTGAAAAAGGGATGTAAAGCTTATCTTGCGTATGTGATTGATACGAAAGTGATAGAAAAGGAAGTTGAATCTATGCTTGTGGTTTGTGAGTTCTCTGATGTGTTTCCTGAAGAATTACTAGGATTACCTCCGATACGAGAAGTTGAGTTTGGCAGTGCCAAGGACGACCCCTATCTCAATAGCTCCTTATAGAATGGCTCTAACAGAATTGAAAGAATTAAAGTCTCAGTTGCAAGAGTTAACTGATAGAGGATTTGCACGACCGAGTTTCTCACCTTAGGGTGCTCCTATTTTATTTGTGAAAAAGAAAGATGGTACGATGAGAATGTGCATTAATTACCGTCAGTTAAACAAAGTGACTATTAAGAATAAATATCCTTTGCCCAGAATTGATGATTTTTTGATCAATTGAAAGGAGCTTCTGTGTTTTCTAAGATAGATCTGAGATTGGGATACTATCAATTGCGAGTAAAAGATTCAAACATTGCGAAAACTACTTTCAGAACAAGGTACAGGTACTATGAGTTTTTAATTATGCCTTTCGGATTAACAAATGCTTATGCTGTCTTTATGGACATGATGAATAGAATTTTTAGACCAATTTAGATCGATTTGTTGTTGTATTCATTGACGACATTTTGATTTATTCACGTGATGATATTGAGCATTTGAACATTTGAGAATTGTCCTACAAACTCCACGTGATAAGCAATTGTATGCAAAGTTTAGTAAATGTGAGTTCTAGTTGCGCGAAGTTGGATTTTTGGGGCATATTGTGTTAGCATCCGGTATACGAGTTGATCCGAGCAAAATTTTAGCTATTTTAAAGTGGAAGCCTCTGAAAAATGTGTTTGAAGTCCGTAGTTTCCTGGGACTTGCTGGTTATTACTGACTGTTCATAAAAGGATTTTTGATGATCGTAACTCCGTTGACGAGATTGCTTCAGAAAGATGTGAAATTCAAATGGTCTGAAAAGTGTCAAAAGGCTTTGATCAGTTGAAAGCCCTATTGACTAAAGCTCTAATGCTAGTACAACCAGAATCCGATAAAAATTTATGATATATAGTGATGCTTCGTTAAACGGTCTGGGATATGTTTTAATGCAGGAAGGCAAAGTTATAGCTTATGCCTCGAGACAATTAAAACTGCGTAAAAAGAATTATTCGACCCACGATCTTGAATTAGCAGTTATTGTATTTGCATTGAAACTTTGGTGCCACTATCTTTTCGGTGAGAGATGTCATGTGTTTTTAGATAAAAGTTTGAAATATTTGATGACTCAGAAAGATTTGAATCTACACTAGAGAAAATGGTTAGAACTGTTAAAAGACTACGAGCTTGTGATAGATTATCATAGGGAAAAGCAAATGTTGTTGCTGATGCTTTGAGTCAGAAATCACTGTTTGTGCTACCTGTGATGAACGCTCATTTAGTTCTGTCGATGATGGTTCAGTTTTGGCTGAATTGAAAGTGAGACTGTTGTTCTTACAGTAGATTTGTGATGCTCAGAAAGTTTATAACAAAAAGTAAGTGAAAGTAGCTCAGTGTGATTTGAACTCTAATTCTAAATTTTGAGTTGATGTTGATGATTGTTTGAGATTTCGAGATCGGATTTATGTTTCGAGAAACCCAGAGTTGATTCAGTTGATTTTGAAAGAAGCTCATAGCAGTCGCTTATTTGTTCATCTGGGAAGTACAAAGATGTATAATGATTTGAAACAACTTTACTGGTGGCCTAGAATGAAAAGAGATATCTCTGATTTTGTTTCAAAATATTTTATCTGTCAGCAAGTTAAAGCAGGACATCAGGTGCCATCCATTTTGCTACAACCAATTATGATTCCCGAGTGGAAATGGGATAGAGTGACGATGGATTTTGTTTCTGGTTTACCTTTAACTCTGAGGAAGAAAGATGCAATCTAGGTCATAGTTGATAGATTGACAAAAATCAGCTCATTTTATTCCGGTGAGAACGGATTATTCGCTTGATAAGTTAGCTGAGTTATACATTTTTGATATTGTGAGATTGTACGGAGTGCCATTATCTATTGTGTTTGATAGAGATTCGAGGTTTACTTTGCGGTTTTGGACGAAACTGCAAGAAGCTTTAGGTATGAAATTACATTTCAGTACTACTTTTCACCCCAGACGGATGGTCAATCTGAGCAGATTATTCAGATACTCAAGGATATGTTGAGATGTGCATTCTTGAGTTTGAAGGTACGTGGGAACATTATTTTCCATTGATTGAATTCGCGTATAATAATAGTTTTTAATCGAGTATTAAAATGGCACCATACAAAGCCTTGTATGGTAGGAAATGCCGAACACCTCTGTACTGGTCCAAACTTAGTGAAAATAAAATTCACGGGGTCGATTTAATCAAAGAGACTGATCAAAAAGTAAAAGTGATTCGTGAAAGTCTAAAAGCAGCGTCAGATCGTCAGAAATCGTATGCAGACTTGAAACGAAAAGATATTGAGTTTCAGATCGGGGAGAAAGTATTTTTGAAAGTGTCTTCGTGGAAGAAAATACTCCGATTCGAAAGAAAAGGCAAATTGAATCCGAGATTCATTAGGCCGTTTGAGATTATCGAGCGTATTGGACTTGTTGCTTATAGACTGTTGGTACCATCTGAGTTAGAAAAGATTCACAGTGTGTTTCATGTATCGATGCTTCAACGATATAGATCAGATCCTTTGCATGTAATTTCTCCGTTTAAGATAAAGATTTAGTCCGATATGACTTATGAAGAAGAAACGATCTGCATCTTAGCTTGCGAGATTAAAGAATTGCGAAATAAGAGAATTCTGTTAGTAAAAGTAATGTGGCATCGACACGGTGTTGAAGAGGCTACTTAGGAGCCCGAAGATCCTATGAGGCAATAGTATCTGAATCTGTTCAACGGTAAGATTTTAGGGGAAAAAAATCCCTAAGGGGGAGAGTTGTAACAGTTCGATTTAGACCCTAGTTGGAATAGTGATTTTGGGATCACCAATTCGAGTTAAAAAATATTTTAATATTATTTTTCGTGTTTACAGTACGCGATTAAGCATGTGTGAAAGTTTCGTATAAAAATTTGATCGTTTGTGTGCTCGATTTGAGAAAAAGGACCTAATTGTATAAAAGGTAAAAGTTGTGTTCAAATTGGTTGTGTGTCGAATTGACATGGTTTATTAAGTGTGAGGTCTCTATGTTGTAAGTAGACCATTTGAATATTAGATGGACATAAATGCCTAAGGATAGTGGATTTTAAATGAGATTATAAAGGTTAATATGGAAATTATCTTAATAAGTTTATTTTAATAAAACAAAACAACATGGTGGCCATTTTAACATCTTTTTCACCGAATATAGAGAAAAGAAATAGCCATTGAAGCTTCATTAAGTTCAGCACTTGCTTGATTTATTAGGTATGTATTTTGGGCTCTGTTTTTTATGATTTTTATGTTTTTGATATCGTTACTTTGTCATCTACCTAGCCCATGTTTCAATTTTTAAATGTAATGAAGATTGTGATTTATACCATTGATGATGTTGTAAGCTTTGTGATGATAGATGATGAAATATGAAAGATATGTGATAAATTAATATGTTTTGTCTTTGAAATTTTGATGAATTTGACTATTTTAGGCTAAATTGTGAAAATGAGAAATTGAGGGACTAAAATGTGAAATAAATGAAATAAATGGGCTTATATGAAGTGTATAAACATTCGACCTAGCATGTGTAACATGAAATTATGCATATTTTGTGATTTTATGAAATAGGGGCTAAAGTGTCAAAATGTGAAAATATGAGGGCTAATTTATAAAATGTCCTAAATATGTGTATATGGATTTAATTGAATGATAGGGTGAGTAAATGAGTTAAATTTGAATGTGTATAGATCAAGAACCAAAGAAAATGGAATTAGATCGGGGGAAATCTAAATTGATCGAGTAATCGTTTATTTCCATCCAAATCCATACGAGGTAAGTCAATATACAAATAAATGTATTTAGATTGAATTAATATTGCTTATATGTGATTGAATTGTGATATATGGCTATTTGAGTTGAATATGTGAAATCCGATAAAGTTCTAATAATGTGACAAAATCTAAAAAGCCCCGTACGAAACTTAGGAAGTAGTTAGGATATATATGTCATGACATAGGATTCTGATATGGGTTATCGTGTAAGCCCACGTCTCGGACGTTGGCATCAATTTTTTATTTATGTGTAAGACCATGTCTGGGATATCGGCATCGTATTTGGTTTCGTGTAAGACCCTATCTAGGACAGTGGCATCGATATTGATTACATGTAAGACCACGTCTGAGACGTTGGCATTCTACGAGCTTTTCGAGTTATTCGAGTATCCTATTTGATTTCGATCGGTTCAACGGGCATTCCAAGAAGTGAATGAGTATACAAATGTGCATCCAAATTTTGGTACATATGTATGTATATAAAATTTGGCAATGAAAGGTATGTATGTATGTGAACATTTGATATGTGAGCTACAGTACATGATATGTGATTATGAGCAAGTGAACAAGATAAAGTGAGATATAAGAGAAATATGACTTGTGATTATGTTATGCCATGAGCTATATGTATGAAATGGTTTATATTTTTTCTATGTGATAAGATTATTTGTATATGGCTTACTAAGCTTTTAAAAGCTTACTTTGGGTGTGTTTTCAATGTTTTATAGATTATCGAAGCTACTGGGAGCTTGGGGATCGTCGAGGATCATCACCACACTATCGAACTATGTTTTGGTACCTTTTGAAAATGTAAATATTGATGTATGGCATGTATAGGCTAGAAATGTTAAGATATGTTTTGGAACATGTATATATAGCCATGTGATATGGCTTGTTAATGAATATGATTATGGGTGAATTTAGTCCATGCTATGTGATACAAGAGTTGGTATGTTTTTTATGAGAGGTTGGTATATGGAAATTGGTATGTTTTGAATGGATTTGTATATAGTAGTGAATGATGTTGATATGGATAAAATTGTATATATATATTTGATATGTTTTGGTTGTTTTTGGGACATAAAATGATGCTTGATTATTTCTTGTAGGTATGACTCAAAATGGGTGGCAATTTGGTCTTGCAAATGGCCTATAATTGCCTACTTAATTGAGCACACGGGTGTGTATCCTGACCGTGTCCTTCACTGTCCCAATTTGAAGTTTGTCAGATTTGCACACGAGCCATACACACGGGCGTGTTACAGGCCGTGTGATTCAAGTCAGTGTTGCACACGAGCCAGACACACGGGCGTGTGACAGGCCGTGTGATTCCAGTCAGTTTTGTACACGGGCAAAGACATGGTCCAAGGCACGGCCATGTGAGGCACATGACTTAGCCACACGGGCGTGTACCCTATTTTGAAAGAAAAATTTTCTAAGTTCCACAAAGTTTCTGTAAGAGGTCGGTTTAGTCCCAAACCTTGTCTAAAGCGTGTTTAAGGTCTTGTAGACCTTCTAAATGGACTATTTGAGTATTATTATTATGAAATAATGATGTTTTGATTGAAGTTGTGAAATGAGTGTAAAATGTTTCGATTTGTTTGGTAATGCTTCTTAACCCTAGTCCGCGACGAATACGGGTTAGGGGTGTTATAGTGTATATGATTTTGTATAATTGCTTGCTTGATTCTGTTAGGTTACACACTGAGATTACATAAACTTCCATATGTTTGTTTGTACTGGCAGGTAATCCACAATCCTAGGTAGATTGATGCAGCGGGGATTCAGTGGTGACCACTCTTCTGTAAAACTGTTTAGAATTATTAATTTATGGTTTATCTAATAATTTGGGATATCATTTAGAGAGTTGTAATTTTTGGAACTAATTGGACTGTTTTGGTTTTTAACTTGATTTGGTTTTATAGCTTGATAAAATATTTTATGGAAATAGATTTTGCGCCAAAAAGAGGTTTTCTAAAAATATGGTACAGATTTCTAAAATGTTTTGGTTTCGTTTAACTTCCGCCGTAATAAGATTTTTGGCAAATAAATTTTTAAAATAATGTTTTCTGTGACAAACATGAAGAAACGTGAGTTTTGTTAGTAATTAGCTTATGGAATCAACTTTTTTCAAAACCCATTCTTTGCGACATCTCCGGATTCGGCCATAACGTCTAGGTTGGGTTAAGGATGTTACACATTTTCACTTTCGCAAGCCATAAATAGTGATAAGTTTGGCAAATAGCTAAATTTCATGAAAGATGAGATGAAATCTATGCAACAAAACAAAGTTTTAGATATTGTTGAATTGCCAAAAAGGTCAAAACGAATTGGTTCAGATGAGTTTCTAAAACCAAATGTGACTCAGATGGCAATATCGAATGGTATAAAGCTAGACTATTTTCCAAAGGTTACACTCAGAAGAATGATATTGATTATAAACTTTCTCACCATTCTATAAGAAAGAATCTTTAAGAATTATTATGACATTGGTGGCTCATCATTATTTATAGGTACACCAAATGAATTGTGAACATAACCTTTCTAAATGGATATCTTGAGGAAGAAGTTTATATGGATCAACCTAAAGGTTTTTCAATAGAAAGAAAATGTCATATGGTGTATAAACTTAATAAGTCAATATATAGACTTAAACAATCTAAATGAAAATGGTACATTAAGTTTAATGATATCATAAAGTATTTGGATTTTCGAGAAAACATCGTTGATTAGTGTATATATTAAAATATTAGTGTGGGAGTAAGTTTATTTTCTTATTTTTATATGTCGATGATATTTTGCTTACGACAAATGGCTTTAGCATATTGCGTGAGATGAAAGTTTCTCTCTTCAATAAATTTGAAATGAAAATATAGGAGAGGGATCCTATATTATAGGAATTGTGATGTTTCATAATAGATCACAAGGATTGTCTCAAAAACCTATATTGAAATACTTTTAGAGAGATTCAATATGCGTAATTGTTCCACAAGAATTGTTCCTATACAAAAAGGGAACAAAATTAGTTTCATGTAGTCTCCAAAAAGTGATTTGGAATGAAATCAATTCCTTACACTTCTGTTCTGGGCAATTTAATCTATGTCTAAACCTGCACAAGACTTGATACTAATTTTGCGGTTAGGATGTTTGGCAAATATCAAAGTAATCCTTAAATTTATCGTTGGAAGGCTGCAAAGGAAGCTTTATAGTACCTACATGGAACAAAGGTTATAAGCTCATGTATAGGAGATCTAATCAGTTGAAAGTGATTGGATATTCTGATTTAGATTTTGTGGGATGAGTTTGTAACACCCCAAACCCGGCCTAGACGTTACAACTGAATCTGACGTGTCACATCGAAGTGTTGATTTGAAAATCGATCTTGTCGCTAAAAATTCGTGACTAAAGTTTTTGAATCCTTTTTAAAACTAGTTTCCATTGAAAACGTTGGGGTTGTAAAGCCAAAATTTATTAACCACTTACTGGTCATATCCTTTATTACAAGTTTATTAATCTGGATTAAAAACAGTGGAAGCGTTTTGAATTGTAAACTTTAGGATTTAAAAAACGTGATTTTCTTTAAAAATTGTTATTATTTTGAAAAACTCGTGTTTCCTAACCTAACAGGTTAAAGTAAAAAGTTTAAACCAAATAAAAGTTAAAAACCTCAAATGGCCTTATTACATAAATATTTTCCCAAAATAAATAACTTAAAGAAAACTAGGTATAAATCAAAATACTTGCGAACATGTGGCCACCTCCGAGTCCCTCACAGCTCCAAATCCTCTAGGGCTGGGGATTACCTGTACAGTTAAAAGAAAAGGGTGAGTTATAAGAACTCAGTGTGTAATCCCCTATCATGCAGTAACTGTCTGGGCCTGAGCCCTATTCAGTAATAGTATAGTCTAGGCTTTAGCCCTATGCAATAACAGAGTAGTTTTAAGCCCAAAGTAATCACCGTGCAGAACAGTGATGCAACCCAACCCAATCCAGCCAACACACCACCCGTACCAACCAACACACCATGTAGGGACTAAGTCGACCCACCCAACCAACACACCAATATCGCAGCGTAGCTGGTAATAGTAACGCAGCAAAGCTACTAATGACAGTGGACGTGGCCAAGCCACTAAAATCAAAATACGTGGTGAAGCCACTAAAACAGTAAAAACGCGGCAGAGCCACTAGTATAATACTTCCTCCAATCATAATCCCAACCCCAATACAGAACGTCGTGTCATAAATATTACATGTATGCAGTCTGTCATACTCATAATCAGTCATATAAATATCCTACACACATCACTTAAACTACCATTAGGGATATAATGGTCATTTTTTAGATAGGGGTAAAACGATAATTTCACCCCTCAAGGGTATTTCAATAATTCTACATCACAAGGGTATTTCGGTAATTTTACCCTTCGAGGGTATTTCGATAATTTTACCCTTCGAGGGCATGTCAGTACAGTTTACGACCTTTCCTAAGGCCTACTGTCGTCTCGAACGACTTGGATAATTTATATGGCCAAAATAGTGTAATTGGGCCCGAAGCCCACTATTTAGCCTAAGTAGGCCCACACACTCGTGTAGCCCATTCAGCCACATTCAGCCCATTGGGCCCACATGACTCATTTTGACCCCTATGAGGCCCATTATGACCTAAGCCCAAGAGAACGTTCTTGGTCGCCTCTACGGTTTATCATCAAAGTTTGTGGGTTGATTTATCCCTATGAGCTTTCGCATGCTCGTGAGCCCTCAGATGTCAAGTTTTACCTTTTCAACATTAGCCGATTCACAATTATGCAGGGATGTGAATACACACCTTCATCCATCGTTTTTACAGAAACAACATTGGGTGTACGATTACACACCTATTATGAGTTGTAGTTTGAAGCGCTTCCAAAACTCCTATGATAACAACAGCTCCATCAATTAGTCACCAACCCTTATTAATCCATAATATTAAAAACGCTTTAATCAAAATAACTCTACTTACCACGAATCAAAAGATCTCTTGCAGGGGAAAAGTAATCGGTCTATCACTTGGTTAAGGAAAATGAGTCCCTAGCAACATTCGAACGAAACAGAAGGTGTTAGATAAACTTATTGTAATAGCCCGATTTAGGGGCTAGCCAAAATAGTGATCTCGAGATCACTAATCTGAGTTTGGAGAAATTTAATTTCATATTATATTATGAGTTAGAGCATGATAGTATATGTGCATAAAAATTTTGGTGCTTTAATTTTAACGATTTCATGATTAATCACAAAAAGACTAAATCGCATAAAGCGCCAAAGTTCCATTCTATAAGCTAAAGGTACCAAATAGCCATAGATTGTCAATTGGAGGTCTTGACAAGGCAATTAGACCCCCAATATTTGCTTGGCCGGCCATGGACTAGCATAGGAGATAAATTTGTCAATGTTGGTCAAAGTTGGTGATAGTAGGTGGACTAATTTAACTAGTATTAATAAAATAAGGAGAGAAAAGATATCATCTTTTTCTCTTTCACTCTTCCACCTATAATTAGCAGCAAATAGAGGATAGAAAGCTTCAAAATTTTAGCACACTCATCTCTTCACAAGTAAGTGTTCTAGTGATCTTTTCTAGAAAATAGTTGTACTTTTGGGACCCCTAAAGTTTAAGCTTTCAAATGAGGGGACTATTGTGCAATATGGTAAAAAGTTTAGAGTTTTTCCATGAGAGCTATCTTAGCTATTTGCTGCATTTTTATGGAAGAAATTGAGTCTTAGATGTTAGATGAATAACTTTTGTGAAAGGTGTTGTCTTGAAAACACCTAATTGGACCTAGATGAAATGGTTACAAATTTGTAGTAATTATGTGAAATGCTGAGTTTTGATGATAGCTATAAGATTATTAAATGTTCACCTAGGCTTGTTGAAGGTAGAAATGTGATTAGAATTAATTTCGAGCCTAGGGGCAAAATGGTCATTTTGCCAAAGTCTAGGGGTAAAATAGTAATTTTGCTTAAGCATGATTATTGAAATGCTTTCATTAATGTGGTGATTAAAATGAGCTAAATTTCTATTATAGAGCAAGAAGAACCGAGAATCTGCCTCGACCGGGGAAAGGACAAAGTCTTGGACTAAACCGACGGATTAGCTCATTTTGAAATCGAGGTAAGTTTGTATGTGATTAATGCAATAATTATGTTAGCATAACTGAGAATGCTTGGTATTCTATTGATGCATGATGCTCTACAAAACTGATGATGAATGAGATGTTGAAGTCCTAGTGGACCATATTGAATATGAAAATGCTATAATCGAGATATGAAACAGATAAGGTCCCGTATAAGAACATGTATGGGACATGGCCTCGGCACTGAGTTGGTATCCGTATAAGACCATATTTGGGATATGGCTTCGAAAATGAATATGAAAGTTGTTTAAGACCATATCCGAGATGTGGCATCGATTCTTGATGTGAAACTCCATATAAGACCATATCTGGGATATGGCATTGGCATTCAGAAGTAACTCCATACAAGATCATCTCTGGGATATGGCATTGGCTTCGTACCCACTTGAATGATGACTATCCCTAGTGATTAATGGGATAAGTAAATGAGTTTAGAAGTAGAAATGAGAATTTTACTAAAGTCATGTGAATGAGTGAATACAGGTGCTCGTGAGTGAGTCACGAAGAAACGATTACGATGTGTAGCACAGTATGTGATAAATAAGGGCAATTGTAAGTAAGTATGGCAAGGAGCCTATGGCTTGTATATGGTTAGTTAATGTCATGGATGGATTTTATAATAAGCTTATTGTTTCTATTTATTTCCATGCAAACTTATTAAGCTTCATGCTCACCCCTTTCATTGCCCTTCTTCCTTGTACTATTGCTAAGACAACTCGAGGATCATGGACGTAGGAGTTCGGAAATCACACTATCGACATCACTTTGGTATAACAATTTAGACTTATTTTGAGTATGGCATGTATAGGACTTGGGTATTTTGTTAAGTTGTAATTGTTAGTCAAAGTGTTGGCTATGTAAGTTATAAAAGTCATGTTGTAAATGGCCTTATAAGTTAGGCAAATACTTGGCAAGTTCTATTGCTTAATGAAGATGAATTTCATGAAGTATATGTCCTTTTGTATATCTTGATTCTTGAGTTCCTAGAAATACCTTTTGGTTGTCTTTTATGTTGGAATATGAATGTGTGTAACGTAGGGTGGAAAGGGCTTGGTAGATAGCCTGCTAATTTTCCTCATGGGTAGACACACGGGCGTGTGTCTAGACCGTGTGGGAGGCACAGCTAGTACAAGCGCGTATGCCCAGGACGTATGAAGTCTGCACCTTGGACTTGGGATTTAAATTGTCACACGGCTGAAGCACACAGACGTGTGTATAGGCCGTGTGGATAAGTCAGAATGACAAGGTTTGGTACATGGACCAGGGCCACAGGTGTGTCAAGGCCGTGTGAAATTAGTCAGTGTCGACCACGGGTGAAAGACACGGGCATGTTTTAGGAGCACAAGGTTTGGCACCTTGGACTTGGGATCTAAATTGTCACACGGTTGAAGCACACGGATGTGTGTATAGGCCGTGTGGATAAGTCAGAATGACAAGGTTTAGCACATGGACCAGGGATACGGGCGTGTCAAGGCCGTGTGAAATTAGTCAGTGTCGACCACGGGTGAAAAACACTGGCATGTTTTAGGAGTACAAGGGTGTGTCCCTAGTTCAACATGGACGTGTGGCCTCTATTTTGATGAAAAGCCTTCCAAGTTCATAAAAGTCTCTGGTTTAATCTCGAAACCTCTCGGAGGCATATTTAGGGCCATGTAGGCTGGGAATTAGTAAGAAATGGGTTTGAACAAAATTTTGTAACCCTATTCAAGATGTTTAAACAAGATTAGTTAGGTAATGCCTCAAACCCTGTTCTGACTTGCATACGGGTAAGGGGTGTTACACTTATCTCCATGGCAACTGGGGGGAAACGACCTTTCACCCAAGAGAAACAACACCGAGTAATGAGAAGGAAGCCAACTAAGATTTGGCTAAAGTCACCACTTACCATTCAATCGAAGTGATTCAGAAACGATTAGGAACGAAGAGAAGAAGGTGCTTAGGCCTTAATAGATTCGGTCAACACAAGAAGAACCAAGGTTTTAAGAGGGAAATTGTTTGGCTATCTTGAAAAGAAAAGAAAAGAATAACGAGGAGGAAAAGAAGAAGTTGAGTTCGGCCAAAGGAGCAACCGAAAGAAGAAAAGGATGATTCGACAGAAAGTGGGCAGTAATTGAGAAATAACAATGAAAGGGAAAAAGACCTGAATGGTAAAAAGGTTTACACGAGATGCCACAAAAGAAATAAATCTCGAGATTTGCAAAGAGGGTTTTAGGTTTTTCTCCTCAACAAAGCTGTCGAAATGCTCAAATGACACCCCTTTAGCCGAAATCCCCTACTTAAGTTCTCCCATTAGGCCAAGACCCCCCTCAAATCCCACTCCTTCAAACACTCCACCAATTCCTCCTTGAATCGCTCCCAGCCTCCCATTCGAATTTGTTGACCAAGTCTCCAACCTCCTTTGCAGAGGATGAATCAAATTCTAAATCTCGAACCACCAAATCATAAAATAAAAGCCCACTATTTGCATGTCATGGGATTCGAACCCCAACTCCCCTTGCCATCTTAGTGACGCCACCACCATTATGCCACATGCCCTTTTTTGTGACATAGAAACACACATATATAAACATAAGTCCTAACTGCTAACAACCAATTTCACTTAAGAGCAAAAATTAAATTCCAAGGCTCAGACTCGAACCCAGACTTCCTAAAACCCCCAAATACACTCAATTAATTAGCCATTGAAGCACACATGGAATTTAAGCCAAATCAGCAAAATTACAACCCTACATTTTTGGGGCGTTATAGAGTTGATAATAGAAAATCCATTTTTGACTATTTATTTTTACTTGATGAAGGAGCCATATCATGGAAAAGTGCTAAATAGTTTTCCGCTGCATCATTTATGATGGAACCATATTTTGTGACATGTTTTAATGCTACTATTCATACATTATGGTTGCGAAATTTTATCTTAGAACTTGGGGTAGTGACACCATTAGCAAGTTGTTGAAAATTTACTGAGATAATTTCACAGCGATATTTTTCTCCAAGAAGGAAAAATATTCCAAAGAAACACAACATATAGAATTAATATATTTTTCCCTTAAGGAGGAAGTTCATAAATAAAGAGTGTCTATAGAGCATATTAGAAGTGATATTATGATTGCAAATCCGTTAACTAAAGGCTTACAACCAAAAACATTTAAACAACGTGTACATATAATAAGTTTTAGTTGCATTGATGAATGAAATATTATGATATTTTTACACTCGAGCTTAATTAATGTGTTTATGAAATAAAATAGACATATTTCTTGTTTATTATGATTGTGTGTACATAAAATAATTTAAAACAATAAAATTTTTGTAGTTAAAAACCTATTATATTGAGTTGTAATGTTATAGTATATGGAAAGTGTAATATATTGAGTTGTATAATTAAAAACCTATTATATTGGGTTGTAATGTATGTGACTTAAACTATATACAACCGTTATAGCTCACATTTGCAATTCACTATAATATGGTAATAATAATGAGTGTTATTTTTGTTATGTACGCTCAACGTTTATTCTATTAAAGTTTATGTTTTATCTCATTAGGCCAAGTAGGGGAATGTAAGATTTTAGCCTAATCTTGTGGACCCAATTTAAAAGGAATAAGAGTTTTTCTTTAATAGAAGTTAACTCATATCCGTTTATTCAGTTACTTGATGGACATACTAGATTAAAAGTTGATCATTATAAATTGATCCACCCTCTACCTATTAGAGTTACACACACAAAAACACACTTACAAATTATAGCCTCCATCACTTAGCATTTGTGTAAATAAAGGAAAAGATCAAGAGAGACAAATTAATTTACCGTGGTGTTCTTTTGATGCTTCGTGAACAAACTAAAAAATTGACTACGGCAATTGCACCTATCAATTAATAGTATTGCTACGGTGAACAAAGATATCATTCCCACAAAGACCAAAACTACTAATAATTACCATCTTTCTATTATTTAACCGAATAATTCAAGTGATTGGTTAAAAACTAAAATTAACTATATTAATTACTAACGGACACAACAAAGAAAAAAATAGGAAAATAATCGATAAATAACCAAGAAGCAAAGCAATACCTAGGAAAGAATTCACCTAGATTTCATCTGTCACTATCAATCTAAATTATGCAATTTCTTTATTTAGTATCCTAATCCGTAGAAATCCCTAAATTATGCAAATATCTCTTTCGAGCATAAGAGCAACTGACTCTATGCTGATTAATTAAAATCTTTCTAATTAAAACCCCTATTATTGCATTAACTCGTGCTATAGATTCCCCTATTAAATTTGACTCTAATCCGGTAGATTTATGTCATCCTATTTCTAGGATTGCATGCAACTCCACTCAATTACGCAATATCTATTCTTAAACAGGGTCTATTCAACCTCCAATTTAAGCACATCAAACATGGATCAATAGTCTAGAAATATTAAACCAAGAATTAAGCACACATAATTGAGAACAATAAACTAAGTATTTATTGCGTAAAATAAAAATTAAATAGCAGAATCTATCATAGGGTTCATCTCCCTTAGGTATTTAGAAAATTAGTTCATGCTTGAAAATAAAAACATCCAAGATACAATATTACCAAAAGAAATAAAGAAACTCATGATAATCTCCTAAGAAATCAAGTGGAAATCTTCAATCTTGACAGAAATCTACTTCAGAATCGACTTCAATAGTGCTTTTCGAGTTGTTTTTTTGAATATTCTATGATGACTCTCTCATATCTTTTTTTTCATATATATGTTTTAGAATGCCCAAAAAACCTAAAAATTGTGATTTTTTGCTGTTCAAAGTGCAAACCCGTGCAATTGACACGGCCTACCGCATGGTCGTGTAGGTCACACAGTCATGTGGCCAGATCATGTGGAATGGGTCAGGTCGTGTGGCTCTTGTAGCTTGCTCTAATTTTCCAGTGTTCGCTCGTTTTGCTCTCAAGTACTCTATTAAGCATCAAAACATGAATTTAAAGGATTAGGAGTATAAAATTCACAATTAATAACGAATAATCACCCAAAAACACATTAAGAATAAAGTTAAAACATGTTACTTTTAGCACTTATCATCTTCTTTGTCAAAATCCAATTGCTAACTTCAATTTTGCATCAAATAATTCTTAAACTTATGAAAATCATAATATTCTAATGATCCCAAAATATTTGTTTGTGCAATATTAAGATTTTGGTTGGCATAATTTGAGCATCATAAAGATTTTACAATTCATTCTTAAAAATTGTTAGTTTTCGAGACCAATTTAATTCATACAAATTCGCTTCTTTGTTAAATAGAAGATGAACACAATTAATTCATGCAATTATTTTTTTAGAAATAGTATCTAGTCCATTCAAAATTCGAAAGTAAGTATTTCTAACTTAAGGTTAGGTTAACCACAAAATGTGATTCTTTTTATAATTGAAGGAGGGAAAAAAGGTTGTTTGTGATTGATCCCAAACTCTCATACCTACAACACAATACTCTTGTCACTGGACTCAGAAGTTATTGACAATAACTTTGTTAGAAGAAAAAAAATAAAAACAACTCGACATTTACAAACTTATCACAAAGTTTAATTCTTGTACGGATAAATTTATTATGATATTAATGAATTTTAATGACATTTTATTTTATTTAGAAATATTGTTCCAAATTCAATTTTAATTGAATTAGTAATGATATGAAAATAATTGAACCCAAATTGTGATTTATTAGTTGGACATTTACCTTTCCTCAAAGTAGCTTGGTATTGATTCACAATTGTACCACAAAAGTGGAAACAAATAGATATGCCCACATCATCTATCTACAAGTATTTCAATGATCATAAAAGTTATGCATACGAATCAAAAAAAAAAAAAAAAAAATCAGTTTAATAGACAAAAGTTAGTAATATTTTGAGTGCACGATATGCACTAGAAAAGACCAAACATCCTTAATCAAGAATTAGTAAGCCCACAAAATCTAATGAAAAGGCAAATTGTTACCATTGAAAATGGTCATAAATCATGACTAATCATTTTCAATTTTGGTGGCCACCACAATGGACACCCATTTATCGTTTAGTCTGAGTAAGCTTTTCAATCGAGTCCTCCCAACTCAGAATATATATAGAGAGAGAATTTTTAAATAAATATTTGATATAAAATTGTTTAAAATAATAATTCCAATGCAACTGAAATTCTAAAATATAACCTAAGACTAATTTGGAAACAACATGTAACAAGTTAATATTGTCAAATAAATCTAGAGCTTCAAGAAAATCATTAGCAAAGAAAGGAGTCATTACAATATAATTAAAATAATATAATTAATATAATTATAACATATTATTTAAATATAAATAATACTTCATAAAATATTCACATATTTATATTAAAAATATTAATAGAAAATATAATCAATAATAATATTTTGTGTTAAATAATATAGTGAAATTAAATTTTAAAATATTAATTATAATTAAAAATATTTTTAATACAATAGTTATATATGTATAATAAATATATAAAATTAAGAATCATTCAAATTTGTAAAATTTAAATTTAATGGTAATAAAAATATAACGTGATATAAGACATTAATTTTATAAATTTATTTATTTAATATTTATGGATTTAGGTGGATAAAATTATATTTTGGGCTTAAGTTTTAAATAATGTATTATTTTTATTTAATATCAAAATGAACCAAATCACGATTGTAATGGATCGATTGAAAAACAAATTAATTCAATTCCAATTATCATAATCTCTATTAAATATATATATAATTTATATTCAAAATAAAACAAAATTATTGAAATTGGGCAACCTGGAAAAAATTTAAATCCCTCAACTAATCGGGAAAAAAAAATCCGAATCTAAAGAATACGGAAAAAGCTACATCCAAGGCCGCGAGTTTACCAGCTGTAGGTGAAGTGAACTGTGATGCTAATTGGTAAACAATCTGATAAGCATCTGCCATGTGGCTATCTATAAACACCTTGGGCAACCGTAGCAACCAAGCTTGTTTGAATGATGGCGATTGGCTATTGGCTATGCTAGCTCTTGTTTTCTACTACATTTATTGTCGGGACCTTTGGTTTTTTCCTACAAATTGAAAGGAAAGCCAAAATAGACAACCCATTTTGCCAAAGGCCTATGTCTTTCCGAAAGAAGAAATAAGGTGGCAAGATTTAGAGGGAGAAGAAGATATGGGTGTGAAAGTATATCCAAATCCAGTGGAGCCGAAAATGGGGTTAATGTTCACAGCTGAAATGAAGTTTAAGCTCAAGGATGGGAGTTTGTTTCCAAAGAAGAGAAAGCTAGTTAAAAGGATGATGATGGAGTCTATAGTCAGGTGCCTTTATCTTTCTCTTTTTCATTCATAATCTCATGAAAGGGATCAGAATGTCAAACTTTTTGGTTTTTCATTGAAGGGTCTTTGGTTATGTCCTGTAATGCTTGTTGGAGTCCTCTGTATGTCCTAGCTTTCTATGTAATGGCCTGTGTTTTTATGTATTGAATTGAAGTATCAACAGCATTAATGATGATGGTTGCTGCTGTGATTATTTTTCTTGTTTCTTCGATTTCTGGGATGAACACGGTGCCTCACATTCACTTTAATTGATTCAGATACATGGAAGATCACCTTTCTTTTTTCTTGTATTTTATTTGATTCTTTCTCCATTAATAGACTTTTCTTTTTTTTTTTTTTGATAAAAGATATTTTCGGTTCATCTATCAAATTTGGTAGTGAGCTTCATGGAGTAAATTAGCAGAAAAAAGAAAAAGAAAAGAGTCAGCTTTGCAGACAGATTACTGGCTCAATTTCAATAACTTAAAATATTTAATTTAATTTAACGAAACAGGGTAAATATACTTTTTTTGTGCGCTTACGTTTCTCTTCAAAATTAATATTTTTTAATGCAAAGTTTTCTCCATTTTGGCTTTAATGATTTTTTTTTCACTTTAGTCCTATTTATGAATTTAATTCATTAGAAGTTAAAAGTTAATCGTTAAGATATTCAACTAATCATATCTGTCATATAATGATTTCATCATGCCATTATCGTCTGAGAAACTTTAAAAATCTTAAAATTTAAAAAAAATAAATGATTTAAAATAAATTATAATTATAAAAATTATAAAAACAATATAAAAATTTCCTAAAATTTTAGTATTTTAAAATTTTATAAATCACATTTACTAGAAATTGAAAATGAAATAGTTGCCTCTTAGAAGGATATCACCTATTTTATTCAATCAATCGAAATTTATAGTTGGTAAATATTTTAAGATGATAAATTGAATAAGTTTTTTAAATTATTTAAGTAATAAAAATAATGTTATTTATTATTGAAATTATTTAATTGAAATCACGTTATTTTTATTATTTAAATAATTTGAAAAAAACTTATTCAAATAAAATATCTATTATAAATTCCAATTGATTGAATTTTAAAACAATTATCGTAGGTGATATCATTCATGAGACAATGATATAATGCTCAAGCTCTAGTAAATGTGATTTATGAAATTAAAAAAGTAAAATTTTATATTATATTTTAATTATATAATTATATAAATTTTTTCTATTTTCAATAGTTTTAATACCTTTAATTTTTTGCATTTTTAAATATTTTAAGGTTTTTTCATATGAGGACATCACAATGATGTCTTGTAGGATATGTGGCATCAAATGATTGGCTAGATATCCTAGCGATTTTCTTAACGTCCAAAGGATTGAACTCGGAAACTTTGATAATGGTAGGGACTAAATTGGGAATGCCTGATAATGTTAGGATTGAAGTGGGCCAGAAAAAACTTTAAGTACCAAAGTGAAAAACTATATACTTATAGGATTAATTATCGGAAATTAAAAACTTATAGTTTTTATATAAAATACTTTTTACTTTTATAAAATTATAATTTTTAGGTGATATAATGAATATTTTCATGATATTGATTTAAATTCTTAATAAAGAATTTATTTTATATTTTTATTTTGGGTTAATATGATTTTTGATACTTGAACTTGACAACTAGGTTCACTTTAATACCTTTACTTTTTATGGTTCACTTTGGCCCTTGAACTTGACAATTAAGTTCATTTTGGTCTCTAAACTTGAAAATTTATGAAAAGTATAGGTACTAAAGTGAACCTATTCGATGGTTGAATAAGTCGAACCACTAGTTTCCTATTCAACCAATTCGATTGGTTCGACCATCGTGCCAACAATAATTAAATAAATAATTAAAATTTATAAAAATTTAAAAAATAAAATTTTATAAATTTTATTAAACCGGTTAAATCTGTTCAACAATAGATTTTTTCTTAATTTTTTATGTAACGCCCTGAATTTTGGGCCTAGAAGAAATAGGTTTTTGAACGAGGGAACAATTAGGAGACTGCACATAAATATTTAGTTGTGCAAGAAAGTGACATAAATGAATGTTTGCTTCAATGGTTAAGTGATTTAGGAGTGTTTGAGAAGTGTTTGAGAAGCCTGGGTTCAAGTCTTGGCTTTTGCAGAATTTTTAGTTTTGTTCTTAAATGAATCTGGACACTGGTATATAGGCCTTATAAATAATAGTGCTTGTGTTATGACACAAAAAGGAGCTTGTGGTCTAGTGGCAATGTGGCGTGTTGTGTAACTATGAGGTCTAAGGTTTAAATCTTGGGTTGCACAATGGAGTGTTTATTTTGCTGCTTGAGCTGTGTAGGTAGTGGAGTTGGATTGAAACACAGCTAAGGGGAGTTTGAATAGAATTTGAATGGAGTTTGAACTGGTTATGGAGTGGTTTGAGAAGGGATTTTAGGAGATGGGAAGGGAGGGAGTTTGTGCCGAATTTGGACTCTAGCACTCAAGAATTTGGCCAAAAGAGGTATACTACTCATTTGGGGTTTTTTCTCTCTTTGGCTGAATGTGGTAGGTTCTTTTGCCATTTTTTTCTCTGCTCATTTTTCCTTTTGCTTTTTTTCTTTCTTTTCCTCTACCGAATCCACTTTTCTCTTCCCCTCTTCTCTTTGCTGCCCCTTTTCTCTCCTCTATTTTCCCAAACCTTGACCGAATAGTACATCGCTCTTTCTTTTCTCTATTTTTCTTTCAGTGTTCTTTTGTTTTTGAGTTTTGGCAAACTGTCTCCGTACTCTGCTATGGTGTTGCAGTTTCGGACTTGCAAGAGTTTTGATGAATCGGTAGGTACTCATAAGTTCCCTCCTTTGATTCTCTGTTATTTCTTTATGTGTTTAAATCTATTTTCTTCTATCTTTTCCAAAAGTCGAATGCTTCTACTTACGTGTTCTAATTTCGATTCTTGTCTTTTTCTTGTGATGTGGTGGTTTGTTAGGTACTAGGGACTTCAGTGGAGTGAAGGGGTGCAAGTGACTGAAGCAATCAAAACCTTTTCGTTCATCGTTCAGTTAAGGTAGAAGCGTTATCTTGGTCTTTTTGAGCATAGGCCGAATATCCCTATGTTTCTGCAAGTTTGATATTCATGAATTGAGGCCACTTATATGGCCTACCTTGGTTACTAAAATCGGTGTTTGTGGTACAGATAATCTATAAAGGCATGTGATCGCTTCTGGTTAGCGGTTTTGGAGGACTAAAGTCGCCTCATTCAAGCAAGGTAGGGATGGTGGTTGTGGATTAAGTGTCAATAAGAGAGTGTTTTACCCTAACGATTAAAGGACTGACATTGGGTCATGTTTGAATCTAGGTTGGGTGCTCATGGAACTTGGAGTGGTTGCGTAAACAGGTGTGTATTCACACTGTTTTGACTGTAGTACGGCAAAAGCTGAAAAGCCGAAAAGCCGAAAGATTGGGCTTTGAGGTCACATGGGTGTGCGAACGCTCGTGTTGTCAAACTGAGCCCATGAATCACGGGTGTATGACTGTGGAGGCCTCCATGAGCATTTTCATAGGCTTAGCCGTAATGGGCCACGTTGGGCCGAAATGGACCATGTGGGCCCAATCAGGTCGTGGGCCCCACTTGAATGAAATCCACGATTTGTGGCAAATACTGGATTAGGCTATATATGTCTCATAGCCGTAGCGAAATCTAGGCTAAACAGGCCGCACGAGTGTGTGGGCCCACTTGGGCTAAATAATGGGCCTTGGGCCCATCACACTGTTATGACCATTTAGGTTACAAAAGTTGCTCGAGGTGACTGTGGACCTCCCAAGAGATCAATATCTACACTGAGACCCCAAAGTAGGTAAAATAACCGAAATACCCCTATAGGGTAAAATGACCGAAATGTCTCCATAGGGTAAAATGACCGAAATGTCCCCATAGGGTAAAATAATCGAAATACCCCTGTAGGGTAAAATGATCGAAATACCCCCATAGAGTAAAATGACCAAAATGCCCCCATAGGGTAAAATGACTAAAATACCCCCATAGGGTAAAATGATTGTTATACCCCTAGGAGATGAAATAACTGTTATGGCCTTATATTATGTATGACTGATTTGCTCTATGATATGTATGACTATGATTGAGTTTTACATTTTGCATACACGTATGATATTGTGTCATGACATATTGCATATCGTACTGATAAGGTCGCACGAGTCGCCCAAGATGACTGTAGACCTATTGATGGCTCTATGTCGTTTATTTTACTGGCAGTTTTGTTGCAATATTGTTTAGTGCCGCAACCGGTGCTAATCTTGGTGTGTCTGGCTGGGTGGGTCGATTTTTTCCCTACATGGTGTGTTTGGAAGGACGGAGTGGTGTGTAGAGGTTGGATTGGGTAGGATTTCTGACTGTATATCTGCACTAATTAATGATATTGTACTGTTACTACATCGATTAATGATATTACATACTGTTCACTGCATGACTGATATATGTTACTGTTATGGGCCACGGCCCCACTGATACTATTACTGAAATTGGGCAAAGGCCCTACTGATTGCTGGCATTGTGATGGGCTCAAGCCCAATCGTTTACTATTATAGGAAAGGGCTTAGCCACACTGAACTAGACTGTTATTGTAACGTGCTCAGCCCAAACTGCATTTATCTACTGCTTAATTGACTGTTTGCTTGTTAGGGGATTACACATTGAGTTTTCGTAAACTCACCCCTCTGTTTAACTGTACAGGTAATCTCCAGTCGTAGGCGGGTCGGTGTTGCGAAGGACTCGATGATGGCCACACAGCCGCATCAGCTTCATTTTTAACTTTCGATTTATAAGTAACTGAATTTGGGTATTTTTATGTAATAAGGCCTCTTTAAAGTTATAAACTTTAAATTGGGGTTTTTATTGATTTAGTTTGATATAAACTACCAGTTGTAGAAAAATATAGATTTTCAAAAGGTAACTGTTTTCAAAGACACCACGTTTTTGCAACATTTCTTAAAAAACTTTCGCAATAAATGAGATTATAAAACAGTGTGAAAGTAAAAAATAATTTTTATTATAAAACATTGTGAAAGTTATACAAAAATAATTTTTATGAAATATTATAAAATATTTTGAAATTTTAATATATGTATTGATATATGAGTGTGATTTCATTATCGTAACATGTTTGAATATTAGATTCATCACGTGTCAAATATTTATTAGATAATATGAAAAATTAACTAAACATAAGTACCAATTAAAAAATAATATCAAAATCAACATTAAAATCAAATATAGGTACTTAAAATATAATTACCCTAATTAAATTTTTAAAATTTATTTTCTTTTAAATGAAAGGACACGGAAATACTTAAAATTATGGGATCAAATGAGTGCGGACTAGTTTATGAATATGTAAAAGTGCAGTTTGTTTTGTGAAATTTTCTTTTTGATAGAATATTAAGAATGGAAATGAGTGTAACATTGTTCGAATTTGTACTAAATTAATATATAATAAAAATTTTAACTGCGGTTCCATTCTTTCTACCTTAATAAATAAAAAGAATTACCCATTTATTGGAGACTTTATAACTTTTTATATTTTCTTTTTTTTTATTACAGGAAGTGAGTTTTAATTAATAGAATAAATTGAAGGTCGAAATTAGAATGAAATATTAAATGGTAAAAGGATAATAAGATTGTAATTACGTTAGGTATGGGACAAAGCACATGGCAACCCCGTATGTGCTTCTCAATGTGAACATGGTGATATAATATATCTCATGGTTGACCCTTTTATTCTATAATGTGAACACACTTATAAATTACATAAATATATATAGTCAAGTAGCTTTTAGTTTGTCAATTTCTTAATTTTTTTCTGATAAAATAAAATCAAAATATTTTATTATTCCACCTTTCGTCAACCCACATGAAACTGAAAAGGCCGTATTTCTCACCCTTTCATTTTCACTTAAACTTCTTTTCCCTTGGAGATTGAGACAGCTTGATGCAACTAATCAGTGCCTTTGTTGTTTCTAATGGTAGTAAACTAGCTTTGTATGAAGCTTAAAAAAATACTTATTTAGTCCTCTAATTATTTAAAAAATTATTTAATTTTTCATCTTTTTAACTTTTAAATTTACGTTATTTTTCAAATTACTTCAAAATGGATAAAAAATTAATCTACGTTAAAAATATTTTAATATTTATTGTAAAAATATATCTAACCATTTAAATTTAATGCGTTAATTGTAAATTATCCTAATTATTTTAATTAAAGTAATAAAGTTTATTTTAAATATTTACTTCATTTAAATTTAAATAAATTAATAAAACCACATATTTAAATAGACAAAGCATATTAATATTAAATTGCATCGATTCAATAAAAGTATATATTTAAACTTTAATCAAATTCTTTTTTTTTAACAATGACACCTCTCCCAATTTGTAATGTACCAAATTTTTCTATTAATTTTAACATAAATTAATACCATGTAAAATATATTTTAAATATTTATTAATATAATTGTAAACAGAATTATAAATATGGGATAATAGTTGACTATGAAAAGAGCCTAATAATATAAAGCAGTCTAATAATTAAAAATTTTAAATTGTATTTTAATTAAATATTTTAAAAAGATATTTTGATTAATATTTTTAATAGTTTAAATAAAATCCAAACATATATAGAGAGAGAAATGATTGTATGAAGCTGTAATTTCATGTCATCTTTATCCCTTTCCAATGAGAAAATGAAAAATCAGATTTTTCCTCCTGATTTTCAGTCTTTTCCTCCTGAACAAATTCAATTCAAACTAAAAACACTAAAAATCAGGAGGAAAAATCTGATTTTTCATTCTCCCATTAGAAAGGGATAAGGATATCGTGGAATCACAGTTTCATGCAATCTTTTCTCCATATATATATTGTCGAAACAATTTTTAAAAATTTTGAAAAAACGGGGATCGACTTTAAAAAAAGAAATGGAGTCGCCACCAATCCTTTTTTTACTTAGGTGTGATTAGATCACCTTGTAAAACGTTTTATTTCAAAATATTTGATTTTGGTCTACGATGTACAAGAAAACGGGTTCGAGAGTCGGTTACGTATGAGGAAGGGTTAGCACCCTCATAACGCCCAAAAATTGGTACCTAATCGATAAAATCATGTATGTTGAAAATTTGAAAGAAATTTAAAATATGATTTTTTTTAAAAAAAACTTGAACCATTTTGAGTTAAATCTTGAGATTTCTTTGTTCCGAAAGAATACAAACATCACATCCAGCACGTTAGGACACGATATTTTTTTAAACCCTCGTAACTAAAGTCATATCATAATTTACGAAATTTTATTAAAAGGGTATTTAGTTATTTAGTCAAACGAAAAATCGAAACCCAAAGACGTTAAGATACTATTTCTAATTTCTAAATTCAAAATATTACCTTATTTTAAAACTTTTAGATAAAATGTAATAATTCTACAAAATATATTTTATTCTAAACAATGATCCATATGAAAATATCACATTAATACACTATCAAACATAAATATTTAAAAGCAATCATAATATACTAACATTTCATATTAATATAGGCAATAAAAGAAATAATAATATAAAATACGACTAATATTACTTACACTAAAGCAATTGTAAATAAATGAAAAGTATGATCAAATATAATAAACAATAAATAAAAATAAAAAACTACAAAATAAAATAATAATAATAAAATATTAAGTAAAAATAAAATAAATAAACAAATAAATAATTTAAAAAAATAATAATAATAACAATATTAATAACGTAGATATAATAATAATAATAATAATAATAATAATAATAATAATAATAATAATAATAATAAAAATAATAATAGAGTATAATAGTAGTAATATATATAAATAATGGTAAATAAAATATAATGATAATAATAAAGTTAATTATAAATAAAATTTAAAAATAGTAGTAGCAAAATTAAAATAATAACTTTAATAAAATAATAATACTAAATTAGTGATAATAATAGTAATAATATTAATATTAATAGTAAATGAAAATAATAATAAAAGCAATAGTATAAATAAAATAATATTAATAATAAAATAATAGTAAATATTGAAATTAATAGTGATTTAAAATTATGGTAGTAAAAAAATACTAGTAATATTGTAAGTAATAATAATAATAATATTAATAATAATAATAATAAATATGAAAATAATGAATATGGTAATAATAAAATAATAATAATATCTATATGAAATAATAAAAATAATATTAAAAATATGGCAAAATAGTAAAAATAATAGAAGAAAATAAAGAAGGGGCTGAATTAAACTTAAAATGAAACTTTTGAGCGAAATTGAAAATAAATAAATGGGGAAGGATCGAATTGTAACATGCGCAATGTAGAGGGACCAAAATAGAAAATAACTCTACCCTCTGAAACGGTGCCGTTCGAATGTTGACCAAATTGCAACAGAGGAAAATTATTGGGAAAAATTGGGAATAAAATAAATTTAATTATAAAATAGTAGAAAAGCGGAGGGGCTAAATGTGCAATTAGCCCCTCCATCAAAAACACGCGGATCTTGAGACTGGGTCGGGTCGAGGCGCGGGTCAACCCCCAAAACACGTTATTTTAGGCGTTAAAGGGGCTGCCCAAAACGGTGTTGTTTTTTTTATATAAAAGGGACATTTTTTTTTTTTTTCATTCTTGCAGCAGCTTTAAAAAAAACAAAAGGGATTTCCCTTTTTCTCTCAAGCTTGGGTGATTTTCTACCATAGGTCCGCCAAGCTCGGGGCATGCCATGTGTATGTGAGCTCTAAAACAGTAATTTTTTTTTGTATTTTAATAAATATATCTTATATATATAAGAGTAAAAAAATAAAAATAAAAAAAGAAATAAAAAATAAATAAAATAAAAAAAACCTTTGTGCTTTTTGAACCTGAATATGTCTCTGTATTGTTTTGTGTATTCAGTATATCTATATCGTGTCCTTTTCGATTCTGATTAGGGGTTTTTATAACCCGAAAATAAAATAGGAAAGAAAAATATTTTGCCATATTGCCGCTGCGTTTTCCTTTCTTGTGCAGGTGAACGACGATAGGCTCTGCGGTGATGAGGCGATTTGGGCAAACTGCAGAGCGACTGGTGGCCTAGGTCCGAGGTAGGGGCTACTTGCGGCGCGATGCTTCCCTAGGGTCTCAGAAACCCTTGTTTCTGATTTAGGTTTTATGCCCTTTGGGCCTCGTAGGTCAGTTGGGTTAGGGTCTGTTGGGTCTTTTTTTCGGGTCTGGGTTTTGATGTAATTGGGATATGGGTTGAGTTTGGGTTGTTGTGTATCTGTTTGGGCTTGGTTGGGTTTTGGGCTGTGTAAATGGACTGTTCAAATAAACAATTTTTTTTTTTGGTTTTATTCTGGTTTATTTCATTTAGATGGGCCCGAGCAAAAATGGGCCTCTACAGCTGCCCCTCTTTACTCATTGTCGTGTAACGAAAATAGAGGAAAGACTATAAAAGGACCAATTTTTCCCGGTCTATGCCAGGCCTTGACTTCTTGGTCCTCATCTTCTTCGAATGGCTTCCAACTCCACTGCAACTTCAATGGTATTTGGAACTTCATCTTGATTTCAATAAGTTTGATGGCTTCGATCTACTTCACTGCAACTTCAGGAAGGCAATATCCACTAACTTTTAATCTGCTCCATGCAAACTCAAATAGACAAGACTGATGTTTTTGATTTGCTTCTTGCAATTTCAAGAATGCCAAATTTGCTCCCTACAACTTCTGGGATTGCTAGACTAATGTCTTCGATCTACTTCCTGCAACCTCAAGAATGTCAAATCTGCTATTTTAATCTGCTCCCTACAACTTTAGGTATCGCCAGACTAATGTTTTCGATCTGCTTCCTGCAACCTCAGGAATGTCAAATCTGCTATTTTAATCTGCTTCCTGCAACTTCAGGGATTGCCAGACTAATGTAATAGCCCAAATTTTAGTGATGTCGGAAATAATGGTTCGAGACCACCAGATCCGACAAATGAACTCGTAGCTTATATTATTTAACATTTAAAAACCAAATGTAGCTTTTAAATTTTTTGAAATAGTAAATTGTGTTTTATAAAGATTTATTTGGTCAAGAAATTGAGAAAAAGAGGTATCGAGATCTCGGTGTTATAAACCGAGTCATAAATATCTTTATAAATATTTACGGAATGTCAATAAAGTAGTGTTAAAATTTCGTTAGAACATTTTGACGTTGGGATGGTTAATTAAATAAAAAGCACTAAATTGAAAAAAATATAAAAGTTGCTAAAAGGATTAAATAGCTTAATTTTCAAATGAGGAAGGACCTAAAGTGAAAATAAGCCCAAAGGAGATATTTTGGGCGGCAATAGCTGAGAAAAATCAGAAAATGGGTAAAATAAGGGCAAAATTGGAAAATTGCCAAAATTAGCTAAATAAAAAGGAGACCAAATTAGAATATCTAGAATTCTCTTCATTTTCTTCAGCTAAAAAATAGCCATGGGAGAGAGCTCAAGCTGGTTTTCATACTCAAGCTTCATGTAAGTTTAATCCTTGCTTTCTCCTGGAAATTTCTATGTTTTTGGACTTTTACAATTCGGTCCAACTTATTAATTCATTAGTTTTTGATTCTATGGCTAATTTTTAAAGTTGATGTGGATTAGTGATAGAAGAATATGATGAATAAATATTGAATTGAAGCTTTAATTTTGTTATATGATGATTTTATCAAGTAAAATTGATGGAAATTGGTTTTAAGATCTAACTGTGAAAGAGTTGACATTAAGGCCTAGTGTTAAAATTCTGATTTTCAAAGGTTATGAAGTATTTTAAAAGATAGAGAAAAGTATTAAATGATAAAATTATCACAGTTTGGGGGTTAATTGAGCAAGGACTGAATTGTATGAATTGTGGAATTTGGGACAAAATAGAAATCAACATGTTACACTAAAACAGTTTTGGACAGCAGCAATTATCTAAATTTAAAAAATCACCAAAAATGATAGAAATTGAATTAGAAGTTGAGTGAGATATATAATTAAAGCTTATTGAGTCTATTTTCATATAAAAGAAACAGAGCAAGCAAAGAAAGTCTAATTATTGAGATATTTAAATTTTTGTAAGACTGATTTAAAATAACTCCATGATCCTTTGTTCTTAATTTAGAAATTCACTAAAATTTTACAAAAATAATTATGAGTTATAATTTATAAGTTTGTATTCCTTAGTAAGTATATTTTCATTAGAAATAATAAGAAACACTATATTAAAATCTTACTATGAGATAATTTATTTTTAGTGAAGAGAGGTCAGAGCTTTCGGACTGTGTAACTGGGAAGAACTTAACTAATAAACTGTACTAATTGGCCACACAAAAAATTATGGAAAAATTATATTAAGAATATATGTGAGTATAGTTTCAAATAAAATTAACGAATCTTAATTTGGAGTTTTTTAGCTCAAGATAAAAATAATTTAGTGACTATGACACAGATGGACAGCTTGAATATTCACATAAGTAAATATTGAAAATTATAGATAATGTTACTTCCAAGTGTGTTGTTTATACTAAGGATGTGGATGGAGAGGAGGAGGAGGAAAAATAATATATGAACGACTTGTGTATAAATTGATCACATGCTCGATTATAATTGATAAATGTTGAATTAGAAATGATATAATATTTTATTTGGAATATTTATTATGAAATTATGATTATCGTTATAATACAAAAAATTGAACTTGTGAGTTTATAAGGCTAAATTTTAGTGATCATTTGTTAATTTTATGAACTTTAGGATGTGTTATTTCATATATTGATGATAAAATCGTGAATAATGTAAAAGCATGGAAATTGAATAAATAATCAAATTGAGCACTTCAGTTCAGTAACAAGATGAATTGACGACAAAAACCATGGATGAACCATGACAACACGTGATAAAAGATAGCTTCGGCTACACTTATCTGATCAAGGACAAGTGAAAGTGACAAATGGTAGCTCCGGCTACCTGTTCAGTGAATAGTGGTAGCTTTGGCTACAAGTGACAAGTAATTTCCGTGTAAGGCCATATCTGAGATATGACATCGGTGTGGTACATGTTTAAGATGTAAGACCATAGCTAGGCTATGGCATTCTAGTGATAAGTGATGAATTGACGGATAAGACCATGGGTGATCCATGGTAAAGTGTGAAACATAGGTATGGTATCATCCATACTGAGTTGCGAAACGTTGGTATGGTATCAACCATACTGAGTTGTGAAACGTAGGTATTGTATTAACCATACTGGGTTAAGAAACGTAGGTATGGCATTTCTCATACTGAGTTGTGAAATGTAGGTATGGTATTTCAATGAGGAAAACCATACTGAGTTATGAAATGTGGCACTGAGCAGCACCGTGAAGCTTGTTATGATCGACAACTTGTGTGAGCAAACCAATTCTGTAAGACGTTCACTAATTTGACAAAGTTTGGTAAGTGTTACATGAAATTATGTGATATAAGGATATACGAGTTGATGAGACATGAACATAGAACTTGGTTGATGAATGAGTTCATTTGTGATTATATATTTATACACCCTTGAGTGTATTATCCGTATGAATTAAATGAGTTAATGAGAAAAATTCTAATATGAAATTATCTAAAATTTGAAATGACATATTATGAAATTGTACGTGAAATACATTGGTATATCTTGTATATGTTATTTGAGTTCATAATGTGAAAAGTAAATGTATGTAGAAATTTGAGATGATAATATCGGTACATGAAATCTATTGGTGGATACGTACATCCAAATTTACATGATAGATTTTAGTGAACATTGAAATTGGACTCAATAAGTGATTTTTTCAATTTAAATATTGTTTGGCAGAAAGAGTTAGTGAATTGTGTGTCTATGAATTGTTACACGTTTTTGTCTGAAATACGAGGAAATGATGGTACTTAATACATGGAAATATGAGATTGTGATATATAAAAACATGGAATATGTTTGATAAATGTGTTTATTCATAATTATAGAACGAACTATACATATCAAGTGTACTATTTGTGTAAAAATAATGATTTTAAATTATTTGAAAGTGTTCTGTATTCTTTGGTAATGTCTCGTAACCCTGTTTCGGCAATGAATAAAGGGTGGGGGTGTTACATTTAGTGGTATCAGAGTTATGGTTTAGTCGATTCTCGGACTAACATAGCATGTGCAAGAGTCTAGCCAAACATGGCATATGTGAACTGTGATAGTGTGATATCTCTCGGCTCTAACGAAATTGTTTTGTTAAGATAGAGATAACTTCTAACTGATCTATTTTCAATAATGCTAAAAATGATATTGAGATGATTGAAATGTGCTTACGATGTGTTGAAATGTGGAAATGTATGAATAGAAGTTCATGATATGCATGTGTTAATGTGCTTAATGAGATAACCATAAGTTGGGAAATGTGGAAAAGTGAAATGAAACGGAAGTCTATGTTATGATAAGCTCATCCATATATGTTGGTATTCATATGATGTTATGTGCCTAACATGCTTGATTAGGTGAGTGTTATGAGTAAATTTACTCAAAATTCATGGGATATATGTTTAAGTACACTTGTTTGAATAAAATAATCAAAAAGTTCGTGTAACATAACTAAGTATGAAAATTTGCTCAAAGTGAATTATGTGATTATGATGATATTACGTTGATGATGAATGCTAAGTCATATGTGTGTATTTATGAGAGTTAAGCTAGAGGCTTTACAACTTCACCTCCTTACCAGTGTTGCTTTATGATGAAAGTTCACGAGAGAATTAGGTTGAATAAGTTCATAAATGGGAAACTAAAGAGTTCAGTGGTGAAGTAATTAGTAATGCAAAAAGAGTTAAGTATAATGTGACAAATGAACTTAGTTTTAGAAGAAATATCAAATTATTTTAAAGATTACATAGATTATGTAATATCACGGATAAAGAAGAAGCTAGTCTCAACTATTTACCTCAATTGAATATGAAATCTAAAGTATATGTTTGCTGAGATTCTTTCCGAATTGGTTTTCGTTAGTGAATGGAATGATGCGAGGTACATGATGACAAAATTAGTTAGAGAAATAATAATTGAATAGTAAAGATGTCTGTGTGTGATAGTTATAGTTAAAGTGAATATGATGATTTTTCTGGGTATATATATATATATATTCTTTTATCCTTAGAGACATGTGTGTGATTGTTCAGTTCTGATGGAGTTCTTATGTTATGAGAATGCTAGCTAACTATGATGTTAGACGAAAGCCCTATTGGTCAGATCGATTTATGATCAGAATTTCTTTATCTCTTTTGAAATCTATTTTATTATGTTAGAATAAAGTTGATGGTAAAAAATTTATGATGGACTTATTTTTCTCAAGTTAATTAAAGTCAATGCATTCAATCGGGATATCTTTGTTTCTTAGACCCAATGTGATTGTAAAGGCCTTTGATGGTATGATAAGAGAATTTTGAAAGATTGTGTGCTTGAGTTGTTTTAATAACATGAAGAAAGGAGCATTTTGTTATGTTATTATTTGGTAGTCGAAATCGACTCGATTGTTTTTATCAGAGTGAGCTGGTCAGTTGAAATGTGATTTGAGTTACAAGTATTTAAAGTATCCTCAGTTATGGTAATTAATTTTGTGCATTCATGAGTACATCGATGGATAGTCTGAATGAAGGATTAATATTCTAGAGATTCTGATACTGAGATATACCTATTAGATTTTGTACAAATTATATTACTGCACTAATAGTGATTGGAACTATTTCCAGTTTTTTTTCTTTTCTAATTGGAGAATGCCATTAATATTGAGGCATTATTCTATTTATACAATTGAAATGCCGACTCTATTATGATACTATTAGTCAACGAAAAATATTTGAGCCTCTCCATTGAAGGAATTTTCGAGGATGAAAATTCTTAAAGGGGGGAAGAGTTGTAATAGCCCAAATTTCAGTGATGTCAAAATAGTGGTTCGAGACCACCAAATCCGACAAATGAACTCGTAGCTTATATTATTTAATATTTAAAAGCCAAATGTAGCTTTTAAAATATTTTTGAAATAGTAAATTGTGTTTTATAAATATTTATTTGGTCAAGAAATTGAGAAAAAGAGGTATCGAGATCTCGGTGTTATAAACAGAGTCATAAATATTTTTATAAATATTTACGGAATGTCAATAAAGTAGTGTTAAAATTTCGTTAGAAAATTTTGACGTTTGGGTGGTTAATTAAATAAAAGTACTAAATTGAAAAAAATATAAACGTTGCTAAAATGATTAAATAGCTTAATTTTCAAATGAGAAAGGATCTAAAGTGAAAATAAGCTCAAAAGAGATATTTTGGTCGGCAATAACTGAGAAAAATCAGAAAATGGGTGAAATAAGGGCAAAATTAGAAAATTGCCAAAATTAGCTAAATAAAAAGGGGACCAAATTGGAATATCTAGAATTCTCTTCAATACTCTTCATTTTCTTCAGCTGAAAAACAGCCATGGGAGAGAGTTCAAGCTGGTTTTCATACTCAAGCTTCATGTAAGTTTAATTCTTGCTTTCTCCTGGAAATTTCTATGTTTTTAGACTTTTACAATTGGGTCCAACTTATTAATTCATTAGTTTTTGATTCTATGGCTAATTTTTAAAGTTGATGTGGATTAGTGCTAGAATAATATGATGAATAAATATTGAATTGAAGCTTTAATTTTGTTATATGATGATTTTATCAATTGAAATTGATAGAAATTGGTTTTAGGACCTAATTATGAAAGAGTTGACATTAAGGCCTAGTGTTAAAATTCTGATTTTCAAAGGTTATGAAGTAGTTTAAAATGATAGATAAAAGTATTAAATGATAAAATTATCTCAATTAGGGGTTAATTGAGCAAGGACTGAATTGTATGAATTGTGGAATTTGGGACAAAATAGAAATCAACATGTTACACTAAAACAGTTTTGGACAGCAGCAGTTGTCTAACTTTGAAAAATACCAAAAATGGTAGAAATTGAATTAGAAGTTTAGTGAGATATATAATTAAAGCTTGTTGAGTCTATTTTTATATAAAAGAAACAGAGCAAGCAAAGAAAGTTTAATTATTGAGATATTTAAATTTTTGTAAGACTGATTTAAAATAACTCCGTGATCCTTTTTCTTAATTTAGAAATTCACTAAAATTATAAAAAATAATTATGAGTTATAATTTATATGTTTGTATTCATTAGTGAGTATATTTTCATTAGAAATAATAAGAAACACTATATTAAAATCTTACTATGAGATAATTTATTTTAGTGAAGAGAGGTCAGAGCTTTCAAACTGTGTAACTGGGAAGAACTTAACTAATAAACTGTACTAATTGGCCACACCAAAAATTATGGAAAAATTATATTAAGAATATATGTGAGTATAGTTTCAAAGAAAATTAACATATCTTAATTTGGAGTTTTCAGCTCAAGATAAAAATAATTTAGTAACTATGACACAGATAGACAGCTTGAATATTCACATAAGTAAATATTGAAAATTATAGATAATGTTTCTTCCAAATGTGTTGTTTATACTAAGGATGTGGATGGAGAGGAGGACGAGGAAAATAATATATGAATGAATAGTGTATAAATTGATCACATGCTCTATTATAATTGATAAATGTTGAATTAGAAATGATATAATATTTTATTTGGAATATTTATTATGAAATTATGATTATCGGTATAATACAAAAAATTGAACTTGTGAGTTTATACGGCTAAATTTTAGTGATCATTGGTTAATTTTATGAACTTCATGATGTGTTATTTCATATGTATTGATGATAAAATCGTGAATAATGTAAAAGCATGAAAATTGAATAAATAATCAAATTGAGCACTTCAGTTCAGTAACAAGATGAATTGACGGCAAAAACCATGGATGAACCATGACAACACGTGATAAGTGATAACTTTGGTTACACTTATCTGATCAATGACAAGTGAAAGTGGAAAATGGTAGCTCCGGCTACCTGTTCAGTGAATAGTGGCAACTTTGGCTACAAGTGACAAGTGATTTCCGTGTAAGACCATATCTAGGATATGGCATCGGTGTGATACGTGTTTAAAATGTAAGACCATAGCTAGGCTATGGCATTCTAGTGATAAGTAATGAATTGACGGATAAGACCATGGGTGATCCATGGCAAGTGTGAGACGTAGGTATGGTATCGTCCATACTGAGTTGCGAAACATAGGTATGGTATTTGTAACATCCTGAAATTAGGCCTAGTAGGATTGAGCCCAATGGGCCTTAGGCGTAGTAGCGCTTAAAATTTTTAGAGAATAGGAGATCAGCTTAAGTGCAAGTTGGACCTTTAGATAAGTGATTTTGAAGGTTAGGGGCTTCTATGAAGTCCCGGATCAAATATTAGCTTTGGGAAAATTTTGGTTTTAGGTGAAAAAACCTTGGAGGTTGGCGGGTAGGCCTTAAGAATAAAATGTGGAGGAAAATGACACAAGTGGAGTGTGTAGTGTAGTGGCAAAGTGACACCACAAGGAAGGAAGGAGGTCCAAGGTTCTAGTTGTAGTGTTTGCATTCCTTTTAGATTATTTTTATTAAATGAATTTAGACCTTGGCCATAGGGTTATATTTAATTGCATGGTTTGAGGCACAAGGAGCTAGTTGGTAAAGTGGCTAGCAAAGGTGGATTATGTTATAAGGAGCCCGGGTTGAATCTCATGAGAAGCAAGGGAGTATTTATTTTATGAGTGGACGGTAAGAGTTTCAGGTTGAATTTAAACTCTCGACGAAGGGATCCCACATCGGAAAGATACAAGGAATGAAGGTGAAGAGCTAGCTATATAAAGAGCATGCCGGAGAAGGGTTAACATACCTTGGTGGGCGTTGGGCATGTGGAGTGGTCGCAGTGTGTTTAGCACCAGAGTCCTATCAGGTGTGTAACTCTCTTTACTCTAGTTGTAGAGCGGCAAATGCCGAAGTACCGGTCACGGCAATAGTAGCCACACGAGCATGCGAGTGCACGTGTGGGGCTTCGACGCGATAGTTGAGGCCATCAGTAGTATTCTTGTGGGTTGGGGTGCTTAATGCGATGGGCCAAAAGTAGGCCCAATGGGCCCGTAGGCCCGATAGAATAAATTGTATGATGATGTAGTATATGGTGAACTAGACTAGGTGAAACTTATATACGTGGATAGATTTGTGTTAGATGGGCCACACGAGCGTGTGGGCCCGAATGGGTTGAAATCGGGTTTTAGGCCCAACAGTCCGGTAAAGACCGAAAATGGTAGTTGTGTCGCTCAAGGCGACACTGGGCCTTTAGAAAGGCCATTCCAGGTACGAAATTACTGAAATACCCTTGGGGGTAAATTACGAAAATACCCTTGGTAGGTAAATTACTGTTATACCCTTAGAGGTTGGTTAACCTGATTATTTTGTATATTATTATTCTGATTATGATGGTAATTCGTTTCATACGTTATTTGATATATGTCTAGCATACATAACATACTGCATACACGAATTATTATGTCATATTGCATGGGTATGATGAGAGGAGGGGGAAGATTGATATTCGTGTCGACGGACACCAGTGTTTTGGTAACACATTGTGACTACTGGCCACCGAGGTTTGGTACCTCCGAGGTTTGGCACCTCATAGCGTCTCGTCCCTGTGGCTTAGCACCACCGTGGGTTGGCCCCACTTTGAGATACGGGATTGACGCCAGTGATTTGGTATCACACGATGGGTTGGCCCCATCATTCGATTTGTGTCTTCGGACACCAGTGGTTTGGAACCACCAGTGATTTGGTATCACATTCGTGTCTTTGGACACCAGAGGTTTGGCACCTCATAGCGACTTGTCCCTGTGGTTAATTCCACCGTGGGTTGGCCCCACTTTTGAGATATGGGATCGTCGCGCTGATTTGGTATCACACGATGGGTTGGCCCCATCACTTGATTTGTGACTTTGGTCACCGGTGTTTTGGTAACACAATTGTGTCTTTGGACACCGGTGGTTTGGCACCACCGGTGGTTTGGTACCACACGGGTAGAAAAGGAGTTATGGATGGCTAGGTTGGGTGCATTATGCATATGTATTGCTTTGTTATAAATTGTGTAAGTATGTGGCATTTACCCGGAGAGGAATATGCACCGAGTCTTGGTGACTCACCTTCTCCCTTATATTTTTAGGTGATTCGTGAGATCGCGGAAATGGAGTGGATGAACTCGAGGAGGCCATGCAATAAATTTGGGTTCTACGTGAACTTTGGTTTGAGAACTTTAATTTATTTAAATTTGGTTTTATATTTATTTAAGTTGTAATAAGGCCTCTTAAATTATGATTTTGGATTATATTTATGCTTTGAATATGTTTAAAATATGGTTTATAAATTTCTTGATTATGAGCATAAATTGAGCATAAAGTTTTCTAAACTACACAACGCGATGGTTTTAAAACGTTACCATCGGGTAACATAAATCATTTGATAATTTTAACAACTTGAGTGTTTTCGATAATTTAAACGATTTTCAAATATTAAGTTTCTACATTCAAATGCAAATGGTTTTCAAAGTATTAAATTTGAGTTTTCTTAAAATGATATAAACGTTTTCTAACCTATGATTTATTCATTTATTTTAAAGTTTTACGTAATTTCAAAGTAAATTATTAGTTTTAACTTATTATACACTTGATTTCTACAAATATAGAATTTCAAAGGTTTTTCACAAAAATTTAATCGTAACTCATTTTTCTTCAAAATATTTTCCTCGGTGACATACCAGAATTGTGGCGTATTGACCGGTTTGGGGTGTTACAAATTGGTATCGAGCCTAGGTTTCAAAACTCTACTGTGGGTTATGGGGTTCAAAAAGTTTGTTTGAAAATACATGTTGTTTGGAAGTATGGCACCTTGAGTCTCCGCACCCAAATCAGTAAGTTCCTTATTTTATGTTTGTTAAGACAATGTTATGACTGTATTTTTGGTATTTATTTTGTGTGTTTGGTTTGGATATAGAAATTGTATGTATAAATATCGATTTGCTTTTGTGTTTAGTTATCTAGTTATGAGAAAGAAGTTTGAGATTTGGTTTATTAGTGTTATTAGATCGAGTCTTGCAGTGTGAGCGTAGTGTGGTAGGTTAGGACGTGTGATTGTTAGTTAGTTGGAAATTTCGAGGACGAAATTTCTTTAAGGAGGGTAGATTTGTAACATCCTAAATTAGGCCTAGTAGGATTGAGCCCAATGGGCCTTAGGCGTAGTAGCGTTTAAAATTTTTTAGAGAATAGGAGATCACTTAAGTGCAAGTTGGACCTTTTAGATAAGTGATTTTGAAGGTTAGGGGCTTCTATGAAGTCCCGGATCAAATATTAGCTTTGGGAAAATTTTGGTTTTAGGTGAAAAAACCTTGGAGGTTGGCGGGTAGGCCTTAAGAATAAAATGTGGAGGAAAATGACACAAGTGGAGTGTGTAGTGTAGTGGCAAAGTGACACCACAAGGAAGGAAGGAGGTCCAAGGTTCTAGTTGTAGTGTTTGCATTCCTTTTAGATTATTTTATTAAATGAATTTAGACCTTGGCCATAGGGTTATATTTAATTGCATGGTTTGAGGCACAAGGAGCTAGTTGGTAAAGTGGCTAGCAGTGTGGATTATGTTATAAGGAGCACAGGTTCAATCTCATGAGAAGCAAGGAGTATTTATTTTATGGAGTGGACGGTAAGAGTTTCAGCTTGAATTTAAACTCTCTCGACGAAGGATCCCACATCGGAAAGATACAAGGAATGAAGGTGAAGAGCTAGCTATATAAAGAGCATGCCGGAGAAGGGTTAACATACCTTGGTGGGCGTTGGGCACAGGAGTGGTCGCAGTACGGTTTAGCACCGAGTCCTATCGGTGTGTAACTCTCTTTACTCTAGTTGTAGAAATGCAAATGCCAAGTACCGGCCACGCAATAGTAGTAGCCACACGAGCATGCGAGTGCACGTAAAGGGGCTTGACGCGATAGTTGAGGCCATCGGTAGTATTCTTGTGGGTTGAAATTTGCTTGGCCGCGATGGGTCAAGGGCCCAATGGGCCCGTAGGTCGATAGAATAAATTGTATGATGATGTAGTATATGGTGAACTAGACTAGGTGAAACTTATATACGTGGATAGATTTGTGTTAGATGGGCCACACGAGCGTGTGGGCCCGAATGGGTTGAAATCGGGTTTTAGGCCCAACAGTCCGGTAAAGGAAGAAAATGGTAGTTGTGTCGCTCAAGGCTTACATGGGTTTTTAGAAAGGCCATTCCAGTGCTAAATTACTGAAATACCCTTGGGGTAAATTACGAAAATACCCTTGGTAGGTAAATTACTGTTATACCCTTAGAGGTTGGTTAACCTGATTATTTTGTATATTATTATTCTGATTATGATGGTAATTCGTTTCATACGTTATTTGATATATGTCTAGCATACATAACATACTGCATACACGAATTATTATGTCATATTGCATGGGTATGATGAGAGGAGGGGGAAGATTGATATTCGTGTCGACGGACACCGTTGTTTTGGTAACACATTGTGACTACGGTCACCAGAGGTTTGGTACCTCAGAGGTTTGGCACCTCATAGCGCCTCGTCCCTGTGGCTTAGCACCACCGTGGGTTGGCCCCACTTTGAGATACGGGATTGACGCCAGTGATTTGGTATCACACGATGGGTTGGCCCCATCATTCGATTTGTGTCTTCGGACACCAGTGGTTTGGAACCACCAGTGATTTGGTATCACATTCGTGTCTTTGGACACCGAGGTTTGGCACCTCATAGCGACTTGTCCCTGTGGTTAATTCCACCGTGGGTTGGCCCCACTTTTGAGATATGGGATCGTCTGGCAGTGATTTGGTATCACACGATGGGTTGGCCCCATCACTTGATTTGTGACTTCGGTCACCAGTGTTTTGGTAACACAATTGTGTCTTTGGACACCGTGGTTTGGCACCACCGGTGGTTTGGTACCACACGGTAGAAAAGGAGTTATGGATGGCTAGGTTGGGTGCATTATGCATATGTATTGCTTTGTTATAAATTGTGTAAGTATGTGGCATTTACGGGAGAGGAATATGCATGAGTCTTGGTGACTCACCTCTCCCTTATATTTTTAGGTGATTCGTGAGATCGCGGAAATGGAGTGGATGAACTCGAGGAGGCCATGCAATAAATTTGGGTTCTACGTGAACTTTGGTTTGAGAACTTTAATTTATTTAAATTTGGTTTTATATTTATTTAAGTTGTAATAAGGCCTCTTAAATTATGATTTTGGATTATATTTATGCTTTGAATATGTTTAAAATATGGTTTATAAATTTCTTGATTATGAGCATAAATTGAGCATAAAGTTTTCTAAACTACACAACGCGATGGTTTTAAAACGTTACCATCTGTAACATAAATCATTTGATAATTTTAACAACTTGAGTGTTTTCGATAATTTAAACGATTTTCAAATATTAAGTTTCTACATTCAAATGCAAATGGTTTTCAAAGTATTAAATTTGAGTTTTCTTAAAATGATATAAACGTTTTCTAACCTATGATTTATTCATTTATTTTAAAGTTTTACGTAATTTCAAAGTAAATTATTAGTTTTAACTTATTATACACTTGATTTCTACAAATATAGAATTTCAAAGGGTTTTCACAAAAATTTAATCGTAACTCATTTTTCTTCAAAATATTTTCCTCGATGACATACCGATTCTATTCGTGGCGTATTGACCAGGTTTGGGTGTTACAAGATAACTAATATCTGAGTTGTGAAACGTAGGTATGGTATTAACCATACTGAGTTAAGAAATGTAGGTATGGCATTTCCCATACAGAGTTGTGAAATGTAGGTATGGTATTTCAATGAGGAAAACCACTTGAGTTGTGAAATGTGATACTGAGCAACACCGTGAAGCTTGTCATGACCGACAGCTTGTGTGAGCAGACCAAATCTATAAGACGTTCACTAATTTGACAAAGTTTGGTAAGTGTTACATGGAATTATGTGATATAAGGAAATATGAGTTGATGAGACATGAACATAGAACTTGGTTGATGAATGAGTTCATTTGTGATTATATATTTGTACACCCTTGTGTGTATTATCCGTATGAATTAAATGAGTTAATGAGAAAAATTCTACTATGAAATAATCTAAAATTTGAAATGACATATTATGAAACCGTACTTGAAATACATTGGTATATCTTATATATGTTATTTGAGTTCATAATGTGAAAAGTAAATGTATGTAGAAATTTGAGATAATAATATCGGTACATGGAATCTGTTGGTGGGTACGTACATCCAAATTTACATGATAGATTTTAGTGAACATTGAAATTAGACTCAATAAGTGATTTTTCAATTTAAATTGTGTTTGGCAGGAAAAGTTAGTGAGTTGTGTGTTTATGAATTGTTACACGTATTTGTCTGAAATACGAGGAAATGATGGTACTTATTACATGAAAATATAAGATTGTGAAATATAAAAACATGGAATATGTTTGATAAATGTGTTTATTCATAATTATAGAATGAACTATACATATCAAGTGTACTATTTGTGTAAAGATAATGATTTTAAATTATCTGAAAGTGTTCTGTATTCTTTGGAAATGCCTCGTAACCTTGTTTCGGCAACGGATACAGGTTGGGGGTGTTACAACTAATGTCTTTGATCTGCTTCCTGCAACCTCAAGAATGCCAAATCTACTATTTTAATCTGCTCCCTACAACTTCAGGGATTGCCAGACTAATGTCTTCGATATGCTTCCTGCAACCTCAGAAATGCCAAATCTGCTATTTTAATATGCTCCCTACAACTTCAGGGATTGCCATACTAATGTCTTCAATCTGCTTCTTGCAACCTCAGGAATGCCAAATCTGCTATTTTAATCTGCTCCCTGCAACTTCAGGGATTGCTAGACTAATGTCTTCGATCTGCTTCCTGCAACATCAGGAATGCCAAATCTGCTATTTTAATCTACTCCCTGCAACTTTAGGGATTGCCAGACTACTGTCTTCGATCTGCTTCCTGCAACTTCATGAATGCCAAATCTGCTATTTTAATCTGCTCCTTGCAACTTCAGGGATTGCCAGACTAATGTCTTCGATCTGCTTCCTACAACTTTAGGAATGTCAAATCTGCTATTTTAATCTACTCCCTCCAACTTCAGGAATGTCAGACTGATGTCTTCTACCTTGCTACATTGTCCTCTAGAGGACATAACTTGTAGAATGGGTATATGCTTATATCTAGTAATTAGGATGCCTTGACCGAAATGTATCAAATGCTCCTAATTAGACATGCAATGATATATGAATGCAAAATATTATGCGAATGATTCCTATTTTAAGTGTCATCACTCATTTATCCATCAAAGTTTCCTCTTCATTCTTTACAAAGTATCAACCATATTCTGCTCAAATAATTTGCCCTATGGTAATTCTGAGTCCTTTCCACTTGAACCTTGGGACATGAAGTTTGATACCTCCCACTGCAACTTCAAGGAAATAACATTTGGTCTCTTCTATCCAATCTGTTACCACTCAGAGGTATAGAACTTGTACCGTTTTCCATCAATTTAACTTGTTACACCATTCCCTGGATGTATGAGTCTGAAATTTACATGAATGCAGGGTCTCCCGACAATGATCCCCTTTTATACTTGGATTGACCTTGTTTGTCATTTGTCGATATGGTATCACCAATGAATATTGTCTTATCTAATAAGAATCCGAAGAGATAATCATTTTTCAATGTTTCCAACCCTTAGGCTTGGTGAGTTCTGAATAATAGTCATGTTTCAGATTCCTCATATCATTTAGAAGTTTTTAGAGTAATATGCAAAACTCCTTTTATGAAAATGTTATTAGTCCATTAATCGTTATTTCAATATAAAATACTTGAAAAGGTCACAATAATGGACGAGAAAGAAATTAATCAGGAGCATAGCTAAAACAAATAAGTTAATCAAAGATCACCAATGCAATAAAAGAAAATTGATTTGGGTGTATCTTGAAAAGAATAAAGTAATCAAAGATAGAAAATTCAAAAATGAGTATGATAGGAGTTAGGTGCCCCAGATATCGCAGCTTGAGCTTCTCTGTTCAAACTTCTTGAGAACCATTTTAAACTCGATATGTGTTTAGGGGATTCGGAGTACTTTGTCGATGCCCCAAGGCGTAACATACTTCCTCATTGTTAATTCAAGCGTAACAAGACTACTGTATGCCCCACTTTTGATCAAAATATGAGCCGCTCTTTTCGGGTCAAAGCACCTCTGGTCTCAAAGCCCCCTTTGCGGGTTTTTGCCTTGGCCTCTCCTTTTTCTTTCTTTTTTTTTTTTGAGGCGCCCTTTACGAGTTTTCACATTGGTCTTTCCTCTTTCAGGTTAAATATTTCCTGACTGAACTTCAATTCACCGGATTGGGCAAGCCTTCGCCATCCATCTCGGTCGATATTGATGCTCTTCTAGAACAGTCCTACATAAGTCCTTCCTAGTTTGGCATATGCTTTCCTCTGGAATCGTTTTGTAGAAGAAAAATCTTTTAACATCAGGTTTTTTCGTGGAATTCCCTAAGATGAACTTCTTTAACGTAAGCTCGCATCATCTGGCCGTGACAAATAGCTTTTAACCTTTTCTTCAATTAGGTTCAATTGGCAAAATGCTTCAATTCCATTAACCAATGGGTAAAATGTTGCCCCAGCGAAGGTTTTGGCCGACGTTCAATAAGCCAGAGGGTAAATGATAGCTTCTTATGCCAATCCTTACAAGTCTTAATCACCCCCTTTTTTGTTGTTTTTCTTTTTGTATTTTTCCTTTTGGCAACTTTTGTTGCATTGTGATATGCTGTCTGATCTTTAGACAAACTATAACTTTGACTTTGTACAATTATGCATTATTAAACGTGATCCTTTATGGCATTCTTTGCTGGCATCTAATCCTTTTTTTTTTTGAAATTTGATGACTATCGACTTTGTAATATTGGCATATGAAGCAACATTCACCCTCTTAGTGAAATAGATGACGACCATGATGGTGAATCGATGTCAACTAGAAACATTTGACGAGATCGTCCCCATGACATCCATGCCCCACATATAAAAAAGTCCGTGAAGAGAATAGAAGAGTCACATAAATCTCCTCTTCTTCAATTTAGTATTTGCGGTACGATTGATGCAATCCCCTTCCATGGTAGACCAACAATGCTCGACCCTCATGCTTAGCCCATGTATTAGTGGCCTAGGTATGTCCTGATATGATCATGCAAAAACATCTTTGAATTCTTGAAAATAACTCAATTATGTCTCACATTAGTTCTGTGATGAGCTAGGCTACAATCTTCACCACTTTTCTAGACTCATAATATTCACTGACCCTTTGTAGAGTAAGATCTATTTTTCATCATTCTTAACAAATCAAAAGATAAATTACAATCTCTGTCATCTTCAAATTCCTTATATTCCCTAGACCTATATCTCATTCAAAAAGGGAGTCAGTAACAACGTCGTTCATGTCGTTGATATCTAGGTACCTAGGAACGAAGGCAAAAAAATCGAAGAACAAATGATTCTAAGGATGATTATTTGGATAGTATGGTCATGAATAAAGAATGAAAGAATATTGGTAAAAAAAAACAAAAGAATGTACTGTATGAAAAATAAAAAATATTCATTTAAGAAAATGCATTTTATTGAAATAAAATTTCAGACACAAGGCTATTTCATAAAAGGGTTCTTATTGCCTCTAGGCTTAAGGCAACAAGCATGTTTTGAATATTACTCTAGATCAACTTTAAAAATATAGGGATCTCTTCCACAGTCTCATTATTCAAAACACTCCCAAGTACGTAAGGGCTTGAAAACTTCGTTCTTTGGTTCCCTTTTCATTTTTGATTTCTTCAAGGAGTCGCAACTTTCTTGTCTCCTCCTTCAATTACCACATTTACTACCTCGTCAAAGTGATCAAATTTTGATGAATTGTCGAACTTCACAATTCCCATTTTAATGAACCTTTCGACCAACTTTTTAAACGTAGTACAGTTTTCAATCGAGTGGCCCGTTATTCCCTCATGGTAGTCGCATTGAGCGTTGAGTCATACCATTTAGGATATGGGGGCTGTATCAGCTTTAGATAAAATGGAGACACCATGTGTGCATCAAATAAACTTTGATATAACTCATTATACGTCATCAGGATTGGCATAAATTGAAAATTTTAAGAGTTTTGTCTTGGGAAAACCTGATTGCTTGTAGTTACCCGCCTTGGCTGGTTTACTGTAATCGGCTCTGAATGGCTCTTGTTATACCTACCGACACTATTCGCTTTCTTTTCCTTCTTTTTCAGGGCCTTTGAGGTCCATTCTCCTCTTTCCTTTGTTTCTACCAAAGCAACCAATTTTGCTTGATCATCGTTTGTGTTAAAACCTATTGGGGAGTAAACAATGTTTTCCTCATCCTCATTGACACTGTTGTCCACTGAGCCACTCATTTTTTCAAGTCTTTCATCCAACAAATGACTCAACTGGCCAATTACATTTTTTTGAAATTCTCACATGTCTTTTTGAATTTTGGACAATTGCTCTTGCATCTATATTTGTCTTTGCTTTCCAATCTTTATTCCATGTTTTCTAGGTTAACTGAAATAATTTTACCTAATTAGGGTCCTTTTGTAAAAGTCTAATGCAAATGATACAATGTAATGAAAATGCATGAATGCAAAGAGGTATCGATTTTGATTCAACTTCATTTTAGAAAATTTTATTAGAAAACAAAATCCTTTACATAAAATGGACTACAAATATGCTTTCGCCCTAAGTCCTAAAGTTTTTATTTTTCTAAGCAATGAAGCTAGCTCTTGACTACGATCGGACTATAGCTTATATTTCATGCTCAACGTATTAACCTGTGATGCCAAAGTCTATAGATAATCAGCTACCTCTCGAATTTGAACTATTGCTTCACCCATGAGGTAATACCGACTTCTAACTTGGTCATGGGAATGGTGAAGGTCTTCCTTCCAACGCCTTTTTCTTGTTTCAAGAAGCTCTATCTGAAGTTCACAATTGTGTAATGTTGTTGCTAACTCCTTAATCTTACCTTTTAGGCTTGACTTTAACTCGATCACGGAAGTATGGCTTTGATAGTGATGAAGAGATAATCCAAGCTTAGCATTGATCTTCAGAAGAAGATTTGTAAAGTATTGATTATACACACTAGCTGGTGTCATACACTAAGTCACAATGCCATACTTAGAAAGATTCTTACGCTTCAATGGCTCATAAAGATCAGAATTTTTCCTATCAAGGAGTAGACAAAGAAGAAACTGCGGAGCTCCAAGAAGTTTAAATTGTATCTGTTCAAATATTTTTCCAACTCTAACCACAGGTGAAAGGCGTTTATTCTGGTTCATCTCTTTGAATATATCAAATGGGGGATCAATATGAATTCCTTTCATTTCTCACAACGAATCAAATCCCTTGTAATGTTGTTTGGTTTACAACGAGGAGCCGAGAAGTTTGGTAGTGGACCTATAGTAAATAAACTTTTTTCACCATCATATGCAAAATTCCTTCCATCCAAATCATTTTTGTAGGTCTCATGCACCTTGTCAATCACTTTCCTTCCAACACCTTTACTATCCACAAGGCGACCATCTTCATTTGAAAGAGAAATGCTGTAATGGTAGAAGTGCCCATCCATATTCCCCACGCTCACTTTGAAGTGATTGGTAAGAATAGTTACCTTCTGCCCTTTTAATTCCAACACCACGCCTTGCCATAGGGTGTCGTACAATCTTCTTCGCATTCGATTCTGCTTTGATCAGAATAACATCAAGAGGCACAAGTGGCAAAAGAGGCAGGGATTCCAGCGCTGCCCCATTTCCCTCTTACTCAAATGAATCCATACCCTGAAGTCCGAAGAGAAAAAAACCAAAATATATATATGAAACAAGAAACCCTTAGGAACTCAAAGAGACAGCAAAATTCTATGACCCTCTTTCTCTAATTGTCTTTGCTCTGACCATATACGAACGACTGCATTGTTTTCCACTTTATCAAGGAATTCGTTCTCCATAACCAACTTTCTAACTCTAGAAATTGACCATGAGTCGACACCTCTTTAAATATGAAATGACATGCACAAAAGGATGAAACATAATAAGTTAGTGTTGCAACATATAAAGCAAGCAAAGTAAATAAACATCTAATTGGGTAACTACTAAGGTTCGACGTAGTTCTACTTAGGGTGGACTCCTAGGTTCTCTACGTGTGGTTTCAGCTCTAAAGTTGAGGTACCCGAACCAGTAGATTCCTCGATCCTCACCATTATAGGCTCATATGGACCAAGTTCGGTTCAGGGAAATACATTTCCCTATGGCCATGCGGAAGTGAAAACTTCACGAAGACATAGGTATAGATGTATTCCAGAAGCAATCCACTAGCCCATGTGGAGGTGAAAACCTCACGAAGGCATAGCTTCTCGCTCCCACTTAAGGGTGCGACCACGATGGTCATGCAGTGCAATGCAGAAAGATATATTTAGAACCACATGCAATAAAAGGATTGTGGTTTTTTAAAAACCAGAATTTTAAATTCAGACAAAAGGACATGAAATTATCAATTTTACGACTTGACTCTCTTATTGTCTCTAGTGGAGTCGCCAAGCTATCGAAACCATTTTTAAAAGTTTTGAAAAAAATGGGATCGACTTTGAAAAATAGAAATGGAGTCGCCACCAGTCATTTTTTACATAGATGTGATTGGATCACCTTGTAAAACGTTTTATTTCAAAATATTTGATTTTGGTCTACGATGTACGAGAAAACGTGAAGGATCGAATTGTAACACGCGCAAGAATAGAGGACCAAAATAAAAATAATCCCACCCTCCTAAAAGCGGTCTTGCTCGAATGTGGACCAAATTGCAACAGAGGAAAATTATTAGGCAAAATTGGGAATAAAATAAATTTAATTATAAAATAGTATAAAAACGGAGGGGCTAAATGTGCAATTATCCCCTCCATCAAAAACACGCTGTCGGGTCGAGGCGCGGGTCAGCCCCCAAAACGACGTCGCTCTAGGCGTTAAAGGGGCTGCCCAAAACGGCTCCATTTCTGTTTTATATAAAAGGGACATTTATGATTTTTTTTTTCATTCTTGCAGCAGCTTTAAAAAAAAAAAAAACAAAAGGGATTTCCCTTTTTCTCTCAAGCTTGGGCGATTTTTACCATAGGTCCAATGAAAAGCTTGGCAAACCACCACGCCTGCGGTGGTCAAGCTCTTAAAACAGATTAAAATTTTCTCTTTTTTTTGTATTTTAATAAATATATCTTATATATATAAGAGTAAAAAAAATAAAAATAAAAAGAAGTATTCAAAATAAAAATAATAAATAAATAAAAACCTTTGTGCTTTATGAACTGAATACGTCTTTGTATTGTTTTGTGTATTCGTATCTCTGTATCTGTGTACTTTTTCGATTTACAGATTAGGGGTTTTTATAACCCGAAAATAAAATAGGAAAGAAAATATTTTGCCATATTGCTGCTGCGTTTTCCTTTCTTGTGCAGATGAACGACGGTAGGCTCGGCGGTGATGAGGCGATTTGCGCAAACTGCGGCGCGACTGGTGGCCTGGGTGCGAGGCAAGGGCTGCTTGCGGCGCGATGCTTCCCTAGGGTCTCAAAAGCCCTCGTTTCTAATTTAGGTTTTGGGCCTTTTGGGCCTTGTAGGTCAGTTGGGTTAGGGTCTGTTAGGTCTTTTTTTCGAGTCTGGGTTTTGATGTAACTGGGCTACGGGTTTAGTTTGGGTTGTTGGGTATCTGTTTGGGCTTGGTTGGGTTTTGGGCTGTGTAAATGGACTGTTCAAATAAACATTTTTTTTATTTTTGGTTTTATTCTGATTTATTTCATTCAGATGGGCCCGAACGAAAATGGGTCTCTACATATATATATATATATATATATATATATATTTGTATAAATGTATAAATGTGTAAATTCTAATTAAAGTCATTTAAAAATTTAATTATATTTCATATATTATATTTTTTTTTCAAATACACTTCTAAAATATTTATTTAAAATATTTTTACCCTTCTAAAATATTTATTAATTTTAAATTATTTTAAAAATTATTTTTTCTTCTTCTTTATTAAAACAATATTTTTACTATTAAATTATACTTGTGGTGCAACATGTAATTTCGTTGATTGGAGTAAACTTTTGTACCCTTCTAAAATATTGAATTATTTTTAAAATTATTTTTGGTATTCTTCATATTTATTTTATGGTTTATATTTAGGATTCTTATTATCCTTTCAACAAGTCTTCTTTAATTTTGTATTTCTTTTTAAAATTTGTTTAAAAATTATTTTTTGGTACTCTTCATATTTATTTTATGGTTTATATTTAGGATTTTTATTATCCTTTCAACAAAGTCTTCTCTAATTTTGTATTTCTTTTTAAAATTCGTTTAAAAAGAATTTCTTATCTTTTGTTATTAAAAAATCTTATTATTAAATTCAACTAAAGTTCTTTTTCCTTTTCGTTATTAAAATTATTTTTCTTATTAAAATTTAAATTAAAGTACATTAATAATGAGAAAATAATAATTAACAATTAAAAAAGGAATAAATTATGATAAATAAGAAAATTCTTATATGTTAAATTATTAAAATGCTAAAATTTGCCTCAGCAATTAATAGAAACTATAATAGTAAAATTGATTGTAAATTTTGTAATTATAAGATTAATAATTTTAAAATTATAATGCATGATAATAATACTAGTAATAAACCATTGATTAAAAATTAGTATATGATTGATAAAAAAAAAAAAAGTAGTATCTTTTCATGAGGTTTAATTTCGACTTAATGATATTGAAAATTTTGGTCAATCAAACATTGCTATTAATGATTGGATGACATGAGAACGTAATAACATGTATCATATTTACGTAACAAAATTAATTAAATGTCGACGTGTCATTCACGTGTACGTAATGTTAGTAAAGTTAAAAAAGTTTAATTTTTTCATTCATTTTCAAGTGATTTGACAAAAAAATATAAATTTAAAAGTTAAAAGAGACATAAAAAAATAAATGAAAAACTAAAATAATATTTTGGAAGAAATACAAGGACATAAAAACAAGATTTGAAAAAGGACATTCAACAATTCCCTCGACCTATGGACCTTAGCTTTGGCTAAACTGTTAGATTTTAATATACTCAAAAATATGTTAAATGTAGTAGTAGTTGAGACCAAGTTCTGCAGCAGAAGAAATCAAATTTCTTAAAGATTTTGGTGCTTTAAAATGATGTGGAACTGAAATATATTATTGGATGTCATTAGGCCCATTCAACTTCCATTGGGCCTTCAAGGTGGTTGCAGGTGCTCGATTATGCTTCTAGACAATGGTGCTTATGTTTGGTTGTTTTTTAGACTAGACCACTATAAGTTGAATGATGCTTTGCATGTTTCATCTTTTTATAAAAAAAATCTACTTTATTTGGGAAAAAAGGGAAAGAATAATTGGCTACTAAATCAATATGTGTTGTGTTTAATGAAGAAAAGGAGCACATAATAAAAGAGTGAAGGGATATGGAGGTAATACATAGTTCTAGAACAGATGTTTTGGCAAAGACGTGAGATACAAGACATTCAAAGATTCATGTGCTTTCTGTTCTCCACTTTCTCAAATTTTAGAATATTAATTTATTCTTTCTTCTTTTTGGTCCAAAAGCAAAATAGAATAGGTTCTAAGGCTATGCTAGTTCTTGTTCTTTAATTTACCTTATCAGAACCAACATTTATTTATGTTCAGTAAATTAAGGTTTCAGTTTTCTCAAAATTTGTTGACATGGAACATCAAGTAGAATTTGTTGATCGCATTAGGGTCTAAATCTTATGTTATTCTTCTTTCTACTTTTGTCTCAGCTGGAGCTACAAGTCTGTTTTATATTAATTTCTATGTAGTTTCATAATTAATAAAAATACAATATTTTCATTAAAGTAATGGCATCCGCCACAGTCTAGTAATTATTGAGATTTCGTATGCAATTTCTTCCTTCCTCTTAATTTTAAAATTGAATAAATTAATCCCTTTAAAAAATTAAAATAATTTAATTTTGTCAATTTTAAAAGTAAATAATTAATGATAATTAATCACGACCTTAATATCATCTATAGGTTATACACAATTTTGATAAATATAATAATAAATTTAACCTTTAATGTTTATATATTTTATCATTTTGGCCTTAATTTTAAAAAGAATCAATAAATTCTATCTCAACATTTACACTTTTACAAAAATATTACGGAATAAATTTATTAAATTAAGACTATATTGACATAATGTTTAAACTTCGTGGGCTAACTTTATTTTTATACCAATCAAAATCGAATACCATTGATGAAAAGCATTACTCTTGTGAAAAAGGATCAATTTGTTCAATTTCAAAATTAAAAGGAACTGAAGACGGGAGATTTCTATACAGAACTGTTAATCCAATTCAAGACGAAATCAAAATGTTTCAAAAATTTGTAATATTTGTATTGTACCATAAGTTAACGGATTTGAGAACAGAAGAAAAGATGAGAACTCAATCGTCTTCCAGAAAGAGCTGATGATCACTTACAAGTACAACGGTCGAACAAGTAGTAAAAAAATCACTCAAATTCAACGAAATAGAAGAAAAAAAGATTCATATTTGAAATTATACACATATAAAAGCATGTAACACTCGTACGTAGCTTGGCTGGAGTTATATAATAAGCTAAAATGACGAAACGACAATGACGTTAGTGAGTCGCTGAGATCAAGTTCAAGATTACGTATGTTAATCTGCTGATCTCATATATCTCGGTATTTCACGTGGTTTCGCACATTTTAAGTTGCTAATTTACCAAACCTCGATTCTTTTTGTTTCAATAAAAATGGAAGATATTCCAAAAGCAGTTCCCTGTGGTTGTTTCAGTCAAGGATTCTTAGGCAAATCTGCACCATTTATGCCTCTGTTTGGAGCTATATATATGAACTAGTACTTTGATCGAACACCTTAAGGTCATATCTCAACTCTTACAAAGACTACCGGAATTCCAGAGATGGGGCTTAATCAGAAAGTTGAAGATGGATCATTGAGAGAAGCAAAGAAAGAGAGGGCAACTGTGTTTCCAGGAGAAAGAAAGTTAGTGAAAAAAATCATGTTGGATACAATGGTCCAATGTGTTTCTTCTTGCTGTGGCAGATGCCTCCATTGTTGCTTTCAAGGATCTACATCCAACAAGCAGCAGGGTAGTAACGACGGCTCAGTGTCGACGGAAGAAGCGCTGCTGCTACCCAAAAACAGAAAATTAGTTTGAAAACAAATAATATACAATTAGGCTTAATTGCTATATCCATGCAATGTATTTTATCAAAAAAAAAAAAAAAAAACATGTCTTTCGAAGTCTTCTAAACAGTTTTATCATTATAATTATGATCCTAAGTTCTTTAGGATTAACATATCCTAATTTATGTAAACTAATTTAAGCAATTCTACTTTTAACCAATTAATTAATTTATTTATTTTAATCGTATTTGTATCTTGATTTATATGGAGCGGTGATCAAGTGCATAACCAAAAGGGGTAGTGAGTAGACCTTAACTTCCCTTAGCTCAATACTTTCCTTCCGAAAATTAAAAGATTCAATTTAAACTTTTTTAACCTCAAGTTAAATAAAAAGTAGTACTTTTAGCCCTTTCGAAAATTTAATAATTTAATTCAAGCATTTTAATACAAAATTTTTAGTTTTGACCTCCCAATTTTATAATCTTATCTCGGTCTCTTTTAAACAAAATTTCTAGCTTCATCAAATGATTAAAGCTCTTGTGAATATTTATTTGACATGAGTTTAGACCCTGTTACTCTTACCTTGTTGCGAAGTGGCCATTCAAGCAATGGCGAACTCAGGTCGCAAAGTTGTGAGCTTATCCAAACTTGCGAGCTCATCCAGATATGCAAGCTCATTGAAAACTACAAGTTCATTCACAATTGCAAGCTCAAACATAATTGCAAGTTCATCGAAAGCTACGAGCTTAACCAAAGTTACGAGCTCACCAAACATGTGAGCTTAGCAAAGATGCGAGCCCAACCAAGATTTATTAATGTGCAAACCACCTTGCGAGCTATCTAGTGCAAGGTGTTAAGGGTTTTGACGTGCCACCAAATGAAGTGGGAGCGGGGTTCGCAAGTGCAGAATTTAATATGTTTTTGCTTAGTCTGTTAGTGAAGGTAACTTGTTAAAATAAGTAGAGTTAGTATTGAAATGATATTATTAGGTAATAATTTCTCTTAATCAGTTTGTGTACAAGTTTTGTTTTTACTTTTTCAAGATACTAGTTGGATTAGTTGATTACTTGTAAGAACTCATCATATATATTGCAATTTTTGGAATGAAAATACAAGTGAGATTGATTGCAGTTTATTCCATTTGCTAAGTGTGTGAATTTTTCTTTTTTGTTCTTGTTTTCTCTTACAAAGCACCAACATATCTATTGTTGGGAAATGTGCTCATACTGTAGTAAATATGTAATTGTTTTCTATGTATTTGAATGAGTAATAAATAAATTTTACATTTCATGTTATGTATTTTGTATTTCTGTTTTTCATATTTTGCATAATAGCGAAATTGTGACAAGCAAATATTAGCTCATTAATTGTCTAAGTTCAAACTAATGATAAGTGGCATTGTTAGAACATTTACATTGCGAGAAAGACAACTTACTTCAGTAGATAATCTAAACGATTATGCAATCCCATAAAAGAATCAAAGTGAGCATTTGATTCAAATACTGAGAAGGATTATTATGTCGTCTACAATTCCAATTGAGAAGTTGACTCCACGGGTAAAAACATAGATGTATTCATTGGCAGAACGATACATTGGACTGGACAGCGGCATCCTGGTGGCCAGCGACGGTTGGTTGTCGGTGGTTGAGCAGTGAAAGAGTTATATTCCTATTAGAATGTTACCAAGAGTTTGATTTCAAATTAATTATTTTAAAAATAATATTATTTTAATAGTTTAATATTAAATTAAATTTAATACTTATCTTAATAGTAATTTATTAATTTAATATTAAAGTGATTATCTTAATTTTAAATTTAATTTAATGTTTATCTTGTAGATAAACATTCTATTATTTTAATAAGATTTAATATTAAATATTAGATTAAATTTAATATAAAAGTGATTATTTAGCAAATTTCTAGAGATATTTTTTTGATTTACAACTTGACCCAAAAGTTTAGAGAAATTGCAAAATTACCTCACTGGTAATTTTGTGAAAATTTTTCTGATTTGAAGCAAAGCCCACACTCGGCAGACGTGAGCTTGAGGATAGCGGAAAAGACTACTCGGTCAAAGCGCTCATGCTAAACGAATAAAAAATGTACAATTTTGATTAAATGTTTATTACTTTAGATATCACTACCAAGATCTTGTTTTGGAAAAAAATTTAGAACTTCGATTTTTCCTAAATTTATTTCTTTCTAAAAATTTTGATATGAAAGATATGAGTGATGCGTCTTATATCATTGACATTAAGATTCATTGTGATAAACATTGCGATATCTTAGGTCTATCTCAAGAAACCTATATCAACAAAGTTTTAGAAAGATTTCAGATGAAAGATTGTTCACTGAGTGTTGCTCCTATTGTGACGGTGATAAGTTCAAATTCAAACAATGCCGAAGAAAGAATTTGAGAAGGAGCAAATGAAAAATATTCCATATGCTTCTATTGTTGGAAGCCTAATGCATGCTCAAGTCTACACAAGACCTGACATTGCATTTGCAGTTGGAATGTTGGGAAGATATCGAGTAATCCAGATATTGACCATTGGAGAGCTGTAAAGAAAGTTTGAGATATTTTAATGGGACAAAGGACTAGATGTTTACATACAAATGATCAGACAATTTGGAGGTAATTGGCTACTCTGATTCAGACTTTGTCGGCTGTGTTGATTTACGTAAATCAACATCAGGTTACATATTTATGTTTGATGGCTTAGCTATATCTTGGACCGAGCATCAAGCAATCCTTAACGGCTACTTCCACTATGGATGGAGGCTGAGTTTGTTTTATGTTTTGAGGCTACCTCACATGGAGTATGGTTCAAGAGTTTCATTTTTGGGCTTAGACTTGTGGATTCGATTTCTAGGCCATTGATGATATATTGTGACAATTTAACTGCTATCTTTATGACTAAAAACAACAAAAGTCGAAGTCAAAGTAAACATATCGACATTAAGTATTTAGACATAAGGGAACGTGTTAAAGAAAAGAAAGTGATTATTGAGCACATTAGCACTAAACATATGTTAGCTGATACTTTAACTAAAGGCATGTCATCACACAAATTTAAGGATCATGTTATCACTATGGGACTTGTTCCCACCTTGCAAATTTTTGTTATAAGAACGATTATAATGAAACTCCGTTAAGTTTGATGTTCTCATATTTTCTGTGTACATTAATTTGATTATTTCAAGAAATGTCACTAAATTTTGGACCTGAAATAAACATTGAGTTTATTCATTAAGAAATTTGGGCTAAAGTGTTAAGGCATGATGTATATATAGTGATATATGGAAGATACTACTCAAATTCTAAGAGAAATTATTGCCATGATTCATGCATTATGTTTCGATTTTAAGTTTTCAAGGGTAATACGAACCAAGTGGGAGAATGTTGGAGCCAATTTTGGTTCATGGGTATAACCTAAGTTTGCTGGCCATTTCCACTTTTGTTGCCCAACTTCCACATCTTGTATGTGTGATAGTTGGTTTTTATGTGACAGTGAGGCATGTGATTGGTGGTTTTTGATAGGGAACCACCACTATAATTAAATACCCTCAAGCATAAGATCTCTAAACACCAAAACTTTTTTCTGAAAACAATTCCATCTAGTGAGGTTTTCGAGTGCTTAAAATGCTTTAACGATTTTATATTTTTCAAATTTTGTGTTTTCATAAAGCTAAATACGATGTCTTCATCAGTTGATTGACGCGCTTGAAAAGTGGTGTTACAACATCTAGATTTTGGCATTTGGTTCGGACAATGGTGGAGGTATTTTTGTTCAATTTTTCCACTGCTTACATTTTGTTTAAAACGTGATTTGTGCTTCCATAGTGTTCATCAATAATAAACAAACAAACAAACAATATATATATATATATATATATATATATATATATATAGGAAGGATCTATTTACATAATTTAAAAACTAAAGTAATTTTTTTCCATAACTATTTATATGATTAAGATTTTAATGATCGAACCGTTATATTTCATGATCTATTTATGTAGATTATCATGCCAAATTTGATTTAGTATGCACAATACAATTAAAATGTAAATATTATATTAAAATAAATATATGATTTAGTGGTAAAATCAATGTTTTATTGATGTTAATAGCATAGATTCAAGTCTAACCATATGCAACATTTTTATTGAGTTTTTTTAAATAAAAAATCAAAATATCCTCAAATAATATAATTTTTTAAATACGGAATGGTATTTTTGTAATTTTGCTAATCTAATTGGTACATGATTGACTTTTGACACAAATTCAGCCAGAGCTTTTATTAATAGTAAGTATATATACACAAATATATAAAATGTATATAACAAATATAGTTATTAAGGTTTCATATAGAAATAAAATGTTGCTTTACTTTAAATGATAAATGAAATTTTTTATATGCATGGTATCATTGGTTTAAATCTTATTATGGATAAATTTTATTGGTTTATAAAATATATAAAAAAAAAACAATCACATATATATAAATATATATATAAAAAACAATCACATATAACTTACTTTGCATATAATAAGGTTTTTTTGGTAATTGCGAACTGAATTTAGACCCAATTGATGGGTAACATTAACTCAATAATATGCATAATAAATAGTATACATATAAAACAATAAACGAGTTTTAAATGATTTATTAAGTAATCTTTAAATAAACATAAATGAACTTGTTCATGAATATAAATGAATTGAACAAACTTTGTATGTGCTTGGATCATTTAATAAACTTCAAAATCTTGTTTATATTATTTTATTTACCTTAATAAACAAATATATATGAAAAAAACTAAATTTCATTTATAGTACTATTCAGAAAAGATTGGTTCCAATATATCAAACGAACCCTAGGATTGTAGCAATTAGAAGACGGCCAATTTCAAGTGCCATGAAATAGCCCAAATCTAACAGAAAATCAAATAACCACACCAAGAAACAACACATCTCGTGGAGTTGTTTTCAATATAACCAAAGTTGCAGTGTCTTAGATTTGTAAATCAGTTGGGTTCAGGTGCAGGTGAGTCTCAGCACTGGACAGCCTTACCTTGGTAGCCACCAAGTACCTTGAAGCCCTCGCCAAGTCGGCTGCATCATTCTCCAACGTCGCCAACCTCCTTAACCTCATCAGTGCCCTCCACAATATGTCCTTCCAGGTGGGTTTTAGAGAGTGGTTGCGCCTCTCTAATTTTACTACTGAAGATGAAACACCTCGAGGGCTGTTTTATTTACTACTGAATCTTACATCTAAGCAACAAAATATAAACACCTAAAATGTCCCAAAACAAATTTAAAATAAACAAAGATCACAAATATATGTATACATATATATATAATTATCTGGTTTCTTGCTAAACAACTACACCGCCATTGTTGTGAAACCTTGGCTACTGTTATTAGTAGAAACATCTATGTTTCTCCCAGTAGAAACTCTGTTTCCTCCAAATGAACAGCAACTTCAGCCCATGGATGTTCGCACCTGAGTCTTAGATCCTCAAGCACTTGTGCAACTTCCTTCATTGAAGGCCTCTCTTCTCCTTTTACGTTTAAACACTTCTTTGCTAGTTTAGCTACTCCTTTAATCTGCTCAACCGCTCCTTCTTTCGCCACTTATATCATCTAGAATCTCAAACAATCGATCATTTTTCAACCATAGAACAAAATGGTTCGCTAAGTTTCTTTCTTCTTCAGGCCTTCAAAAGAATGCGCAGTTTTGCCCGTTAGCAGCTCAACTAGGACTACACCAAAGCTGTAGACATCGCTTTTTTCTGTCAGTTGCGCTGTACACAAGTATTCAGGGTCTAAATATCCAAGAGTTCCTTGCACCATTGTTGATAACTGAGTTTGATCCATCGGAACTAATCGTGAAGCTCCGAAGTCCGAAACCTTTGCAGTATAATTGTCGTCCAGGAGGATGTTTGTAGGCTTCACATCTCTATGAATGATTGGTATAGAAGCTGTAGAGTGCAAATATGACAACACTTGCGCTGATTCCGTAGCTATTCTTAAACGAATTCCCAAGAAATCAAAGAAGCTTTGTCTTCACAGTGGATGTGTTTGGATAAGGTGCCATTGGAAACAAATTCATAAACCAACAAGGGGACCTCAGTCTCCAAGCAACAACCTAAAAGTTTGACCACATTTCTATGGTTTATTTGGGTGAGAATAATAACCTCATTGATGAACTGCTTAGTTTGGTTTTGTTCAACAACTTTGGATTTCTTGATAGCTACTTCAGTGCCATTCTTCAGGATACCTTTGTAAACAGTGCCGAACCCTCCCTTTCCAATAATTTGGTTCTCATCATAGTTTTTGGATGCATTCTTAAGCGCTTCTGCAGTGAAAATCTTAACGGTTTCAGTTGATACTCGTTGTTCATGTAGCTCTTGCTGTAACAGTAAGCCACCATTTTGCTTAAAGAACTTCTTTTTCATGTTGAGTAGCTTTCTTTTCTTGTTTATGAAGAACAACCATGAAGAACCCACGATAACAACCAGCACACATAAGCTAAAAACTGCCATAAAACAGAAGCTAAAATGTTGGAAATGATCTAAGCAGTATGTGTTATATAAAAGCTAAAGTTAGAATCGATCCAATACGTTAGAAAACGCATACATTGAAACACCTACCAATAGAGATTTTTATGACATTTGCTTGATTTCGCATGCAGCCCTTTCGATCTTTTTCGCCATCCCCATAAAAGCCTTTTGAGCAAAAACAATTATAACTTCCAGAAGTATTAAAACAATTCCTTTCAGAAATACAATAGTGTAGGCTCGAATCTTTGCACTCATCAATATCTGATAATCATAAAAAGAAAACAGATCACTCCTAAAGTGGCAAAAAAAGGAGCAGAACAATGAAAAAGAAATGGTAGTATGATCATATTATAGATACCTTGGCAACCATCGTGATGATATGGGTTTCCATAGTAGCCATCGTTGCACTTGCAGAGATAACCGGACCTGTTTTCAGGGTTGTAGCAGATACTATTTTGTTTACAGGCATAATCAGGTTTATGCTCAGATAGACAGATACATTGCAAGGTTCATTTCCAATCGCCCAATCAAGCGCCATGGGAAGAAAATGTTTATGCGCCAACTCACCAAAACTTTTATCGCTGAAACTGAACTTGCTCTCGTCTACAACAAAGGCGTAGCTACAAGGATTGAAGTCCCATACACGTGTATGGTTGTAGTAGCTTATTACTGACATGTTAAGATTCTTAAGTCCACTAGGAATGGAGACTTGGCAACATCCTACACCTGAGCAAGAACCATTAAGGTGGAAAGCGTCCGTTTTCTCGCAATATGCCATGCAGCCGGTAAAATATGTATTGTTGTTATGCTCACGTTCAGCCCAAATTTGCGCCTTTGTGTCGCAACCAACAGCAATGAACTTGTTTCTATCATTTGAGATGGTAAACATGGCCGCCCAAAGCTGAGGGAAATTCCAGTCCGCTTTTGTTCCGTTGTGGTTGTAACAATCCTTCGCTACATAATTCAAGATTTCCACCTGACCTTCAAGTGTTATGTTAGTGACTTCTAAGTTACCATGCAACAATTGTGGTCGAGAGGGGCTGACAGACGTGTTGCAAGTGATTAGAAAGTCCTCGTTCAAGTAACACCCTGGAGTCATGTCGAAAGGATATGGAATGCTCAGGTTTGCACACTCATGTTTGCAACCTGGCAAGGCTTGAGAAGCCACTGAAGATCCTGCTGCAAGCAAACAGCTGAAAAGTATCAATTGTAGCCAGCGTTGCCATATGAGGATTGGCACTTGGCACACAATATTCCCACACTCCCTCCTTACACTCACTCTATTTAATAAACTTGGTTTAGTTGATTTTTCAACTTTTGGTGATCATCTAAGGCCTCCTTTGGTTCATCAGTTAGTGTCAGTGAGGTGCAGTTGAGGGTATCAAACACTTTGGAATCTTTGTTTGGTTCAACAATTTCGATCCGATGAAAGGTGATTTCACCACACGGTATCTTTGAAACGTGGCTGGAGGTTTCAGCCCCAGTGAGATATTTTGTATTTTCAAGAGACAAAAATATCCTTACTTTTAGTTATTATTTTACCATTTTATCCTTCAAACTTAAATTAATTTCTTTCCAAATCTTATTTGTTTTGATTTGGGAGCGAAAACAACTATTTTCTTTTTCATATTTGAGAAGTAAAACACTTGATTTCTCCTTTTTTGCTTTGTTCTTGGTTGTGGCTGCTTTTTAAGGTATTTTCATTAATTTCTTGTTATCTCTAGTTCGCTTCTTCTACTCTTCTTTGTCGCAGCTTGTTATTATTATTACTATTATTTTTGGAAGCAAGCTTGACTTTTTTGTTTTTCATATTTGAGAAGTAAAACACTTGATGTCTCCCTCTTTTTGCTTTGTTCTTGGTTGTGACAACTTTTTGAAGGTATTTTCATTAATTTCTTGTTATCTCTAGTTTTGGCTTCTTCTACTCTTCTTTGTTGCAGCTTTTTGAAATGTTATTATTTTGATTCTTTGAAGAGTTTGTTTTGGGACATGGATAGGAAAAGTAATAGAACGTGTATTTGCTTTCTAATTTCCTATACTAGACTAGAGGTGAATGTTATCTATTGAAATTAATTCTTGATCACCTTACCTATGCTCACCTTGTAGCAATGATGCCATTTGTGTTTTTGGCGCAAAGTATCTTTGTTTCTACTTGATGCTTTTGTATGTAATTTTTTTTATTTTGTGTATATAATTTCTTTTCATTCTTTCATTTCTTTACCCTTTTTATGTTTCCTTTTGCTTCCATTATAAATTAAAATGCAATTTTAAAACTTTAAGGAATACTCGTGTTTCTGCATTGCGGTGAAATTAATAAGAGACCTTTGAAAAGCCCCGGTTTTTTATTTTGAGAAACTATCGGTATCTGAATCATCCCAAAGAGGTATGTCTTTTCCTGATTAAATTCAAGCGTCATTTTTAATTTGCATGCTCCATAATTTAGAAATTTCTAAAACTAAGGAAATGATGTTGTTTATTATTAGAGGAGTTGAAGAGTAGTCATGTTTGTGGTGAATCACAGGGGCAGTAGTCATGTTTGTGGTGTGTGAGTTGGCAGTGGTTTACTTATTGGTATCACTATTTCTTCATAGCTACATCTTTCTCCTGATGATATATTTTCAAAAGTTTATGTCATACTTGGCTTATATCTTATAATCCATCAATACATCAACATGTTTTCTGGGCTAGTTTGGAGCTAAATGAATTGAGGTAACTAGATTGGTGAGATTTCTATTAATGGACTTTGTTAGTTACTTTTCTTAAAACATAATGCAAAAGGAATATCAATAGAGGGAGAGGGTGAGAACTAACTTGATTCTTATTTTACTTAGAGTGTTAATTTAGAGTTTGTCTTGTGATTTACCTGTAGCATTAATTTTAAACCAAGTAGTATCTAGTGATGCATAAGGTTCTAAGTGAGTGATATTTTAGTCTGTGATATACCACTTTACAAGCATGAAACCAGTAATACTACCTTAGTTGCTATGAAAATTAAGATATGAAAGCAAAGCAACCCAAAAATAGTATTTTGCCTCAAAATCAAAAGAAAAACAGATGAAATAGACGAAGATAAAAGATAATGTCAAGCCAAACCTATCAAGCACCCTTTGATGGTCTGGTTTGGCTCTTATTTTTCAGTAGTTTGACATTTAAAATATGGTAATCTTGTAAACTGTAAAATCTCTCTTATCTATAATTTTTTTTTGAATTGTAAAATTTAGGCTTCAAAGTGAGAAAATAGGTATAATTCATAAGAGAAATCAGGAATAAAGCTAATCTCGAACCACCACATTTTCCTCCAATACTTGAAATTTTCAGAAAATAACATAGAAGAAAACAAATAAAATGAGAACTACTTGAGTATAATTTTCCTACATTTTCTCAGCTACCAAAATTCCATGCATTCTATCATACCAATTAAGTTGCAGAAACTAGAAAACACCTAATTTTCCTCAAATCTATCAAATTCCAAAACCCCATTAACCTAAACAAAGCAATTGAAAAATAGCAGTAAATCATTAAAAAAAAGTTGAAGAAATGTTACCTTTCTTGTCCACAATATAGTATAAGAAGACACATCAGGTTGAACCACACCTTCCTTGACAGCATTATCAAACAAGGTTTCAACTAAAACGCCCAAAATCGAATATTACCTCTATCCCCATAAGCCTTGATGATTTTACCCACGAAGAAATCAGAGAGCATTTGGGATTTCTGAAGGAGTTTGACTGTAGGGTGATTGTGGGAATAGTTGTTGGGGTTTGGGTTTGGGTTTGATGCCCAGTTGAAGAAGAACAAAGTGTGGTAAGGGTTGGTTTGTTTATGGATGACAATGGTGAAAGTTTGGGTCTAGGAAAGGTGAGAAGCGGCTTAGAGGGGATGATGTGAGGTTGATGGGGATAGGGTTTTCTGTTTTCTTTTCTTTCTTTTTTTAGTCCTTCCCCGTAAAGAGGACTGAACAGAGATGGAGAAATTTCTTTTTTCCCCTATGTATTTGATTTTATTTTTTTTTCTTTGTTTAGAAATTCTTTCTGAGTTCAGCGGTTTTATAATGCATAAATTTGTGAGATTCTGACAGCTATCATTCATGTGGTCAGCGGTTTTATAATGCATAAATTTTTCTGTTTGTTTTGAAGGAAAATTGAAAGGGAAAATTAGCAAATTTGAAATACAAAAAACTATATTTTAATTTCCTTTGATGCTTAGAAAATCACAAATAACCCCAAAAGAGGTTCTTGGTTCCATTCATTGTGAGGTTTTCTGCACTTCACAAAACATAAATTATAGTCTTTCTTTTCTTTGATTTTTTCAAAGAATTATACTCTTTATAGGCAGTATATATACAAGAGTAAAATTGAGATAATAAAATAGGTTGTTAAAGAAAGCAAAATTTAAATTTATACAATAAGATAATTAAATTAGTATTATTAAAAATCACAAATAAGAACAAAACAATAGAAGAGATCTCAAATTTGGCCAAACATTAGGTGATTATTGTTTACTCCAATGTATTCTGTGACGGTGACTTGGATGACTAGATTAAAAAAAAAATTTCGAAAAGATAAAATGAATGATTATAAAATATATTTCATTTTCATTAATAGATTATATAATTAGAGATAAAGTAAACAATGCACTTGTAATTAAGGAGTAGGGAATTGTTTTATTATATTAACAATAGTGCTCCATGTCATTTTATTTTGCATTTTTAATTTAATACTACCCATAATTTAAATGAAAAATATATAATTAATAAAATAGTGATAACACCACCAATCTATACTAAACCCTAAACTTTTTAAAAGATAATTTTTAGTAGGGGTTTTAAGTAAAGTTGAGAAGAAAGATGAAAGGATAAGGTTTAATGTTTGGTTTTATAATCTTAAAACTCGTTATTGCTCTCTTAATCATTGTACCTGATTTTTGCAATATCTCCTACATCATTTACCTTTAAATTAGAGCCACATTTCAGTTTAAGTGGAACTCGTAGATGCTATCGTGCTACTTGCAAGCTAGAAGATAACAAATGAACTTGATTTAATGGCTAATGCAATAAGAATTTTTAATGGAGATTTAGAAATGTACAGTGAGGGGACATCATGGTATCTATTTTGCATTAATAGTATGATATCATTATTATATCTAATAATATATTTATGGTTTTATGTCGATTGATATTTAAAATTCAAATAATAATAATAGTGGTGTGTTGATTTTACATTTGCACATTAAGGACATAAGCGAGATCTTAGGCTTTTTCTTACACTTTGTCTTTTTGATTTAAACTTTAGAATTTGTAGCGAAGCCATAATGGCATTGAAAGACTTTTGTACATTTCCTCATAATTGCATGCTTACTATGTGAAAATTTGTTCCTCTTGATTAGTCTTGATTTGGATTTCAATAGAAAAGCTGGATGTTCAGAACTAAATTTATTAATGAACTTCAACCCTTTCCTTGAACTTGAACTAGATTTGGATATATTTAAAAGAAAAATTGAAAAATAGATCTGAAGTTTTACTTTATATGTGGCTGATTTAAATTCCATTGGTGCGAACTCCTCAATTTTAAAAAAATTATGTGGGGCTTGAATTAAGTTTCTAGTGGCCATAACTCTTGGTTTATGATGCCACTAGTATCTTGAATAATGATCATGTTTTGTTTCTTTAGGAATCAGCTTTATTCTAAGCTTATAAAGAGGCTTATGTTTCATGCTTTATATAACAGTTTGTTGTTAATTTTGACATTTTCTTATTGTCCTTAAAAATTATGATGCCTAATAATGTATTCTTCTGCAGCATCTCCTTTGAACGCATACTGTTTTAACTTCTTGTGGCAATGGTGTAGCTGCTTGTATTCGGCATTGGTACTTTCCTTTACCAAATATAATTGTTCTATCTCTATCTTTAGGCTTGACATTTATCCACGTTCATGTAAATCTCGGAAGGGTGAAAAATATAGTGTGGAATAAATTTTATGCATTTGATTACTTCATATGACTTTCATTTGCAATAATCTAATTTTTGAAGGTATTTTTTATTAATTTCTTGTCATAGACTTCTATAGAGAACATGCAAAATGAACTTACCAAATTCTTTTTATTTTCTTATATATTCGTCGTTTGGTCTGCAGTAGTCACAAGATTGTTGTTGGTCCTGCAGTAGTCAATCTATTTGTGCGGAGGATAAAATCAAGCAGTTTGGAGGGCCTTGTTCATAAGGTATGATTCTTCCTAATTTCTTATTGTATACCAAGTTTGCTTTTAGAGAAAAATTGTTTTGGTTGGTCTTTTTGCTTATATTTACGACAAAATGCATAGGATTTTAAATTTGTTGAAATGATATTAGTTTAGTTGAAATGATTTGAGAGCTTTTATTGCTTTTTAAAAGTGTTCAACCCTCTTACATATAAAAGCTTTTTAAGTTAGATGCTTAAATTAAATGTCGGTTGCCTCTAGCTCATCAATGGTGGTTTACTTATAGTAACCGGACGATACCTTTCCCCATATAGAATAAGACAAGCATGAAAATTTTTATCTTGTTAAGTAATTTATAGTATAAACTTTTCACTTTTAAGTTTGAGTTATTCAATATTGTTGTATATAATAGATGGTAAAGACACGAAAATTTGTGGAAGGAGAAAGTACCTTAGCAACAAAAGCTATTTGGGATGATGAGTGACATTGATATTTTGTGAACTCTGCGTGAATGAAGTCAATCCTGGTAATAGACCGACAACTCATCTAAACTCAAAAGGATGGGAAAATGTCATTGCTCCTTTTCAAGCAAAAACACAAAAAAATTATGGAAAACCTCAACTGAAAAATAAGTGGGATACATTAAAAAAGGAATGGAGGTTATGGAGGGAGTTTCTTAAGGAATCTACAGGTATTGGATGGTGTCCATCTAAAAAGACGGTTGATGCTACCGAAGAATGGTGGGCTGAAAAAATACAGGTTAGTGTTAACTTTATCATTATTCTAATGCATAAATTTTATTGAAATTAATAATTTACAAATATAAAAATCTTAGTATAACATTTAACATTTATCATGTTATGTAGGAAAATCCGATTTTAAAGGATTTAAGAAGAAAGGAATTGAACCACGATTGAATGATTTAATGTGGCAAATGTTTGGTGGCATTGTAGCCCTTGGAGAGAATGCATGGGCACCTTAATGCAGTGTTCTTCCAAGTGGGGTTCCTATGGAAGATGATACACCTAATGAGGGATTTGGTGATTCAGGATGAAAATAGTAATGAGAATGAAGATATTCCTACTAATGAGGTACCGTCAAACCCTTCTCATGAAACTCCTAATCAAGAAAGGAAACACTTGGGGTTGTACATGGTAAAGGAAAAAATCAAGTTCAAGTAGAAAATCATCAAAAATTCATTAGCTACTCATATTGAGAAATTGTGTGAGAGTATGGCTAGTCCAAGGAAGTCGGTTTACGAAATTATTTTCCTCACTCTCAATATACTATTTCAAGTGCAATGGATGCTTTGCGTGATTTAGAAGATGGAATTCAAAAAGATGAAGCTGCACTATTTTGCCATCAAAATGTTCCAAATACTGGTGAAACGAGAAGTGTTTTGAACTTAGATCCAGATGTTAGGGTTTGGTGGCTTGACGTGAGTATCTTGAACAAAATCCAATTGCATCATTTTCATCCTTGGTAGCAACATCCTCATTTCCTTCCAACCATACCATCGACAACCTCCACCATAAGCTCCTTAGCTTTATTATTGTAATATAACTTTTCTACTCTTTTATATGTAAAACTAATGTATGATCTACTTTTTATATGCAAAACTAATGTATGATCTACTTTTTTATATTAAAATTAATGTATGATATTTTTTATGTTTGGTATTTTTATGCTATGCTTTTATTCAATTTTGTTGTGTTGTATGGAATGTCACAAGTTATTAATTTATTTTCATTTTATTATTTTTCAGGTTATGGATGAATTTAACAATATATATAATAGTTTTATATGAATTATGATACCTATGAATTGAGTGAAGAAGCTCAACGAAGAATAGCCACAATTGTTACACAAGTTGAGCACAACAATTATCATGAAGAGGAAGAACAAATGTTAAGCGGTGTATTGGTACACCATGAAACTTATTTCACTATGCAACGTGTATGAATTCAAATTTTACAGTCAAATGTGGGTGGATGAAGTATTAAATGGGCATGATGATCGTTGCATGAATAGTTTTAGGATGCCAAAAATATATTTCTGACTTATTGCATGATTTGCAAACAAATTATGGCTTAAAGCATGGGAAGGTATCTGCGATGGAGAAGTTAGCATTATCATTGTATATTCTTGGAAATAGAGAATCAAATTCAAATGCAGCAGAAGCGATTTCAAAGATCTGGAGAAACTATTAGTCGAATTTTTACTGATATGTTGCATATATTTGCTCGAATGGGAATAGACACGATTAAACCCACTGAAGGTCAATTCGAGGAAGTACCGAACCATATTCGACATGATACAAGATATTGGCCTCACTTTAAGGTAAAATTTACACGATCTTTATATTTTTAAAATATAAACAATTTCTAACTTTTATCTCATTACTTGTATTTATTTTAAAGGATTGTATTGGGGCCATAGATGTAACACACATAAAAGCATGCATTTCGCCTTCTTGTCAAATACCTTATATCAAAGCGGAAAAGTGAACCAACTCAAAATATTATGGCGGTTTGTGACTTCAACATGTGCTTCATTTTGCATTTCACGGTTGGGAAGGAACAACACATGATGAGAGAATTTTTTGCAAGCACTTAGAAAACCAAAGTTAAAGTTTCCACACCTCCACCGAGTCGAACTTTAATTTTAATTAATCTTTACATAAAATAATACTAAAAATTTTAATTTATTTTTAAACTCGATATTATGTTTTAATTTTTTGTAGGAAAATATTATCTTGTGGATTCGGGATATCCACAAATGCAGTGTTTTCTAGGTCCATATAGGAGAACGATATCATTTACGACTTTCGTCGAGGTAATCATCGAGCATCTGGAAAAAAGAAATCTTTAATCATGCCCATTCTTCATTACGCTCTGTGATCGAACGAACATTTGCAGTGTGGAAACAAAAATGGCCAATATTAAGAGATATTCCAAGCTATTCATTCGACAAGCAAGTTTTAATAGTAATTGCAACAATGGTTTTGCATAATTACATTCGGAGACATGCTTGGTCAAATGATGAGGATTTTCGACAATTTGAGAATATACCGACATGCCAATCTCTTGAGCCATTTTGATAGAGGTGAATCAAGTTCTTCTAACGATTGAAAGTGACCTTCAAATTGCAATGTTAAGGAAACCATTGCAAATAGTTTAATAAATCAATATTTGTAAAAATAAATTTGTATCATAACCTAATTTCTAGTAATAATGAAACTTGTTTTATCTTATGTTACTATTTTTTCATTAAAAATCATTCATTTAGATACTTCAAAATTTGATCCAAGTATAATGTTACTATTAGCGAAAATAATATTTATTATTGTTATAAAAGAATATTTAACTATGAAAATTAAAAATAATAATCATTTTATCTAATAAATAATTTAAATTGATTGTATAATTCATTAAAATATTTATAATAAAATATTGAAAGATACATTTTAATATATTATTAAATAAATTTATAAATTCATATATTTTAATAATTTTATATAAATAAAATAATTTAAAAATTCTATTGTATATCAATTCTATTCGATATCCTTAATAGTATTTTATATTCTCACTCATGCATACAATTGCGTTTGAATCCAAACACACACTCCATCATTGTTTCTAATCTCATTTCCATGATGTCCAATCTCACCTTCACAATGACTAATCTCACCGCCACCGCATTATTTTTAACCTCACCAGAGGTAAACACACCGCCCATCAAAATTGGTCCTAAGCCTTCTTTATACTGATTAACAAGGCAACCCTCTCTGTACGATGATTGACTTGCTATAAGACCAAGTCCACGACCCCAACCCCCTTTCTACAAGTTAATAATTTAAAAGCCAAGTCCAACGTCACATTTTCATAGTCAAATTCCATTCCATTGGTTAAACTTAATGATTTAAAACCCAAGTGAATCCTCATTCCGCAGGTTCGTGTCCTTACAGCTGTTTGCCAAGTGGATTTATTAGTCTGCACTTGAGGTCAACTACTAAAGACAAAGATTCCTTCTTTGTATTTTCTGAAACTTAAGGACAACGATTTTTTACTTATTTAACATATATAACTTTCATTTAATATTTTTAGAAATAATCAACTATTTATAACACAATGTAATAATTAAATGAAATATGCTGATACGATGACATGGTTTCATACAATGTTCTAACCCTTTTTCCCTCTTTTAATGAGTAAAAATTATTCATTTTGAGTAATATTACCATTAAAATTAATCACCGCTAAATATAAAAACTGCAACTATTAGACTGATTTTTTAAAATAAATGAATAAATGAGGGGAGGACCAACGAGTTTTTTTCCCTTTCGATGCGAAGACTTTGAAGAATGAAAAGCAAGCTGCTAAATTTGTGGCTCAAGGACAAGGCCGACATGGTTGATAAAATCAACGATATTTATATAAACAATAAAATCAACGATATTTATATAAACAATATTTATATAAAGGCCGCTTAAGTTTATTTGAGATTATTACTATATTTTTCTCCAATTTAAGAATTTAGAGTTTTTTATTATCAAAATAACAGCCCATTTTACCGGGCTTATAACAAACCAAAAATAAAAAAATAAAAAAATTAAAGTCCAAATAATTACAGTCCATTTACAAACAGACAATCCAATGGCCCATTACATCATTAGCCCAATTATACCCTCAAACCCGAACCTAAAATAAACTACCCATTGACCCAATTAAATGACCCAATACCAAAGGAGCCCAAATACCAAACAGTTTTAGCTTAGGGTTTACGAAACCTAAGCCGCAATCGCACCCACTCCTTTTTGCTGCAAGCCTCATGACCATCTGTAACATCCTAAAATAGGGTTATTTGTATTCGTATTATTTTGTTTATGTGGAATGGTGAGATATTAATTATGGCTTGATAAGATTTAATTAAAGGCCTTGAGTTGGCTCGGAAGTGTAGAAAATATTATTTATGAGCTTTAAGGGTGGATAGCCTTAGGAGTTAGGGTTATAAGAATAAATAAGAAACATTTGACATAAATTGAGCCTAGAATAAGTGGCAAGGGAGGGCCACTTGGGAGCTACAATTGCGCCATCAAGAACAAGGAGAGCCTTGGTTGAGTCATGTAATCCTTTTTTCTTTCATATTTTGATGACATAGAATGGGAGAGTTTTCCCCTCTTTAAACTCTTTTATTATGAGATAATTAAGGATAATATGAGCATTTTATTTATTATTAATTCCAAGGATAATATAACATAAGAAGATATTATTAGGATTACTCATTATGGGGATTAATTCAAGATTATTTTGAATTTAATTAAGGAGTTGATAGTATTTGGAACTCCTTGGTGGAGTAGACAGCAAGGACTTTGGGGAGGGATAATGCGAATTTATTGAGGTTGTTTTCACTAGCCTCCACTTGGTGATAATTTTACTCTTCATTCTTTCTCAAATTTTCTCGATTGCCAACCAATTCTCTTATTCTTTGATCTCTAGCAAAACATCTATTCTTTTCTCTTCATTGCCAAACCGAAACCACCTTCTCTTTACATCCTCCTCTTCTCAAAAATCCCCTTAAGTCAAACTTTTAACACCTTTCTCTTCCATTGATTTCTTTCTTCCTTGGCCGAATACACCCCTTGGAAGTCCGATTTCCTTTCCTCCTAATTTCTCACCTTGGCGAATGGTATAGTGGCATAGACACATCGGATTTCACTAGTGTTCAATCAATTGTACGGTAAGTAGGGTTGGCGAATGCCTATGTTCCCTTTTCCCTATCTTTGTCGACTTTTTAAGGATTAAGGGCCAATATCGGCATTTATTTACAAGGTGCTAAGTGTACATTTTGAAAACCGAATCATCTAGGTGTTCCGGATTTTGAGATCGACAAAGCAAGCCGTCATTCATGACCAATCAAGTGGTAAGTGGTGGTAAGAATCGACTTTCATGGGTTTAATATGCAAGTACTTAAAAGTCAAGGCTATTAGCTTTGTTTACTAACCGATAGTAATTGGTGAAGCGATTCGGAATCGGGTGTTGTAGTATCTAAAAGCGTAAGGGTAAGGATTCGGGTTCAAAGGAGAACCCTTTTAAACTATTTGATTTGACCGAATATACTAACTCATGTTTTGGCGAATATAGGGGTAGTAGATCTAGTGTGACCGACTCCATCATTGAGTTTAGATCATTCGGTGGTGACAGTGTGTACATACACATATAACTTGTTAATATGTCGATTGTTGTGAATGCTATCTCGATTTTTATGTAGCATTGGATAATATACCATATCGGTATAGATGGTGATTCGTAAGTACATTAATATGAATTTGTTATTTGATGCTTTTGGGAAGCATGATGCATTGATACATGAGATTTAAGTATGTGATGACATGAAACATATACATATGTGATTGATGTGGGATTGATGAGTGGAGGCAGTATTAATCGTGCGACGGGCACCGGTGTTTTGGTAACACACCGTGACTACGGTCACGGAGGTTTGGTACCTCGGAGGTTTGGCACCTCATAGCGACTTATCCCCGTGGTTAACACCACCGTGGGTTGGCCCCACGAGATATGGGATCGTCGCGGTGATTTGGTATCACACGATGGGTTGGCCCCATCAATTGATCCGTGTCACGGACACTAGTGTTTTGGTAACACATTGTGACTATATGTCACCAGTGGTTTGGCACCACCGGTGGTTTGGTACCACAACGGGGTGAGCAAATGGCGTTTGGATGGCTAGGATGGGTATTTAATATTCGCATATTAATTGTTATGTGTTGTGTATGAAAATGTTTTAAAGCGGGAAGGGTTACATCTTGAGTCTTGGTGACTTACCTTCTCCATTATTTTTCTCAGGTGATGCATAGATCGCGGATATGGAGCCGGAGGGACTCGAGGTGGCCATGCGGTGGATTTAAATTAAATGAACTTTAATTTTAGTTATGATAAATTTTATTTAGATTTTGGTTTATTTGGATGTAATAAGGCCTCCGATATTTTGTTTTGTTATTTTTCATATGTTGAATATTTGTTTTAAACTATATTATTATTATTAAATTAAAGTCACATGTTTTCCCAAATTAACACGAAAATGTTTTCATCATGCCATCGGGCACACTTGTAATTTTATAATAACTTGGCTTAATTAAATTTTCAATTAAACCTAAGTATGCCTCTTTGCAACACCACTAAATAAAAGGTTTTCGGCAACTAAAAAAAATTTTACTTAGTAAAAGTGTTTCCAAAAAAAAATATTTTCCTTGTGACAGACCAGATTCGGCCATAGTGTTTGGGCCGGGTTTGGGTTGTTACAAATTGGTATCAGAGCCCAGTTCAAAGCTCGACTGTGGGGGCCCAAGGCCCAAAAATGTTTTAGTAGGCCTTATTAATTGTTTTGGGTTTTAAAGCGGCATGGCTTAGTCTTGACACCGATCCGCCTGTAAGTACATCTAAACCTCTTTGTGAATTATATTCGTAGAAGGGTAGGAAGCATGGAGCGTAGATAGACTTATAGGAACTTGAACCCTAGGATTAGATTACTCAGACACAAACAGAACATAAGACTTAAAGAACTAAACCAACCTATGACTTAGTCACTAAGCTAGGGTGTGGTAACCCCTGTACGCATGTCTAGGATTAGATCCAGGAAGAGCACAGTATTTAAGCGGTCGAGTGACTCACCACCTCTTCGCAGTATCCTACAGTGCGTAGCTTGGGTTCACCCTAACTCGGAGGGTTCATGGTGTGGTAACCTCATGCGCATGTCTAGAAAGGTTGATTGGGAGCTTGGTATTTAAGCGATCCGTGACTCACCTCCTCTCCACACGAAACACGCCAGTGCGTAGCTTGGGTTCACCACGACCAAGAGGGCTCGGTCATAGGCTAAACATAACGACTAATACAGAAAGGGAACTAACCATGTTTTTTTAAAAAGAAGAAAACAACAAAACCCTAATTTCTTCAAAATCTTTTAAATCACTCTTCCAAACATAAGAACAACTCTTTTTACAATGTTTTCCCTGAAAAGTTTAATTTGCAAAAAATTACGAAAATGCCCTTAGGGGTAAAATTACGGAAATGCCCTTGGTTCATAAAATATTAACTCAATGATTTTGTCCAAAAATTTCCACTACTTCTCAAATATTCAACCCTGCTTTGAAAATCATCAATAAAATAATTTGGTTTTGGAAAATTACGGAAATACCCTCAACTTGTAAAATTACCAAAACGACCTTGAGTACAAAATTTTTGCAACATCACCGTTTTAAGAAAGGAAAATTCTCAAAAGGGAACCTCAGAGTTTTACAATTATTAAAACACCCTTGATTTACAAAAATTACAAAATTACCCCCGATTGACAAAATTACCAAAATACCCCTGATTCCAAAATGATACCATAACTTCAAACCTTATCAATTTTCAGTAATACCCTCCAGTTTTGGGAATTTCAAGTGACCTGCTTTATCAAAGTTTGAAATCTCTCGAATTTTATTACAAAAATACCCCTGTAGGAAAAAGACGAAAATACCCCTGGGTTAGAAATGGGCAGAAATGTCCGAAGAGCGAATAGGTATGGAAAGTATTAAGGAATGGATGCAAGAACTTCTTTGTGTGAACTAGGTTAGGAAACTGAAACCTTGTTTGATCGAAAGAATCCTTATTCAATTTTTCATAAAATTTTTCGCGGGTAATCAAGCGGAACAAATCACTAATTCATAAAATTTTTCTTAATCAGATTAAAGCACGTTAGATAGAATGAGTTCTAGAGGACGTGGCCGACGTGGACGTGGTAGGGAAGAATGACTATATCCGAACCCGTCAGTCGGGACATGGTTCTAAAATGAGGTACCATTGCCACCACCACCTCCGACTTTTGAGCCGAGGAGCAAGATCAGACGAGGAGAGGCGATGCTCATAAGCGTATTCGAGTCCTCGAATTGGTGGTGAGGGTGGTGGAAATTTAGGAGCTCAAAATCTGTTCCGGCGAATTCGGTCCAACGGAATTGAGGTGTTCGGTGTGTCGAGTGGCACCAGTCTGCAGTGAGAATCTTGGCTAGAGTCAATCGAAAGGATCATGAATGATCTTGACTTTGACCGAGGAAGAAAAAAGCGAAAGGGCCGTATCGCTTTTAAAGGATGAAGCGTGTCGATGGTGGTGACGATTCGAGATGGCGCTCTGGCAGATAATCGACTTGGGATTATTTCAAAACCACCTATCGGAAGAAGTATGTGGGCACCATTATCTGAGATGCTCGGAGAAAGCCTTTCTAGGGTTTGTGCAAGGAACTAAGTCGATGGCGGAATATGAGGCGAGTTTTAAGACCGAGTAGGTATGCTAGAGGCATCGTGGCTCTTGAACACGAGCTACCGTGTCCGCTTTGAGGACGGACTCGAGATGATTTGAGGTTCTTGATTGCCATGACAAGTTCGTGAGTTTTCATCTCTAGTGGAAAAGGCTAAGGTAGCCAAAGGGATCAAGGAGGTCGTGAGACAAAATTATAGTAGGAATAATCAAAGAGAGGATTTGGGTGGTGGATCGATGGTAGTCTCGAGAAAAAGGCTAGGCCAAGTGGGCCGTCGGTGACAAGGCCCATGATCGCTAATCGAGGTCGACTCGATTAAAACACTGTGGAAAGACCCATTGGGGAAGTTGTTCGATCGGCGATAGAGGATGTTTTGAGTGTGGGTCTTTGGAGCATCGGGTCGAGATTGTCCTCGAAATTAGCTAAGAACCACCAAAGGGATGAGAACTGTGCTCGGGATAGAAATGTGGGACCACGGAGGGTCGTGGTAATGGCAGAGGAAGCAACGGTCCTAACCGAGGTCGTGGAATTGAGGCGGAGGTTCAGAGCAACCTGAGGCTAAGCACTGGCTTAGTCTATCTGCGCGAGGCGTCATGAGGAGGGTGACGACTTGGATGTCATAATAGGTACATTTCGATTTTGGTCTTCCTTATTATGCATTAATCGATGTGGGGTCTACATTCATACGTGGCAGTAGTGTGGTAGAGACTTTGGACCTAAACTCAAACCGCTTCTAGGAGATGATGGTAGTTAGTCCGTTAGGTCACTCTGTAGTGGTAGACAAACTTTATAGAGGCGTACCCTAGAACTCCAAGGAGTAGTATTTGTGGTCGATCCGATGAAACTACCGCTTGGGGAGTTCGATTTGATCCTTGGAATGGATTGGTGGTTAAGTATCAAAGCGAATTTGGATTCTTGGCTAAGCGCATGGTTCTTAAGACGGTGAAAATGATGAAGTGGTTATGATAGGTGATAGAAGAATTACCTATCCGGTGGTGTCTCGCCTTGAAGGTTGAGAAGATGGTCAAGAAGGGTTGTAAGGCGTTTTGGTTCAAATTTGTGCTTTGGAAGCTAAGGAGATGAGTTGGAAAGGTCCGAACGATTGGGGAATTTGCTGATGTGTTTCCAGAAGAACTTCCGGGTCTGTCTCCAGATCGGGAAGTCAAATTCGGTATAGACTTACTATCCGGAACGGCACCTGTGTCTATAGCACCTTACCGAATGGCACCAAAGGAATTGGTAGAGCTGAAGGCTCAAATTCAGGAGCTCTTGGATAAAGGATTTATTCGACCTAGTATATCTCCGTAGGGAGCGCCTGTATTGTTTATCAAGAAGAAGGACGGTTCTATGCGGATGTGCATCGACTATCGTCAGTTAAACAAGTTAACGATAAAAAACAAGTACCCATTGCCTCAGATCGATGACTTGTTTGACCAATTGAAGGGTGCGTCGATGTTTTCGAAGATAGACCTTAGGTCGGGTTACCATCAACTTAAGGTGAAAGAGGCCGATGTTCACAAGACGGCATTCCAAACTCGGTATGGGCATTACGAGTTCCTAGTGATACCATTCAGGTTGACCAATGTACCGGCGGCGTTCATGGACTTAATGAATAGGGTATTTCAACAGTACTTAGACCAATTCGTCGTGGTGTTCATCGACGACATATTAATTTACTCAAGGACGGAGGAAGAGCATGACAAGCATTTATGGATAGTTCTGCAGGTGTTGAGGGAAAAACAGTTATATGTCAAATTTAGTAAGTGCGAATTTTGGCTAAGGGAGGTGGCTTTCTTAGGTCACGTAGTGTCAGCGAAAGGGATTAGAGTGGATCCCCGCAAGATTGAAGCGGTGTTGGAGTGGAAACCGCCTAAGTCGGTGGCAGAGATACGAAGTTTTCTGGGTTTAGCGGGGTATTATCAAAGGTTTGTGAAAGGGTTCTCTTTGATCGCAGCGTCGTTGACTAAATTGCTAAGGAAAGGTGTTCCATTTGTATGGACGGAAAAGCAGCAAGAAAGCTTTGATAAGTTAAGGAAAATTTTGACGGAGGCTCCGATTTTGGTACAGCCTGAGGCAGGAAAGTTGTTCACCGTCTATTGTGATGCATCCCATACTGGTTTAGGATGTGTGCTGATGCAAGAAGGAAAGGTAGTAGCCTATGCATCCCGTCCGTTAAGACCGCATGAGGTTAACTACCCAACTCACGACCCTGGAGTTAGCGGATCGTCTTCGCTCGAAGATATGGAGACATTATCTTTATGGGGAGAAGTCGGTGGTTTACACGGATCACAAAAGTTTGAGGTATCTTGACTCGAAGGATCTGAATCGAGGCAATGGCCGATGGATTGAAGCATAAAGGACTACGATTGTTCCATCGAATATCATCAAGGTAAGGCTAACGTGGTGGTCGACGCGTTGAGTCGAAAGGTTGTGGCGGTTAAGAGCAATGTTTGCTCGATTGAGCCTATATGACGATGGAAGCCTTTTGGCGAGCTTCAAGTTAAGCCAACATGGATCGAGGAAATTAAGGACAAACAGTTAGTGGATGAAGGGTTAAATGCTAAGAGAATGCAAGTTCAGGATGGTGGTTTAGAAGGGTATAGTTTGACTGGTGATGGTGTGTTATGTTTTCAAGGACGGCCCTGTATGCCGAAGGATATGGAGTTGAGGCGGAAAATTCTCCATGATGCTCATAGCAGCCCATACGCTATGCATCCGGGAGGAAGCAAGATGTATAGAGATCTACGAAAACAGTTCTGGTGGCCCGGGTTGAAGCGTGAAATAACAAAATTCGTGGGGAAGTGTTTGACGTGTCGGCGAGTTAAAGTGAACACCGATTACCATCGGGCTACTTCAATCAGTAAAGATCCCTTAATGGAAGTGGGAGCGGATCACTATGGATTTCGTCGTTGGCTACCCTTACGCCAAACAAGAAAGATGCGATTTGGGTAATCGTGAGACCGTCAGACTAAATCACTCACTTCATGGGTGAGAATGGATTACTCACCCGAAGCTAGCAAAGTTGTATGTGGCGAGATAGTCGATTGCATGGTGTGCCCGTGTCGTTATCTCGGATAGGGACCAAGGTTCACTTGAGGTTTTGGAAGCGTTACATCAAGCTTTGGGAACACGATTGGATTCGATCTGACTTTCCATCCACAATGACGAGGCGATTAGAAAGGGTTATCTGAGATATTAGAGGATATCTTTGAGGGTTGTGTCTTGGAATTCGAGGTAGTTGGGAGGAATTTTACCATTAGCGAGTTCGCCTACAACAATAGCTACCAAGCGAGTATTGAGATGGCACCATCTGAAATCTTGTATGGACGGAAATGCGAACTCCGATGTGTTGGATGAGTTGGGTGAGCGACAAGTGTTGGGCCCGTAATTGGTTGCGTAAACGGAGGACAAAGTTAGGGTGATTCAGGGCCCGTCTCAAGGAAGCATCGAGATGAGATGTAAGTCTTATGCCGATCTCAAGCGCAAGGAAATGGAGTATCTTTGTGGGAGACAAGGTCTTCCTAAAGGTGTCGCCTTGAAAAAGGTGTTGAGATTTGGACGAAAAGGGAAGTTGAGCCCAAGGTTCATCGGGCCATATCTGATAGTAAAGTAGTAGGACCGGTAGCTTATCGGCTAGAGTTGCCGCAGAATCGAATCGATTCATGACGTTTTCCGTGTCGATGCTTAGACGGTATTGGTCGAGATCCATCACACGTGGTGCCCGTGATGTAAATTGAGGTCAACTCGGACTTATCTTTTGAGGAAGAACGGTTCGGATCTTGGCTAGAGACGTGAAGGTTCTCGTAGGAAATCGATGCCCTTAGTGAAAGTGCTATGGCGGAACCATGGTGCAGAGGAAGCTACGTGGGAACAGGAGGATATGATGCGACGACAATACCCCACCTCTTGACCGGTAATTTCGAGGACGAAATTCTTTTAAGGGGTAGAAGCGTAACATCCTAAAAATAGGGTTATTTGTATTCGTATTATTTTGTTTATGTGGAATGGTGAGATATTAATTATGGCTTGATAAGATTTAATTAAAGGCCTTGAGTTGGCTCGGAAGAGTAGAAAATATTATTTATGAGCTTTAAGGGTGGATAGCCTTAGGAGTTAGGGGTTATAAGAATAAATAAGGAAACATTTGACATAAATTGAGCCTAGAATAAGTGGCAAGGGAGGGCCACTTGGGAGCTACAATTAGCGCCATCAAGAACAAGGAGAGCCTTGGTTGAGTCATGTAATCCTTTTTTTCTTTCATATTTTGAATGACATAGAATGGGAGAGTTTTTCCCTCTTTAAACTCTTTTTATTATGAGATAATTAAGGATAATATGAGCATTTTATTTATTATTAATTCCAAGGATAATATGACATAAGAAGATATTATTAGGATTATTCATTATGGGGATTAATTCAAGATTATTTTGAATTTAATTAAGGAGTTGATAGTATTTGGAACTCCTTGGTGGAGTAGACGGCAAGGACTTTGAGGGAGGGGATAATGCCGAATTTATTGAGGTTGTTTTCAGCTAGCCTCCACTTGGTGATAATTTTACTCTTCATTCTTTCTCAAATTTTTCTCGATTGCCAACCAATTCTCTTATTCTTTGATCTCTAGCCGAAACATCTATTCTTTTCTCTTCATTGCCAAACCGAAACCACCTTCTCTTTACATCCTCCTCTTCTCAAAAATCCCCCTTAAGCCGAAACTTTTAACACCTTTCTCTTCCATTGATTTCTTTCTTCCTTGGCGAATACACCCCTTGGAAGTGCCGATTTCCTTTCCTCCTAATTTCTCACCTTGGCGAATGGTATAGTGGCATAGACACATCGGATTTCACTAGTGTTCAATCAATTGTATGATAAGTAGGGTTGGCGAATGCCTATGTTCCCTTTTCCCTATCTTTGTCGACTTTTTAAGGATTAAGGGCCAATATCGGCATTTATTTACAAGGTGCTAAGTGTCTGTTTTGAAAACCGAATCTATCTAGGTGTTCCGGGATTTTGGAGATCGACAAAGCAAGCCGTCATTCGTGACCAATCAAGTGGTAAGTGGTGGTAAGAATCGACTTTCATGGGTTTAATATGCAAGTACTTAAAAGCCGAAGGCTATTAGCTTTGTTTACTAACCGATGGTAATTGGTGAAGCAGATTCGGGAATCGGGTGTTGTAGTATCTAAAAGCATAAGGGTAAGGATTTGGGTTCAAAAGGAGAACCCTTTTAAACTATTTGATTTGGCGAATATACTAACTCATGTTTTGGCGAATATAGGGGTAGTAGATCTAGTGTGACCGACTCCATCATTCGGGATTTAGATCATTCGGTGGTGACAGTGTGTACATACACATATAACTTGTTAATATCTTGATTGTTGTGAATGCTATCTTGATTTTTATGTAGCATTGGATAATATACCATATCGGTATAGATGGTGATTCGTGTAAGTACATTAATATGAATTTGTTATTTGATGCTTTTGGGAAGCATGATGCATTGATACATGAGATTTAAGTATGTGATGACATGAAACATATACATATGTGATTGATGTGGGATTGATGAGTGGAGGCGGTATTAATCGTGCCGACGGGCACCGATGTTTGGTAACACACCGTGACTACGGTCACCGAGGTTTGGTACCTCGGAGGTTTGACACCTCATAGCGACTTATCTACGTGGTTAACACCACCGTGGGTTGGCCCCCCACGAGATATGGGATCGTCTGCCGGTGATTTGGTATCACACGATGGGTTGGCCCCATCAATTGATCCGTGTCTCACGGACACCGGTGTTTAGTAACACATTGTGACTATATGTCACGGTGGTTTGGCACCACCGGTGGTTTGGTACCACAGCAGGGTGAGCGATGGCGTTTGGATGGCTAGGATGGGTATTTAATATTCTGCATATTAATTGTTATGTGTTGTGTATGAAAATGTTTTAAAACGGGGAAGGGTTACATACTGAGTCTTGGTGACTCACCTTCTCCATTATTTTTCTCAGGTGATGCATAGATCGCGGATATGGAGCCGGAGGGACTCGAGGTGGCCATGCGGTGGATTTAAATTAAATGAACTTTAATTTTAGTTATGATAAATTTTATTTCCGGTTTTGGTTTATTTGGATGTAATAAGGCCTCCTGATATTTTGTTTTTGTTATTTTTCATATGTTGAATATTTGTTTTAAACTATATTATTATTATTAAATTAAAGTCACATGTTTTCCCAAATTAACACGAAAATGTTTTCATCATGCCATCGGGCACACTTGTAATTTTATAATAACTTGGCTTAATTAAATTTTCAATTAAACCTAAGTATGCCTCTTTGCAACACCACTAAATAAAAGGTTTTGACAACTAAAAAAAAGTTTTACTTAGTAAAGTGTTTCCAAAAAAAATATTTTCCTTGTGATGACTTGATTCGCCATAGTGTTTGGGCGGGTTTGGGTTATTACACATCAAGACTTGCAATCCATGCACCAGTCAGCAAGATCATCAAAGCGGAGGTCCCTCACCACCGCCGCTATCTTCGTCCACATGCAAACAGAAAAGGAAGGAATCACAATAAAAAAATGGCAAAAATATATGTATTCCTTTTATTTTATTTTATTTCAGATTATAGAAACCCATCAATAATCTGTAAAAAGGGGGGATCTTTTCTCACAAAGTAATATACATACACGAAAATACAAAGATATACAATAAAAAAGAAACAAAGGTTTTTCTTTTCTTCGTTATTTCTCTTCTCCTTCGAATCTGTTTCTTTTCCTTTAAGTTTTTTCTCTCTTTTTTACATATATTGAAGTTTCTAAAGTAGTAAAATAAAAAAGGAGAAGAAAACTCACATTTTGGGGAATTTCGGCCATCGTGCACGGTGGTCGACGACAGACGGCAGCGGAGGGAAGCGTCGGAAATCGCCCAACAAGAGAGAATGGAAAGACTCTCTGATTGTTCTTTTTGAAGAATGAATGAAAAATGAATTTTTAAAATTTTTTAACTTACATAATAAATTCAAAACGACGTCGTTTTGGCTTAAGGTAATAAGCATCAAAACGACGCCGTTTAGCTTTTATCTGAAACCTGACCCGATTTGACCCGAAAGGTCTGCGCGTTTTTGATATGGGTAAAATTGCACGATAGGTCCTTCCGCATTTTTAATTTTTTTAATCCAATTTTTTTATTTTTAATTTGGCCCTAAAACTTATATTCTATTTCATTTTAATCCTCAAGCTCTTTAAAGGAAAAATCGGAACGACGCCGTTTTGAAAAGAGGCTTAATTGTCATTTTAATCCCTGATATTTAACGCTCGTTTTTGATTCAATCCTTTTAATTTGTTTTAATTGCTGTTCTAACCCCTACTTTCTTTGTTTTATTTTTTATCCTTTTATTTTATTATTTTAATATTGTATTAAATTATTTTATTATATTAAAATCCTATTATTTTCTAATTTATTAATAAAAGGTTTACGTTTTTTTTATACTCATATTTTTAAATATTACATTATTATTATTTATTATGTTATTTAATTATTTTGCATATTATTTTATAATTTTTATGTTTGTTATTGTATTATATTTAATTTTGTATATATAGTATTATCTTATATTATTTTCTAAAATTTTACTTGGTATAAAATTTATTTATAATACATATTTATTTTATTATTTTTATAAAATATATGTATAATATTATTATAAATGTAATTTTATTTAAAGTTATATATTATTTATTCCTTTAACAATATTTTTTACAATATATATTATTTTTGATATTGCTACTACTATTATTTATAACTAACCTAGTATTATTAGTATTTTTATTATAATTTATTATTTTATTATTAATATTATTTATGTTATTTTCATTACTATTGTTTTCATTTTACTATTATTTTTATATTAACCTATATTATTATTTTTACTAATATATTCTTATTGTACTATTATTTTTACTTTAGTGTAGTTATTTTAGTTGTATTTTATATTGTCTATGTTAGATGTTAATGTATTACAATTGCTTTTAATATTTCTATTTGATAATGTATAAATGCAATATTGTCACATGGTTATTGTTTAAAATAAAAATATATTTTATCTAAAGTTTTTTTAAAATAATGCAATGTTTTGTATTTAAAAATTCGGGAAATAGTGCCCAATCGTGCTGGGTTGCGATTTTTCGTTTGGCTAAATAACTAAATATCCTTTTAACAAGATTTGTAAATCGTGGGATGATCTTAGTTACGAGCGTTTAAAAAATATCGTGTCCAATCGTGCTGGATGTGATGTTTATATTCATTCGGAACGAAGAACTCTCAAATTTTAAATCTAATTGCTCGAAGTTTTTTTTTAGAAATCATATTTTTAAATACTTTTAAGTTTCAAACATTTGGACATGATTTTATCGATTAGGTACCAATTTTTGGGCGTTATGAGGGTGTTAACCCTTCCTCATACGTAACCGACTCCCGAACCCGTTTTCTGGATTTTCGTGGACCAAAATTAAATGTTTTAAATAAAACGTTTTACAAGGTGATCCAATCACACCTAAGTAAAAAGGGATTGGTGGCGACTCCCATTTTTTTTTAAAAGTCGATCCCTATTTTTTTTTTAAAATCGATTTTAAAAATGGTTTCGACAGCTTGGCGACACCACTGGGGACAATAAGAGAGTCAAGCCGTAAAATTGATAATATCATGTCCTTTTGTCTGAATTTAAAATTCGGTTTTTAACAACACGATTCTTTTTATTGCTTGTGGTTCTAAATATATCTCTCTGCATTGCATTGTATGATCGTCGTCGTCGCGCCCTTAAGTGGGAGCGAGAAACTATGCCTTCGTGAGGTTTTCAACTCCGCATGGGCTAGTGGATTGCTTCCGGAATACATCTGTACCTATGTCTTCGTATAGGGAAATGTTTTCCCCTGAATCGAACTCGGTCTATATGAGCCTATAATGGGTGAGGATCGAAGAATCTACTGGTTCGGGTACCTCAACTTTAGAGCTGAACCACACGTAACCCACCCTAAGTAGAACTTCGTCGAACCTTAGTAGTTACCCAATTAGTTGTGCGTTTACTTTGCTTGCTTTATATTTTGCGGTACTAACTTGTTATGTTTCATCCTTACGTGCATATCATTTCATATTTAAAGAGGTATCGATTCATGGTCAGTTCTAGAGTTAGAAAGATGGTTATGGAGAACGAATTCCTTGATAAAGTTGAAGACAATGCAATCGTTCACATATAGCAAAGGAAAAGAAGGGTATGGTTTTGTTGGAGCAAGAGGGGAATAGGGGCAATATTGGTATCATTGCCTCCTCAGTCACCTGCGCCTCCTGATGTTGTTCCGATCAAAGCGAATTGGATGCGAAGAAGATTGTACGACACCCTATAGCAAGGTGTAAAGGGCAAAAGGTAACTATACTCGCCAATTATTTCAAAGTGAGCGTGGGGAATACAGATAGACACTTCTACCATTACAACATTTCTCTTTCACATGAAGATGGTCACCCTGTGGACGGTAAGAGTGTGGAAGAAAAGTGACTGACAGAGTGCATGAGACCTACAAAAATGATTTGGATGGAAAGAATTTTGCCTATGACAGGTCCGCTACCAAAACTTCTCGGCTCCTCATTGTGATCCAAACAACATTGCAAGGGATTTGATTCGTTGTGAAGAAATGAAAGGAATTCGTATTGATCTCCCATTTGATATATTCAAAGAGATGAACCAGAATAGATGCCTTTCACCCGTGGCTAGAGTTGGAAAAATGTTTGAACAAGTACAGTTTAAACTTTCTAGAGCTCCGCAGTTCCTTCTTTGTCTTGGAAAAATTCTGATCTTTATGAGCCATGGAAGCGGAAGAATCTCTCTGAGTATGGCGCTAGCTAGGGTGAATGATCAATACTTTTCTGAAGATCAATGCTAAGCTTGGACAGTCGCTTCACTACCATCGAAGCCGTAATTCTGCAATTGATCGAGGAAATGAAGGGTAGGATTGAAGAGTTAGAATCGGTATTACGATTGTGAACTTGGATCGAGTTTCTTGAAACAAGAGAGGGGCGTTGGAAGAAGAGCTTCATCATTCTCATGACCAAGTTAGAAGTCGGGATTACCACATGAATTGATTCGAGAGGTGGCGATCATCTGGACTTTGGCATCACAGTGATCGTTAAGCATGAAGTATGAGTTCTGATCCGATTGTGATAGAGAGCTAACTCCATTGCTTTAGGATTTAGGGCGAAAGCATATAGGAGTCTATTTTATGTAAAAGATTTTGTTTTCTAATAAAGTTTTCTAAAATGAAGTTGAATCAGAATCGATGCCTCTTTGCATTCATGCATTTGCATTACATTGCATCATTTACATTAGACTTTTACAAAGGACCCTAATTAGGTAAAAATATTTGATTAACACGGAAAACATGGAGAAAAGGTTGGAGAGGATAGAACAAATGCAAATCTGATCATGCAGGGCAATTGACCAAGATTCAAGAAGAAATGCGGGAACAAATGTTAGAGTTCCAAAAGAATGTGATTGGCCAGTTAACCCAGTTACTAGCCGAAAGACTTGAAAAGAGGAGTGGCCTAACAGTCAATAGTATGGATGATGAGGAAGACATTGTTTATTCCCCAAAAGGTGTCCCGACTTAGCCAGACACGCATTCTCATGGGGGACCGTCATTATTGAACCCCAATGTCAAATTGATACTTCGGCCCTATGGAATTTCCCAACGGGTTCAGGTCTTAACCCGAATGATGATCAAGCCAAACTGGTTGTTTTGGTAGAAACAAAAGAAAGGAGAGAATAGACTCCAAAGGCCCTGAAGAAGAAGGAAAAGAAAGTAAATAGTACCGGTAGGTATAATAAGAGCTATTCAGAGCTGATTATAGTAAATCGACCAAGGACGGTAACTATCAACAATCAGGTCTCTCCAAGGCAAAACTCTGAAAAGCTCAATTTATGCCAATCCCGATGACGTATAAGGAGCTATATCAAAGTTTATTTGATGCACATGTAGTGTCTCCATTTTATCTAAAGCCGTTCTGCCCCCATATCCTAGATGGTATGACACGAACGCTCAATGTGACTACCACGCGGGAATAACGGGACACTCGATTGAAAACTATACTACGTTTAAAAATTTGGTCGAAAGGTTTATTAAAATGGGAGTTGTGAAGTTTGAAAATTCATCGAAAGCTGATCATTTTGACGAAGTAGTAAATGCGCGAAAATTAAAGGAGGAGACAAGAAAGTTGCGACTTCTTGAAAGAATAAAAAATGAAGAGGGAATCAGAGGACGAAGTTTCCAAGCCCTTGTGTACTTGGGAGTGTTTTGAATAATGGGACTGTGGAAGAGATTCGGTGTTGTTAAGAGCTGATCTATAGTAATGTGCAAAACATGCTTGTTGCCTTAAAGCCTAGACGCAATAAGACCCCTTTTGTGAAATAGGCTTGTGTCGAAACTTTATTTCAATGAAATACATTTTTTTAAGCAAATATTCTTTTATTCTTTCCATTTCATACTGTATATTCTTTTACCCTATTCTTTCATTCTTTATTCATGACATACCATACAAATAATCATCCCTAGAATCATTTATTATTTGGATTTGTTTGCCTTCGTACTTAGGTACCCATATATCAACAATATGAGCAACATTGTTATTGACTCCCTTTTTGAATGAGATATGGGTTTAGGGGATTTCAAACTTTGAAAATGACAGAGATTTACTTTCTGATTTGTTAAGGATGGTAGAACAAGATGAAAAAACAGACCTTACTCTACAAAGGGTCATTGGATATTAAGAGCCTAGGGAAGGGGTGAAGGTTAAAGCCCAGCTCACCACAAAAATAAGGCAAGACATTATTGAGTTATTTTCAAGAATTCAAAGATGTTTTTGTACTATTATATCAGGACATGCCTAGGCTACTAAGACTCAGGCTAAACAAGAGGATGGGGCACTGTTGGTCTACCACAAAAGGGAGTTTGCTTTAGTTATACATCAAATGCCGTATTTAAGGAGACAAGATTCATGTGCTTTCTTCACTTCTTCACAAAATTTCCATATGTGGGGGCATGGATATTATGAGGCCAATCTTGTCAAAAGTTTCTAGTCGACATCGATTCATTATCGTGGTCATTGTTTGCTTCACTAAGAGGGTGGAAGTAGCTTCATATGCCAATGTTACAAAGTCGATAGTCATCAAATTCTCAAAAAATAAAAAAAAAGAATGAGTAAAGGAAAGGATAAGATGCCAGCACAGAATGCATAGCTGTACAATGTCAAAGTTTACAATTTGTTCAAAGATCAGGCAGCATATTACTGTACAGCAAAAGTTGCGAAAAGAAAAAAATACAAAAAGAAAAACATCAAAAATTATGAAAGGTGACTTAGACTTGTAAGAATTGGCATAAGAAGCTACCGTTACCTTCTGTCTTATTGAACATCGGCCAGAACCTTCGTTGGGGGCAACATCTTACCCATTGGTTTATGGAATTGAAGCGTTTTTCCAATTGAACCTAATTGAAGATAAGGTTAAAAGCTATTAAATCACAGATGATTGATGCGAGCTTCGTTAAAGAAGTTCATCTTAGGGAATTCCACGAAGAAACGATGTTGAAAAAGATTTTCCTCTACAAAACGATTTTAGAGGAAAGCATATGCCAAACTAGGAAGGACTTTTAGGGCCTTTCTAGGAGCATCAATATTGGCGAGATGGTTGGCGAAAACTTGCCCAAGCCGGTGAATTCAGGTTTAGTCAAGAGATATTTTACCTGAAAGAGGAAAGACCAAGGTGAAAACCCGTAAAGGGCGCCTCGAACAAAAAAAACAAAAAAAATCCAAAAAAAAAAGAAAAGAAAAAGAAGAGGCCGATGCGAAAACCTGCAAAGGGCGCTTTGAGACCAAAGGGGTTTTGAGCTGAAAACCCGAAAAAGGCGGCTCAAATTTTGATCAAAAGTGGGACACACAGTAGTCTTGCTACATTTGAATTAACAATGAAGAAATATGTTATGTCTTGGGGCATTGATAGAGTACTCCGGATCCCCTAAACACATATTAAGTTTAAAATGGTCCTCAAGAAATCGGAACAGAGAAGCTCAGACTGCGATATCTGGGGCACCTAGTTTTTCATTTTACCTATTTTAAATCTTTGATTACTTTATTCTTTTCAAAGAAACACCCCAATTAATTTTGTTTTATAGCCTTTGCTATATTTACTTTATTCTTTTTAAGATATACCAATCAATTTTTATTTATTGCCTTGGTTATCTTTGATTAGCTTATTTGTTTCGAGCTATGCTCCTAATTAATTTCTTTCTTGTCCATTGTTATAATCTTTTTCAGGCATTTTATATTGAAATAACGATTAATGGACTAATAATACTTTCATAAAAGGAGTTTCGCATATTACTCTAGAAGCTTCTGAATAATATGAGGAATCTGAAACATGACTATTTTTCAGAACTCAACAAGCCTAAGGGCTGGAAACATTGAAAATGATTATCTCTTCATATTCTTATAAGACAATTTCGTTGGTGGTACCACATTGGCAAATGACGAACAAGGTCAACCCAAATGTAAAAAGGGATCATTGTCGGGATACCCTGCATTCATTGAGAATTTCAGACACATACATTTGGTCATTATACCCAGGGAATGGTGTAACAGATTTGATTGAAAGTGACACAAGTTCTGCACCTCTGAGTGGTAACAGATTGGATGGAAGAAACCAAATGGTATTTCTCTGAAGTTGCAGTGGGAAATACCAACTTCATGTCTCAAGATCCAAGCGGAGTTGACTCAGAAATTACATTGGGGCAAGTTCGTTAAGTCGAACATAATTGATGAACAAAATGAAGAACAAATGAGTGATAACACATAGAGTAGGAAACATACTCATAACATTTTTACATCATAGTAGAATTTCATTAGGAGCATTTGATTCATTCCAATCCTTTAAAAGGAATCATTTTCATGACATGTTACATTCATGTCACTCATAACACATGTAGATAGAAGCATTTGATTCATTCTGATCATAGCATCTTAATCATATGACATAAACATGTGGAACCGAGTCTACAGGACATGTCCTTCGGTGGACGGTGTAGCAATATCGGTGAATTTTCAGATCTTATGAATTTTCAGATCTTATCTTCCTGAAGTTGTAGGAAGTATATCGAAGACATCAGATCTTATCTTCCTGAAGTTGTAGGAAGTAGATCGAAGACAACAGATCTTATCTTCCAGAAGTTGTAGGAAGTAGATCGAAGACGCTTTCAGATCTTATCTTCCCGAAGCTGTAGGAAGTAGATCAAAGACGCTTTCAGATCTTATCTTCTTGAAGTTGTAGGAAGCAGATCGAAGACACTTTCAGATTTTACCTTCCTGAAGTTGTAGGAAGTAGATCGAAGACAACAGATCTTATCTTTCTGAAGTTGTAGAAAGTAGATCGAAGACACTGTAACACCCCAAACCCGGCCCAAACACTACTCTAGGATCGGTATGTCCTAAGAAAATTTTAAGTAAAACAATCGTGGTCGACAAAAGCCCAAATAGAAAATTACATAAAGTGTGCCTTAATAATCAAAAGCCCAAAACTTAATTACATGTCCTTGAAAGAAATTAAAGCGAGAATAAATACTAAAGGCCCATTTGAAATCTAAAATGTAAACAAATGGCCTATGGCCTTAATACAATGTATTTTAAATCCATCATATAAAGTACTTTAAAAAAACTAATATGGGAAACTTTGTGCGGATCCACCTTCTTTTGCATGGCCACCATGCGCTTCACTCCGCCGGTCCGATGCACTAATCGTCACCTAAAAGGTTAGTTTAAAGGGGTGAGTCGCGAGACTCGGTGTGCAACCTCATGCACCACTAGATTTGGGCCTCATAAAACATAATAATAATTTCATTTACATGAAACAAATAATATGCAAAACCCAACCCAATTGCCTAGGTTTCTATCCTTCACGCCCCGTACCAACCAACACACCATTGGGATTTCTACAATCAACCCACCTTTGCTACGCCAAGATGGCGATCATCTTGCTCATCAACATATATTGGCGAAGCCCTTATAACATATAATGGCCAAAGCAGTATAATGATTCACGGCATTAGCAGCTCTGATGATTCACGGTAAAATCGTTACTCATATACATGTACATATAACTTCCTCCTTTCATCACCCACCCATGCAACATGCACAATAATTTAAAACATGTACAACAGTTTACTTGTAACATATAGTTAGATTATTTACTAACACGAGGGTCCGTCGTTTAAATTGAGATTTGGCTTTTAATGTAACATATAAATCTTGTGAACACATATACATATATATACATTTATTATTAATCGATTGACGGTGGGGAAGTGTTACACGACCGACACCGATAAAATGAGGCTTTCTATATCGACGCTATCCTTAGTCGACACAAGCGCTATCTGCCTAAGGTGTTGTTGGAAGTCGGTCCACAACCAATTGGCCAATCTCGAGCAGCAGAATCTTTCGTTTCTTAAACTTAGGGATTCTTTCTTTTGTGCGATCCATATTTAATTCCATCAAATCCTTATCGAGCTACTATAACAATATTTAATCGTTAATCCTCTTTTTAGAGTTAAGATCATATATATATTGAGCGAATCTAATAAAAATCTAGGGATAATCTTCTTACCTTAAAATCCCGAAATTGGAGACTTATGATTTTGACTTTTAGATCTAGTCGACTAAGCCTCCTTCAAATCCGAATTGCCACCCATCATAGAACCATTAACTATTAGCTTTGGCTTTTGCCTTTCTAAAATAGATTATGAGAACTAATCAAAATTGGCTCTTACCTTAGCTTAGGAGATTCGGCTAGCACTAGGGAGAGGATTGGTAATGTCGATGGAAGATTTAAATCTGGAAGTGTAGAACAATTTCTCAAATAGGATGAATAAAAGAAAAAAGCGATGGATGCTTCGGCTTTTTAGAGAAATAAGCACAAGGGAAAAGAAAGTGGGGAAAAGTTTCAGCTTTTAAAGAAATTGGAGAAAGAAATTTGGAGAAAAGAAGCTAGGGAATTTCGGCACAAAAGGGAGAGGATTTAATGTCAGAAACAAGAAGCTAGCCCCCTCTATTTATAAGAAATTCGACAACCCTTTGCCATGTAGTAGCTGGTTTCTTTACTCCTCTCAGTGATGGATTCTTGGCCATCACTCTCTTTGTAGATAAATTCCTAACTTTTCTCCTTTAACTTAATCTACTAGCTCATCTAAAAGAGACTTAATTATCTCTAACTCCTCCCTCATTTATCAGCATATTATCCACATATTTTAATCATTAAAATCCCTAAATTTTAGCCTTGTTGCCATCCACTCCACCTAATCCTAATGCCCAAAATTTAGCTAACTTAAATTAAAAGAATTGGGCTCTATGAAACTTAAATTTGGGCCCTTACTCCCTTGTGTGGCGTCACCTCCTAAGATTGGGCCACAAGCCCACTTTAGTATTTTAAACATAGATACTACCTTTTAAACCCTATAATGCCCAAATAGATAATTTTAATCAAGGCCTGCCTAAGCTTGAGCCCAATTTGGACCCTAACACTTAAATTAACTCATTCCACATATTCACTCATTAAGCATAGGCCCAAAAATTTAGGATGTTATAGTTCTACCCTCCTTAAAGAAATTTCGTCCTCGAAATTTCCACTAACAATAATCATTCTACAGAGTCTCACCACTTTTCTTTCATTGCGCACTCTAATTCTAAAGCCAAAATAAACACTTAGTATACTACAGTAGGGTACGCACCATTATTCGCATCTGAAGCGTCTTCATCCTCTTGTACTCATTCTTTCGATCGATGTTTATCTGATTAAGAATTTTATGAATAATTAATTCTTCCCACTTATTAACCGCGAACAATCTTATGTAAAATCATTTCGATAGTAGTTCTTTAGAATTCGAATTCTATTTACGGGTTTAGTTCTCAAGTCGATACTTCCTAGTCCTAGAGTTCACCTTCAGTCAACATTCAACACACATCAATCATAAAAACAGCCTAATAAACTTACATTCACCACCTAGGGGTATTTTCGTCGTTTCACTACCCAGGGGTTTTTTTGTAATACAGGGTTATTTTCGTAATTTTCCAAAATAAGGTTCCGGGTGATTTAGCGAAATAAGGGTATTTTGGTAATTTTCCAACTCGAGGGTATTTCAGTAATTTTGAAAATCTGAGGGTATTTCGGTAATTTTTGCAAATTTAGGGTTGTTTTAGTAATTTATGAAATCTGAGGTTATTTCAAAAATTTTGAAAATCTGGGGGTGTTTCAGTAATTTTGCCAATCAGGGGTATTTTGGTCATTTTACAAATTAAGGGTGTTTTGGTCATTTACAACTCAGGGATATTTTGATGTTGTTGTTGTTGTTTTTGTTTCCTATGGGAAGATTCTGTTGACTTTGTAAATCGGGGTATATCTGCAAACCATAGGTATTTTTTTTCAAAGTAAAGATATTCTAAAATTTTTGTGAGAAAAGCAGTGTTGGTCCCTTTCGGGTTTTAATTGTAGTTTTGGCACATCAACACGTGCTAAAAGCGGGGTGAATAGTCACTCGCTTTTGGTAGGATTCTAGTGGAAAGGAGGTGAGTCACTAGGACTGCTTAAGTACCAAGCTTTCCTGAATCCACTCCTGACATGCATATGCCTATTACCACACCTGTCATGGCTAAAGTGAACAACCACTATGCACCGGTGAGATTCTGTGAAGAGGAGGTGAGTCACTCGGATTGCTTAAATACCAAGCTCTTCGGATCTACTCCTAGACATGCATATGCTTGTTACCACACTTTAGTCTTGTGACTTGTTTGAGTTTTGTTTAATGAAGTTAAGTCTTATGGACTTTTAAGAGTTTGTTTGTCTAAGCCTAGAGTCAGTCAAGTTCTAACCTAAATAGTCTATGTCCCATAAGCCGTTAAGCCCACATTTATATCACATAATGGTTTAGAGTACTTACAGCGAACTTGGTGGAGGCAGCAGTGCGATCTTGAGGTAATAAACCTTTACTAATAAAATCCATGTTTTAAAACCCATTTTAGAAAATCTTTTGGGCCCAAAATCCCCAAGTGAGTTTTGAACCAGACTCGATACCAATTTGTAACACCCCAAACTCGCCCAAACACTACTCTAGGATCTGGTTTGTCACTAAGAAAATTTTAAGTAAAACAATCGTGTCAAAAAAAAGCCCAAATAGGAAATTACATAAAGTGTGTCTTAATAATCAAAAGCCCAAAACTTAATTACATGTCCTTGAAAGAAATTAAAACAAGAATACATACTAAAGGCCCATTTTAAATCTAAAATGTAAACAAATGGCCTATGGCCTTATTACAATGTATTTTAAATTCATCATATAAAGTACTTTAAAAAACTAATATGGGGAAACTTTGTCGCGGATCCACCTTCTTTGCATGGCCACCTTGCGCTTCACTCGGCCGGTCCGATGCACTAATCGTCACCGAAAGGTTAGTTTAAAGGGGTGAGTCGCGAGACTCGGTGTGCAACCCTCATGCACCACTAGATTTGGGCCTTATAAAACATAATAATAATTTCATTTACATGGAAACAAATAATATACAAAACCCAACCCAATTGCCTAGGTTTCCATCCGCTACACGCCTCGTACCAACCAACACACCATTGGGGATTTCTACAATCAACCCACCTTGCTACTATCGCCAAGATGGCGATCATCTTGCTCATCAACATATATTGGCGAAGCCCTTATAACATATAATGGCGAAGCAGTATAACGATTCACGGCATTAGCATTCTGATGATTCACGGTAAAAGCATTACTCATATACATGTACATATAACTTCCTCCTTTCCTCACCCACCCCATGCAACATGCACAATAATTTAAAACATGTACAACGGTTTACTTGTAACATATAGTCGATTATTTACTAACACGAGGTCCGTCATTTAAATCGAGATTTGGCTTTTAATGTAACATATAAATCTTGTGAACACATATACATATATATACATTTATTATTAATCGAGATCTAGCGGTGGAGAAGTGTTACACACGATTACCGATAAAGCGAGGCTTTCTATATCAACGCTATCCTTAGTCGACACAACTGCTATCTGCCTAAGGTGTTGTTCAGAAGCCGGTCCACAACCAATTGACGAATCTCAAACAGCAGATATTGCTCGTTTCTTAAACTTAGGGATTTTTTCTTTTGTCAGATCCATATTTAATTCCATCAAATCCTTATCAGAGCTACTATAACAATATTTAATCGTTAATCCTCCTTTTAGAGTTAAGATCATATATATATATTGAACGAATCTAATAAAAACCTAGGGATAATCTTCTTACCTTAAAATCCCGAAATTAGAGACTTATGATTTTCGGCTTTTAGATCTAGTCGACTAAGCCTCCTTCAAATCCCGAATTGCCGCCCATCATAAAACCATTAACTATTAGCTTTCGACTTTTGCCTTTCTAAAATAGATTATGAGAACTAATCAAAATTCGACTCTTACCTTAGCTTAAGAGATTCGGCTAGCACTAGGGAGAGGATTCGGTAATGCCGATGGAAGATTTAAAAGCCGGAAGTGTAGAACAATTTCTCAAATAGGATGAACAAAAGAAAAAAGTGATGGATGCTTCGGCTTTTTAGAGAAATCGGTACAAGGGAAAAGAAAGTGGGGAAAAGTTTCGGCTTTTAAAGAAATTAGAGAAAGAAATTTGGAGAAAAGAAGCTAGGGAATTTCGACACAAAAAGGAGAGGATTTAATGTAGAAACAAGGAGCTAGCCCTCTATTTATAGGAAATTCGGCAACCCTTTGCCATGTAGTAGTGGTTTCTTTACTCCTCTCGGTGATGGATTCTTGGCCATCACTCTCTTTGTAGAATAAATCCTAACTTTCCTCCTTTATCTTAATCTACTAGCTCATCTAAAGAGACTTAATTATCTCTAACTCCTCCTCCTTTATCAGCATATTATCCACATATTTTAATCATTAAAATCCATAAATTTTAGCCTTGTTTCCATCCACCCACCTAATCCTAATGCCCAAAATTTAGCTAACTTAAATTAAAAGAATTGGGCTCCATGAAACTTAAATTTGGGCCCTTACTCCCTTGTGTGGCGTCACCTCCTAAGATTGGGCCACAAGCCCACTTTAGTATTTTAAACATAGATACTACCTTTTAAACCTATAATGCCTAAGCAGATAATTTTAATCAAGGCCTCTGCTAAGCTGAGCCCAATTTAGACCCCTAACACTTAAATTAACTCAATCCACATATTCACTCATTAAACGCATAGGCCCAAAAATTTAGGATGTTACAGACACTTTCAGATTTTAGCTTCCTGAAGTTGTAGGAAGTAGATCGATGACATCAAATCTTATCTTCCTGAAGTTGTAGGAAGTAGATCAAAGACACTTTTAGATCTTATCTTCCTGAAGTTGTAGGAAGCAGATCAAAGACCTTTTCAGTCTTATCTCCCTGAAGTTGTAGTGGAGTAGACTAAAGAAAGAAGATCTTATCTTCCTGAAGTTGTAGGAAGTAGATCAATAGAAGATTAGTCTTATCTCCCTGAAGTTGTAGTGGAGTAGACTAAAGAAAAAAGATCTTATCTTTTTGAAGTTGTAGGAAGTAGATCAAAAGAAGATTTTAGTCTTTTCTCCCTAAAGTTGTAGTGGAGTATACTGAAGAAAGGAGATCTTATCTTCCTGAAGCTGTAGGAAGTAGATCAAAAGAAGATTTCAGCCTTATCTCCCTGAAGTTGTAGTGGAGTAGACTGAAGATAAAAGATCTCATCTTTCTGAAGTTGTAGGAAGCAGATCAAAAGCACTTTCAGCCTTATCTCCCTGAAGTTGTAATGGAGTAGACTGAAGATAAAAGATCTCATCTTCCTGAAGTTGTAGGAAGCAGATTAAAAGCACTTTCAGCGTTATCTCCCTAAAGTTGTAGTGGAGTAGACTGAAGATAAAATATCTTATTTTCCTGAAGTTGTAGGAAGCAGATCAAATACCTTTTCAGCCTTAAGTTGTAGTGGAGTTGGAGGCCATTTAAAGAGGACGAGGACCAAGAAGTCGAGGCTTGGCCAAGACCGGCCAAAATTGGGCTTTCTATTGTCTTTGCTCTATTCTCGTTACACAACAATGAGCAAAGAGGGGCAGCTGTAAACAGCCCATTTTGCTCGGGCTTGTAACAAACCAAAACCAAAAAGAAAAACAAAATAATAAAACCAAAGTCCAAATAATTACAGTCCATTTACAAATAGACAACCCAGTGGCCTATTACATCATTAGCCCAATTATACCCTCAAACCCGAACCTAAAATAAACTACCCATTGACCCAATTAAATGACCCTATACCAAAGTAGCCCAAATACCAAACAGTTTCAGCCTAGGGTTTCTGAAACCCTAGGCGTCGCAATCGCACCCCAGTTCCTTTTGCGCCGCAAGCCTTGCACCCAGTCGCGCTGCAATCCATGCACCCAGTCGCACCGTCATCAATGCGCGGAGGTCCGTCACCATCGCCGCTATCTTCGTCCACCTGCAAACAGAAAAGGAAGGAATCGCAATAAAAAATGGAAAAAATATAGTATTCCTTTTATTTTCGGGTTATAAAAACCCATCAATAATCTGTAAAAAGAGGGGATCTTTTCTCACAAAGTAATATACATACACGAAAATACAAAGATATACAATAAAAAAGAAACGAAGGTTTTTCTTTTCTTCGTTATTTCTCTTCTCCTTCGAATCTGTTTCTTTTCTTTTAAGTTTTTTTCTCTTTTTACATATATTGAAGTTTCTAAAGTAGTAAAATAAAAAGGAGAAAACTCACATTTGGGAAATTAAGCCCTAGTGCCTTGTAACACCCTAAAAATCCGAGTATTGATATATTGCATGATTTGGTGTTTAGATTATGAAGGAAAATTTTCTTACTTTTATTTTTGTGTTTATTATAGTCCTGAAGAAGAGTATAGCATAATTTGGGTAAGGAATAAATTTTATATTTGAGAAATTATTGAAGAAGCAAGTGTCATTAATACTTAAGTTAATTTAAGTGTTAATAAGTGACACAAGATGAGTACATGGCATGGTGGTGTTGGCGAATGAATTGGTGCATGAGGGAAGAGGTTCGAATCCCTTAAATAGCATTTGGACAACTTTTATTTTTGCTCTTCTATGGTAAGTGTCATTAAGCTCATTTATGAAAGTGTTGACCTTGTTATTTTGGTTAGTATATCAAAGGAATAAGGCAAGTGTTAACATATGGTATGGAATCAAGAACTTATGGAAAGATATGGAGACATGGGGCAAGTATCAAGGAGAATGTTTTGGAAACAAAATCATGGCCATTTGACCATGCATTTGGATGGCAATATGGTCTAGGGGGAGCTGAATTTTTGGTGTTAGTTTGGCTAGGATTTGAAGTCTCTTTTTGGTCATTCTTAGCATATGTGCAAAGTTTTGCAATCCTTTCTCAACTTTTCTCCCTTGGCGAATTTGTGCATTTGGTAAAGCCTAATTCTTTTGACCATTTGGTCATTTTTTGTTCATCTTTTGAATATTCTCTTGTACCTCTTCTTAGTGCGAAATTGTTAGTACCAAAAGACCATATCTCTCTTTTTGTTTTCTTTCTCCATTGCCGAATGTACCTTGCTCTCTAATACATCTTTTCCTTTCTCTTTTATTCTCTTTGAAAACCGAATCTTCATTATCATCTCTTCTCTTATTTTATTTCTTTTCACTCATCTTTTCTCCATTGTTTTCTCCATGGCGAATGTTAGTGAGCCATAGCGAATCATTTTTTCTTTTCTTTGGTTATCATAGCGAATCCTCCATCACTTAGAGACATCATTTTCAATCCTTTCTTTTCAACCGTGGACAAAAGGGTAAGAATTCTTTTAGTTTCGTTTAGTTAGAATTAGTCATGGCGAATATTGATGGTGGTATGAAGGCTTTCTTGAATCAAAATAAGCGTTCATTCTATTAGCGTTTATTTATATTATATTTAGTGCGATAACGGAAGATTAGAAATCAAGTGGTCGTGAGTGACATAGAACGTTTGGATCGATTCTCCTTGTGGAACAAGAATATTTGTGGTAAGGAAATCTACGCCTTTAAGATCTTTAGAATTCTTATTTTGATATATTATTAGGATTAACTATCCTTTGTTATTGAAGATCTTCAAAATAGGGAAGAAAAGGCGGTGTTTAGTTATCGTAAGAGGCGGATCCACTATTCCCCTAAGTATAAGCGAAGGCGATTTGGTGGTCAGGATTTTCCACCGAGTTGCGGACCATCTACCGAAGGAAATCAATTATTCAAGTAGTAAGAACTCCCGAGCCTTTATACGTTAGTGGATTCTCAGCGAATAACGAATCGATAAACGAGGAGAAACCGAAAATTGAAGTAATCCAAAATCAAGAGGGTAAGGTTTTGGATCAAATGTCTATAACATATTTTGTTCATAATAATGTTCTAATAAGATCTTATTATGTTTAGGTGTTGAAGAGCGGGAAGGGTTAGTACTCACGATATCGAGGTGTGTAACTTCACACTTTTCTCGGGTTTGGATGTTATTCGTGGTATGATGTTAAATCGTAAAACGACTAGATCGGTATAAAAGCGTAATAATTGATATTTGGTGAAATTACATGAAAGCGGATAATATGGTGAAAATTACGAAAAAATCCCTCGATGAGTTAGATGGAAAAATATAAATTTTCATGTCTTCGTAAAATGGACCGATAAAATTGATAATTAGTAATTGGGCCAAAATCTCTGTTAGATCGATAAATGGGCCGAAAACTCTACTAGATCGTAAATGGGTCGTAATCTACATTAAATTGTTAAGCAATTTGAAAACTACGCTAGATCGTAAATAGGCGTAATCTACATTAAATTGTTAAGCGGTGAAATCCCTGCTAGATCGTTAAATGGGCCAAATTCCTACTAGATCGTAATTTTGGGCATAAGATATTAAATTGCTAAAATGGGCCAAATGTTTGGGCCTTAATAAAAATCTGAAATATTGACTCTTGTTAATGGGCCTTTTTAATAAAATCACTATATAATCATAGACTACTTTGCATACATATTGCATGGGTTGGGAAAATGATGAAGAGAAGAAAGGCCTGTTGCCAAAATCTAGTTCGGTGGCTTTGCCACAAAATTATAGCTAATTGCCTCTAGTTAGGTGGCTCGCCACAAGATTTATAAATGGCTATTTGCCTCTAGTTGATGGCTCGCCACAAAATAATAATTGGCTCAATGCCTCTAGTTCGGTGACTTTGTCACAATCTAGTTCAGTGGCTCTGCCACAAATATAAAATGGCTTAATGCCTACGATTGGTGTGATGGCGGGGTGGGTTGACTTGATCCCCACAGGTGTGATGGTTGGTACGGGGGTGTGTAGCGGATGGAATTAGGTTTGGGAGGGAAAAATTCATTTTTACATGCATGTTATTAATTATGTTATTCATTATGCTATTAATTATGTTATTAATTATGTTGTTAATTACCTTATGGGCTCAAGGCCCAAATCCATAATTTGAAAATCGGCCCGATGGACAAAGTAAGTGAGTTATACTTTGAGTTCTAAGTAACTCACTCCTCAAATTTTTCCATCTCGGTAATGGAAATTGGCGTGGACTTGGTAGAGAATGACTTCGTGGAGGCCATCTTGCAAAACATGGGTTTATTAAACTCGAACTTTTTAATAAGTATTTTACTATTTTGGGTTAATGTAATAAGGGCCTCTATTAATAATTTATGGATTTTATGTGTGTTTGGTTTTAAACTATATTTTGGACATTTAAATATGGGCTTATGATTATATGATGTTTTTATCAAAATAAATTGGGTTTTCAAATATATGAAATTCCTTTATAAATATTTTATTATTTTAACTCTTAAATAAATTACCTAAGGGTTTTGATAATACAATGTTAATAATGTTTTTCAACTAATGTTTTCTAATATACATCAAATTAAAATACTCTTACGATTTTTATTAAACCTTGTAATTAAAAATAATATTGTAGATTTCAACTTATTGAAGATTTTAAGATAGCTCGATTCATGTAACAAACCAAATCTAGTCTTAATGCATAGATAGGGTTTGGGGTGTTACATGCACTATGATAACGACGACGGCGGGCAAGAGAAGGAGCAGCGAAAATCGCCCAACAAGAGAGAATGGAAAGACTCTCTGATTGTTCTTTTTGAAGAGTGAATGAAAAATGAAATTTTTTAAATTTTTTTAACTTATATAGTAAATTTAAAACGACGTCGTTTTGCCTTAAGGCAATAAGCATCAAAACGACGCTGTTTAGCTTTTATCCGAAACCCGACTCGATTTGACCTAAAGGGTCCACGCTTTTTTGATATGGGTAAAATTGAGCGATAGGTCCTTTCTCATTTTTAATGTTTTTTAATCCAGTTTTTTTATTTTTATTTTGGCCCTAAAACTTATATTCTGTTTCATTTTAATCCTCAAGCTCTTTAAAGGTAAAATCGGAACGACGACGTTTTGAAAAGAGGCTTAATTGCCATTTTAATCATTGATATTTAACACGCGTTTTTGATTCAATCCTTTTAATTTGTTTTAATTCTTTGTTCTAACCCACCTTTCTTTGTTTTATTTTTTATCCTTTTATTTTATTATTTTAATATTGTATTAAATTATTTTATTATATTAAAATCCTATTATTTTCTAATTTATTAATAAAAGGTTTACATTTTTTTATACTCAGTATTTTTAAATATTACATTATTATTTATTATGTTATTTAATTATTTTTGCATATTATTTTATAACTTTTATGTTTGTTATTGTATTATATTTAATTTTGTATATATAATATAATATTATATTATTTTCTAAAATTTTACTTGGTATATAATTTATTTATAATACATATTTATTTTTATCATTTTTATAAAATATATGTATAAGATTAATATAAATGTAATTTTATTTAAAGTTATATATTATTTATTCCTTTAACAATATATTTTTTACAATATATATATTATTTTGATATTGCTACTACTATTATCTATAACTAACCCTAGTATTATTAGTATTATTATTATAATTTATTATTTTATTATTAATATTATTTATGTTATTTTCATTACTATTGTTTTTCATTTTACTATTATTTTATATTAACCTATATTATTATTTTTACTAATATATTCTTATTGTACTATTATTTTTACTTTGGTGTAGTTATTTTAGTTATATTTTATATTGTCTATGTTAGATGTTAATGTATTACAATTGCTTTTAATATTTCTATTCGATAATGTATAAATACAATATTGTCACATTGTTATTGTTTAAAATAAAAATATATTTTATCTAAAGTTTTTAAAATAAGGCAATGTTTTGTATTTAGAAATTAGAAATAGTGCCCAATCGTGCTGGGTTGCGATTTTCCGTTTGGCTAAATAACTAAATATCCTTTTAACAAGATTTGTAAATCGTGAGATGATCTTAGTTACGAGTGTTTAAAAAATATCGTGTCTAATCGTGCTGGATGTGATGTTTATATTATTCAGAACGAAGAACTCTCAAATTTTAAATCTAATTGCTCGAAGTTTTTTTTTTTAGAAATCATATTTTTAAATACTTTTAAGTTTCAAACATTTAGACATGATTTTATCGATTAGGTACCAATTTTTGGGCGTTATGAGGGTGCTAACCCTTCCTCACACGTAACCGACTCTCGAACCCGTTTTCTGGATTTTCATGGACCAAAATTAAATGTTTTAAATAAAACGTTTTACAAGGTGATCCAATTACATCTAAGTAAAAAGGGCTTAGTGGCGACTCCCATTTTTGTTTTTTTGAAAGTCGATCCCTATTTTTTTTAAAATCGATTTTAAAAATGATTTCGACAGAAAATATTGTTTCAGCCCGTATCATTTAATTACTGAATAAAAACTTTAATCATTATTTCAACTAAAATTTGATAAAATAATAGAAAATTTTTCAACTTATCCGAATTTACATCTTCATTGGCAATGTATCTTATAAATATTATTTTATTCACTTTATTATAAAGTTGTTTTAATTCCACAAGAAAAATTAACGAAAAGTATATATCTCTTTTATTAAAAGTCTAATAGAACGCTAAATATGAAGTTAAAAATATATATTTTGAATGTGAACAGAACGCGAATACACTTAAAAAGAGATATTCATTCACCCTTTGATCACGTCATTTCCGATGGTTTGGATGTGGATTGAATTTTAAAGAATGAGAGAGGAAGCAACATCTACTTGTGATGGCCCAAAGCCAAGCCAAGACCAGGACCACAGGCAAGAGGGTGACTACTAATCCGACAGATCCATGCTTCACTTTACACTTCCACCACCACTCATTTAGTAAGATTCATAGGCATATAGGGTGGCTTTGTTTGATAGGTAGACTAATCGTAAAGGAACGTGCGATAGACTTAGTCTCAGCACCAATATCCCCATGACTTTACCTAGTCTTTCCTTTTGAAATTTCGCTATTGAACTCAATGGAAAGTAGTTGCAATTTTTCAAGCCTTAGATGCTCGTGTTTTTCGAGTTTTATGTGTTTCGGTTTCTTGAACTCTTTATGGCTCGTTTTGATTGTTTTTGCTTTCTAGAAATTATATATATGTTATTTTCAGGTTCGTTATGTTGTACCTATCGCCACTGGAATAAGGATCTGGAAAAGGGTCCAACAATTCAAAGTGATGAGTTCGCTTTGTTTGTTGGCAGCCCTTGTCCCGACATATTAGATTCGTCTGAGGAGTGGTTTGAGTCCTGCTTTGCTCTCCCTCAGGTGATGGAGGCCTATTACAAGTGTACTTTGCTTTATCTGGTATGGCTTGACTTTATGTCAAGTGTGCATTCCGTGTCTTTGGTTATAATATTCAAGTCTCCAATATGTCTGGGATATCCTTTCTTTATAATGATATTACAATTAATGATATTATCTTTAAAAAAAAATTCTATACTTTCAATTAACACTGTTAACTCTAATACATGTTCAAACTTTTCTTACTTAATAAAATATGAAAATTTTAAGTTAAATCTAACACAAATTTAAAATAATAATCAACTTCCAACATAATTGAAAGTTATGTCTATAAAATGATGTTACTTTTTCATTTAGTTAATTCATGCACTACAATGAAAATAGACTTTTAGCGGTGTTTTTAGTGGCGTTTTAAAGGAAAAGCATGAAAATATTATACATTAGCGGCGTTTTAAGGAAAAGCATAAAAAATAACATTAGCGGCGTTTATTTACAAAGCGCGCTAAAAAGATAAATAAGCGTTTATTAAGTAAGCGCCGCTAAAAGTATGAGCATTAGCGGCTTATGTAAAAAGCGCCGCTAAAAGTCGAAAACATTAGCGGGCTTATGTAACACCCAAACCCGGCCCAAACATTACGACCGATTATGGTATGTTACAGGAGAAAATTTGTTGAAAACCCCCTTTTAATTACTTTAAATTTCTGGTAAAAAGTATATAGTTTTGTTTAAAACATTTGAGGTGTATAAAAAGACAACACTTGGCTTTGTTATTTAAAATCTGTTAAGTCATGTTGTTACCAATTCTGTCAATGTACCCGATGGTATGAAAGAAAAACCATTTACGTTTGAATTTAAGAAACTTGTGTAACCATTTTAAAGTCATTAAACAGTTTAAATAATTCATCCAAAACATGTAAAATAGTAAAAATAAAATCTGAGGAGGCCTTATTACAACTTGAACAAATAAAACCAAAAATAAGATAAAAATAATTCAAAGTTCATCTAATCCATATTTCTACTGCATGGCCACCTCAAGTCCACCCGGCGCCTCATCCATGATCTCGAGTCACTGAAAAATATTAAAGGAGAAGGTGAGCCACCAAGACTCAATGTGTAACCCTTCCTCGGTTTAGTGCAACATCATACACAATTTATAACTAAATTTAACATGCACTAAGTTTAACATGCACCCAACCTAGCCAACCAAAACACCTTTCTCTACCCCGTGTGGTACCAAACCACTGGTGGTGCCAAACCATTGGTGACTCGAAGTCACGATATCCATCAACATTGTGGTACCAAACCACTGGCGTCCGTCGACACGAATATCACTTCCCCCTCCACTCGTTTAACCCACATATTTATGATATGCACTTAACATAAATCATGCCAAACATGTTTATTTAACAACATATACTGAATTTATCAAAAGCCATCTTCTTATATGCCACATATACCAAATATGTCAAGCATCATAATTAAACTCATATTGACAAGGACTCACCTGGATCCTTGCTTATACCTTTATGGTATTAAATCCAAATCTACACAATCCGGTTTAGCAAACACAATATATTGACACATTAATTAGTTATAAAGTGTGTATGTACACACTGTTACTATCGGTAGCCCTAAATCCAGAAGAGTCAATCGGCCACACTAGATTTCTTGCCCTATATTGGCCAAACACGAAAGTTAGTGACATGGCTATTCGCTAAACCACATAAATCAAAGGGTTAACACATGAACCGAAACCTCACCTAAGCGCCTTGAGTACAAACTTGACTACGATATGCGAATCGCTTCACCTTCCTACAATCGGCAATCATTAGTAGCCACCACAATAGCCTTGACTTTCAAATACCAACTAAATGGTTTACTAAAATAGATCCTTACCAAAACACATGTTAAAAGTCGACTTGCACAAACACTCATAATCAAGGCCTATGGCCGAATGTCACTTACCTCTTTACCTTAGGAGAACAAATCCCGAAAGCTCCTTTGTTTAACACTAAATCGAAAATAGATGGCCCTAGAGAGTCCCTATTTCGGCCATAACCTCTCCCCTCTTTGTGATAATTCAGCCTTTAATTATCAAAGATAATGCATGATTTATCTTCCTTTAATCTCCTATCCTCTCTTCATACAATTTAAATGGAAATAAACTTACTAATACTACTCCCTTCCAGCCGATTAAGTGCAAAAAAAATAAGCCTTATCTTTATCAATTCAAGAGTCCACAAACATGCCATCACTCCCCTCTCCCATACACGCCGGTTCTGGAAAATAAAAATCAAAAGCTGCTTCTTAGGTTCGAACCTAGGACCTCTGACCTGACCCTCCTAAGCATACTAGGCCATCGCTTCCCATTTGACTTTCATGTCAAATATCCTCACCATTTAAATATAAGGCCTTCATTCTGGCCCCTTTTTCCTTAACGCCAAAAGCCCAAAAATAAAATGCTCCTTGCATCCCTTATGTCTCGAACCCGAGACCTGTCGCCTCTAAACTCTTAAGTGGCGCCCCAAGCCACTCCACCATCCTGGACTTTCATGCTCAAACCTTGCCTGAAAATTCTTTAAAGCCTTCCTTAACCCTAACGCCCAAAAAGCCCAAAAGGAGAAAAACATTTCCCCCTTGTTACTGCCGAGACTCGAACCCAAGATCTCCCTTGCAACACCCTTAGACGCACCCTTGTAGCACCTAAGTGGAGCATGGAAGCCACTTTTCCAAGCCATTTTTCGTGTCAAGTTCCTTTTGAAAATTTTCTTAACCCCTATCTCACCTAGCTTCCCTCCTTTAAGCACTTAAAAGAAATTTTAACCTAAGTCGGGCCTAGCTGGGTTTATTTCTAGACCTTAGAACATGCCAAATAAATCATAGTATTTATTTCTTCAAGCACACACACATGGGAACAAATAATTATATTTTCAAACAACCCCTAATTAGGATGTTACGACTTATGTAAAAGCACGCTAAAAGTATGAGCATTAGCGGTAGCTTTTAAAAACGCCGCTAAAAGTATGAACATTAGTGGCGCTTATGTAAAAGCACGCTAAAAGTATGAGCATTAGCGGCTTTGTTGAAACGCGCTAAAAGTCGACTATTTTTAAATTTATATATTAAATAATTTCTTATATAATCGTAAAAGAGATATATTAATTTTAAAATATTAAATTAATTATTATTATAGTTTATGGTTTAGCATATATAGTTTAAGGTGTAAGGTTGAGGAGTTACTATTTTAATGTTTAGGGATAATGATTTATGATTTGTGGTTTAAGGTTTAAGGGGTTTTGTTAGGGTTTCATGGGTTAAAAGTTTATAGGGTTGATGGGTTTAAAGGTAAATGGTTGAGGGTTTGGGGTTAATAGGCTAAGCATTTAGGGTTAGGGGTTAAGGTTCTATGTGTTATGATTTAGGGTTAGGTTAGGGTTTTGGTCAAGGTTATAGTTTAGGGTTTATTATTTTAGAGTATGAGATTTTGGGTTTAGTGCTTAAACTATATCGAATAATAAAGTTAGAGTCTTAGTGTTTAGGGATTTAAGTATTAGGGATTTTGATAAAATAGATAAAAATTATATTATTTTAGGATTTAGGTTTTAGATTAAGTTATTTCTTTAATTACTTACGCAATGTAATATATATATATATATATATTTAAGGGTTATATGGTTTAGGGATTATATGGTTTAAGGGTTGTGGTTTAATGTTTAAGGGTTAATGGTTATAGGTTTAAGTATTAGAGTTTAATATCTAAGGGTTAATGGTTATGGGGTTTAAGGGTTAAAGGTTATGAGTTTAAGGTTCAGGGACTAGTCGTACAAAGGTAGGCGTTAGGGGTTTAGTTTAATATATTAATATTATGATTATATATAGTTTAAATTATTTAATAGATAAATATATAAACTATATATATATTAAATAGTTTAGGTTTTAAGGTTTAATTGAAATTTGTAAAATGATGAAATTATTTGAAATATTAAAAATAAAGAAAAATAAAACTCAAAAAATAAAAAGTTTATAAAATAAAAAAAATGAAATACATGGAAATTGTCTTACAAGTTGTTATGTTTAAAAATTTAAAAAGTTTAAGTCTTCATTATTTCCTTTTACAAAAATAACAGTTTAATTTTGTTTTTCTTAAATTAATAATTTAAATTAAACTATTTAAAAATTGAGGTGAACATTAACTAAAATAAAATAAGTATTAAAATGAAAATATTATATAAATTTAAATACATTACCTTTACTGTGACTAAAATATGTATATTACAAATAAAAATATTGAAGTACATTGTACAAAGCCCAAATTTGCCCCGGCCCAATTACAAAAATAAAATAACAAACCCAAAACTAAAATAAAAAAAATAGGCCCAAATGGCCCAAACCCAACCCAACTCAGAAAAAAAAAAAAAACAAAAAAAAACAAAAACCCTAGCCCTGCACTCTGACCCTCTGACTTCTGACTCTGCCCCCCCACCTGCCCTCTGCGCCACACGCCACTGCTCGCCAGCGCTCACTTGTAGCACTGCAAGACAAAACACACAACCTGACAAAAAGAGAAGAATTTGTCTTCTTATTTCGATTTTGGCCATAAAGCCACAGAAAAGAAAGGATTGTAGGGAGGGGTTTTTCTTTTCAAAAAAAACGGAGAGAACATTATAACAAAGGGGGGCTTTTCGAAAAAAAACAGAGAGAATACGATAGCAAAAAAAAGGGGCTTTTTTGTAATAGAAAAAGGAGAGATTTCAAAAAAAAAACAACACAAACAGATTCAAAAAATATATAAAAAAAACGAGTAGATCTCCTAAAGCGGAAACAAAAAGCTAAAGAGGTGATATTTTATTTTTGAAGTTTTATTTTTTATTTTATTTTTATTTTTTACATAAATATCTGAGGATATTCATAAAATGGTAACAAAATAGAAATAAAAAAAACAAAAAAATAAATTTTTACCTTTTAAAGCCATCGTGGATGGTGGCGAACGCCGGCGTCGGCGACGATCTGCTGACCCCTCATGGAATCTCCGGAGACCCTCCTCTCGGATCTGCGAGAGGAGAAAGGAAGAACTCTCTCCTCTTTTTTTTTAAGGCAATGACAAATGAAAAAAAAGGGAATAAAGGGGTTTTATAGAGGTAGGAAAAGCAGCCGTTTCACTCAGGCTCTAGGGCCAAAAGCAGCGCCCGTTTGGCGAGACCAGCGTCTTGTGACCGACCCGACCCGGAGGATCCGCGTGTTTACATTAAATGGGTTATTTTGAGTTGGTCCTTAGCCTTTTTATTATTTTCAATTAAATTTTTATTGTTTTAAATATGGCCCGAACATTTGGTTGACTTCAATTAGTCCCCCATTCTTTGTAAGCCTCGGCCTGAAGGAATATTTGCGCACATGGTCCCTCCGTTTCCTCGGCGCGTTTAAATTGATCCTTTTTGTGATTTTTATTTCAGATTGGCCCCTAAAATTTCATTTTATTTTCAATCCAATCCTTATTTAGTTTGAATCGCATTTTTTATATTATTGCTATTATCACTATATTATTATTATTATTGTTATAATTATTATTATTATTATTATTATTATTATTATTATTATTACTATTATTATCATTTCATTTTACTCTTGTTTATTTATTTACTATTATATTTGTTATTGTTATTTTTTATTATTTTATTATCACTATATTATTATTATTAATATTATTATTATTATTATTAGCATTATTATTATTATTATTATTATTATTATTATTTCATTCCTCTATTATTAATTATTATTATTATTTACTATTACTATTACTTTATTACTAGTATTATTATTATTTATTTTATTATTATTACTCTTATTTATTTTATTATTGTTCATTTATTAATATGTTATTATTTTTCATTATTAATGTACTCTTATTATTATCATTGTTTAATCTTCACCATTTATGAATTTTGTTTTATATTATTTTATTCATTATTTATTTATTTGTTATTTTATTCATTTATTTGTCATTTCATTTACTTATTATTTATTAGTTTATTGCTCTTTACTTTTTAATACTTTAAAGCACTTTAATTATTTATCATATTTTTTAATTTTTATTTATTTATTGTTATTATTATTATTATCATCCTATTTGTTTCTATGATTTTATTATTGTTATTCTTATTTCATTATTTATTTGCTCATTCGTTTATAAAATTAGATTTATTCATATATTAAGCAATTTGTTAGTATCATTACTTTGTCTAATATTAATCAATCAAATTTTCAAAATAAAGATAATGTTAGGTATTTGAAAATTCGGAAGATCGAGCCCTAACTTCTTTGGGTTCGATTTTACTCGTTTATGTTAAACAATGGATATCTCTTTTGAAGTTGCAATTTTAAAACAAAATACTAATCTCGGAAATTGAAATGTCGTGCCTAACTTCTTGGACTCGACACTTAGATACTTGGGATAAGTTTCTTTTCCTAAAATAGAGGCAATCTTAGTATTTGAAATCTCGGAAATCGAGCCTAACTTCTTGGGTTCGATTTCTCATTTGACGAATAACGGAAGATCCTCTTCAAATAAAACCAAGTTTCAAAAGCGAGCTTAGTTTGGGAGTTTAAAGTATTGTGCCTAACTTCTTTGGGCGTGATGCTTTACCTCTTGAAAATAAGAAAGCCTTAACGTCCTTCAACTTTAAAATAAAAAGCATTGTATTTTCAAATCCCTTTAAAGTTTTCAACAAATAGGACATCAATCAATCGGTTTGGTACCAATTTTGGGCGTGTCGAGGGTGCTAATCCTTCCTCGCATGCGTAATCGACCTCGAATCCGTTTTCTCAAAGTTCGTGGACCAGAAAGCCTTTGTTTTAGTAAATTAAATGTTTTATTAAAGCGAAGGTGATCCGATCACACCAAATAAAGATCGGTGGCGACTCCTTTCCTTTTCTTTTTCCAAAATCAAGTCGAGCGCGTCGTTCTTTATTTCACCCAAAAATGGTTCTGACGACTTGGCGACTCCTTTGAGGACGCGAGGTCAAGCCATAGATTGATTGATTTTGTCCTTTTAATTAAAATGGTTTTGAAAAATCATGCTTCTTTTAACGCACCTTCAATATTAGCCTCGTAAATACTTTGGCATTGCATTGCATGACCGTTGTGGTCACACCTTTAAGTGGGGCGAGAAGCTATGCCTTCGTGAGGTTTTCACCTCGCATGGGCTAGTGGATTTGCTTTGAATACATCCGTACCTATGTCTTCGTGAAGTTTTCACTTAGCATGGCCATAGGAAATGTATTCCCTGAACCGAACTTCGGTCCGTATGAGCCTATAATGGGTGAGGATCGAGGAATCTGCTTGTTGGGAACCTCGAACTTTAGAACTAAGCCGCATATAGCAAACCCTAGAGCCCACCTTAGGTAGAGCTATGGCAAACCTTAGTGGTCACCCAAATAGGCATCAGTTTATTTTACTTGCTTTACATTCCGTGGTACTAACCTTTTGTGTTTCTTTCTTTTTGTGCATATCATTTCATATTTTAAAGAGACATCGATTCACGGTCCGTTTCTGAGTTGGGAAGCTGGTTATGGAAAGTGAATTCTTTGATAAAGTAGAAGACAATGCGGCCTTCGCATATGGTCGAAACAATGCCAAATAGAAAAAGGGATAGCTTAGTCGAAGGGTATGTGTCAGACTACGGAACTTCACCAATATCGATTATCATGAGCGAGCTCGGGAGTTGAAAGAAATTTGGACTCGATGGGATGATGAAGCGAAGCATCTATTCTATGGTACTTACGGCGACGCCTTACACTTCGAGGTCAAAATAGACAAGCACTGTTAGAGCAATGACCCGATTCGGAATTCGCTTATAATTTGTTTCTCCTTGGAAAAGTGGATCTGGTTCCCACGATGAGAAGAGTATCGACCTTGCTACATTGCCCAAGAATTCAAGTTGACAAAGCTTATTCCAAAGGCGGTTAATGGCCCAACCTTTGCGAAGAAGTTGATGAATATCACGGAATGAGTGAGCAGTGGGTCTCGGCTAGAATGAGAAGAAGGCGAGGTAAATGCATACCACGGATATGTTTGAGAGACTGATTACGGCGCATCCGTCTGAAGAAAAAGATAGACATCTTGGCCTTGTGTATTTCTGACTGGTAATCTTCCCCAAAGCTTTAAGGCACATTGATGAAGCTATTATCGATCTATTCAGCCGGTTGGACAAAGGGGTCACACCAGTTCCTGCCATCTTAGCCAAAACATTCAGATCCTTAACCGTATGTCGGAGAAGAGGTGAAAGCGGAGTTTATTGGATGTCTTGCTATTATTGGCTTGGTTCCATAGTCACTTTTGGAAAATAGAAAGTGTCTTGCGGTTCATGTCGGAAAAGTACTCCCGCTAGAAGAGATAGCAACTACGCCTAGAAGAGAGGATGTGTCAGAAGAAAATTGGATCGCGCTCTTTCAAAACCTTCAAGAGGGCGACATCAGTGGAAAGCTCCTGGATGATTCCAGCGGGATCCTTTATCGTTCGGAAGCTTTGGTGGGTTCCTATTGGGATTTGGGGTGCCACTACCTCGCCCTTCTTTGGTCCTAAGGCGGTATGGTTCAAAGCGGTTTGTACCAACGACATACGGGCTAGCTCAATGCGAGTTTTCATATGAAGGGGAAGCTATAAGAAAAGGGTTAAAGAGATTTCTAGTGCACGGAATCGATTCACGAGAATGAGAAGATTGTCTACGGGCAGGGGCGACTGGAATACATTGAATGGAGGCTAGGAGGGTCAATGATAACATTCTGAGCCAAACCGAAAGCGCCCGATCAAGAGAAGAATGCATGCGAGTGGTCCCATCAAATTAGAGATTGTGAAGCAAGATTTTGAGCGGATGAGCTCGGAACTCGGGAAAAGGATAGAAAAGTTGGAGGAAGAAAAGATGCTCCTCTAATTAGAAGTGGGCGGTCAAAAATCGGAGGTGAGAAACTTCGAGAAAGGAAAAGCGGAAAGTAGAGGAAAAGAGATAACTTGAAGATGGAGTACAAGAGGATCGCTTAACGATAAAAAATGCGGGATTAGGGAAAACTTGAGCGATGGCAATAAGAGGTCGAGAGAGGAAAGAGCCAAAGTTAGCGATTGGGAGAAAAAGTTTCATGAAATCTGAGCTTGAAGGAAGACTTAGAAAGGCGGGAGAGAAGACCAAAAAAGAAAAAGGGTTAGAAGCTAGAATAGTGAGCTTGGCGATCTCTACACCATTATCAGTCGAGACTCGGAAAGCCAACTAAAGACAAGCTGAACAAAATAGAGGAAATGAAAGGTAGGGTTGAAGAGTTGGAATCGGCATTACATAATAGCGAGCTCGGATTGAGCTTACGGAAAGCGAGAGAAAGGCGTTGGGAGGAAGAGCTTCACCATTCTTGCGAGCAAGTTGAGCCGGGACTACCTCATGGGAGAAGCAATAATCCAGATTAGAAATAGTGATCACCTACGGACTTTGGCTGAGGAGGCTGACATATTGGGCATGAGATATGGGCTACCACCGGGTCGTGATGAAGAGCTAATCTCTCTGCTTGGAAAAATCAAAACCTTAGGTCTTAGGGCTAGAACATATTTGTAATCTACTTTATGTAAAGGGTTTTGCCTTCTAATAAAGTTTTCTAAAATGAAGTTGATCAGAATCGATGTCTTCTTCCTGCATTCATGCATTTGCATTACATCATATTACATGCATTAAAGTTTATAAAAAGAAGCCTAATTGGTTAAGATTAACGAGAGAAACAAAAGAGAAACAAAGAGAAGAAAAAGAAATGCAGGGCTGGACATCACTACGGGACTCGTGCTAAGACAAAGAAAATGGATCAAAGATTTGAACAATTTGAAGGAGATGCAGAAACAGATCTGAGGAGCAAATGATGAAACTCCAACAAGATATGATAGAAACGGATGCAAGAGTCCCAAAACAACATGATGAGCGGTGGCGCAACTATTAGCCAATGAGCGAGGAAAAGGCGCTGCTTTGCTAGTTGAGGAATAATGGCGACCACTTACCCTCAGGATTTACCCGCCAAATACCCAAACACCACGAAATAGGTCCCCAAAGGGCGCCTTTTGTTATCGAGCCACGATGCGAGTTGAGACCGCAATGCGGTGCACTTTCCATTGGTTCGGGCACTAATCCGGAGAAGGTCCGGCTAACCCTATAGTCCCCGACTTTGATGAAATGGCTGAAATGGATAAGGCAAAAACGAACCTTCCCAGACAACTCGAGGATCGTTGCAAATGGTTAGAAGAAAAGTTTAAGGAAATAGAGACTGCTGACCATCGCTACGGAGTGGACGCTAAAGACTTGAGCCTAGTCCCAGACCTCATACTTCCGCCAAAGTTCAAGACCCCGGATTTTGAAAAATACAATGGGACCAGTTGCCCTGAAGTGCACATCACGATGTTCTATCGACGAATGGCGGGATATGTTAACAACGATCAACTTCTTATTCATTGTTTCCAGGATAGTTTGGTAGGGCATGACCAAATGGTACAATCATTTCGGTAGTACCGAGATCAAGTCATGGAAGGACCTAGCACGGGCCTTCACGAAACAATCTGAGACGCGTGGCGATATAGCTCTGATCGAATCACGCTCCAAAATATGGAGAAAAAGCCAAGCGAAAGTTTCAAGCAATATGCCCAACGGTGGAGGAAGTAGCCACACAAGTTCGACCACCGCTCTAGAAAAAGAGACAACCATCTTTGTTTGTCAATACGTTGAAAGCTCCTTCATTAATCACATGCTTGGAAGTGCCACAAAAGTTTTTACGATATTGTCTTTGTCGGAAATGATCGAGAATGCAATCGAAGCGGTAAAATAGAATTTGGAGAAAGTACTAGAAAAGCGGTCCGAAGAAGAGGAGAGTGATATAAACAACATAGGTAAAGGTTATTCAAAACCTATTCTTGTGAGCCAACCAAGGACTATGACCCCGATCATGAGCCCCTTTAGGCGAGTCCAACACAAGGCAAAATCGGAGAAAATCTAATTTACGCCTATCCGGTCCATACAAGAAATGTACGAGAAATTATTTGGCCTTTACGTTGTCTCCCCATTACTTAAAACCCTTGCAACCCCGTACCCTAAGTGGTATGATCACGAGCATACGGTCACGAATACCATGCGAGGAATCGTGGGACATTCTATAAACCTTGTCTCGCTTTTAAGAAACTAGTGGAAAAGTGATCCGGATGGGAGTTATAGAAGTCGATGACACCTCTTGCAAGGGCACCGCTACCTAATCACGGGGTCAACATGATGGCGAAGATGCGAGAAGAAGAGTTAAAAGGATATTTCGATGTGAAAACCCCAATGAAAGCAGTGCGGAAGGAAATGATAAAAAGGGATTGGTTGTGACATGTCAAGGGAAGAACATGAAGAAACACGAAAGAATTTGTGAATTTCATAACTCGGAAGACACGAAATCCAAAGTTGCTTTGAGTTCGAATCTTTGATACTGACGATGGACAATAAAGAGCTAGAATTCTTTGAAAGCAATGAAAGGCGGAAGAGAGTAACATCGCACGTTGGAGGATGAGTTAGTGACAAAAGCCTCGGGGCGAGCTATCCTTTAGTCACCATCTCACGATCAAAAGGCGATGGAGTAAAATAAATCGAAAATTGATTCGAAAGCCTACTACTTTTCATCGAAGACAACCAAAAGACTCCGGGGTTATAAGCGCAGCGTGGCGTTTCACGAAAGGAAGGTCCGTCAACAAAAGGGAGCGAGAGTATCCTAGGATCGTGATCAGAAAACTGCAACCTTTTCATATAAAGATGACAAGAAGGTCCCTGGAACTATAAGCGCAATGTGGCGATTCACGAGAAGGAGATTTTTAACACTACAAAAAGGAAACCAAGAGGAAGGCTCTTGCAGCGATGAAAGCGCTACGACTTGTCAAACACAAAGCGGAGCACTCAAGAGGAAAAACTTGATGGGCGAACAAAAGAAAGAAAAAGGGACCAAGCAAGAGACACATATAAACGAGCCAGTGAAGGAGGAAGAAGCTAGGGAATTCTTAAAGTTTTTGAAGCATAGTGAATACAGTGTCGTAGAGCAGCTACATAAACAGTCGGCTCGTATATCGGTGCTAGATTTACTATTAAGTTCTGAAGCACACCGTAACGCGCTGATGAAGGTATTGAATGAAACTTATGTTGCAAATGATATAACAGTTAACAAGCTGGATCGCCTGGTTAGCAACATAAGTGCTGATAACTTCATTTTCTTTAACGATGATGAGATTCCTCAGGAGAATGCGGGTTCCATCAAGGCTCTCCACATTACCACGCGATGCAAAGGATACACATTACCAGGGGTACTAGTCGACAATGGATCGGCGCTCAATGTTCTACCACTATCGACCTTGAATCGATTACCGTTGATAGTTCTCATATGAAGGCTGCCACAACATAGTAAGGGCATTCGATGGGCCGAGAGAAAAGTCATGGGAAGGATCAAAGTACCTCTTTTAATCGGACCGAGGCACATATGAGGTGGATTTTATTGTGATGGATATCCGGTAGTCTTATAAGCGCTTCTTTGGGGAGACCTTGGATACACTCGGCGGGGCGGTGCCCTCATCGTTGCACCAAAAGTTGAAATTAATCTCGGAGGGCCGTCTAGTGACCATAAATCTTTGAAGAGGACATCATCATGGCTGTAACAAACAATGCACCCTATTTAGAAGCCAGCGATGAAGCGGTAGAGTGTTCCTTCCGTTCTTTGGAATTTGTCAGCGCAACATTAAATCATTGAGGGAATAAGGTCCCGATACCTCAATTATCCAAAACCACGAAAATGGGTCTACAATGATGGTTGGGAATGGGGTATGCGGGGAAAGGACTTGGAAGGTACCTCAAGGAGAAATCGAGGTCCCAAGACTAAAAAAAAGCGAGACTTCTTGGTCTAGGATTCAAGCCAAGCATAAAGCAAAAAGAAGAGTAGAAAAGAAACAAGAAAGAAGGAAGGCACGTCGAGGGAGATGAGATGAAATGGCAGCCGATGATAATTCCTCATATTCGTGAGACCTTTATATCGGGAGGGTTATCCATCAGGGACGAAACACAAAATGAAGAAATCGTGCATATCAACGCTATATCGAGGGAAATTGAGGAAGAAAATTGGAATGGCATCCACCCCTATGGTAGGGTAGCGTTCTAAACAATTGAATTGCGGAGGAGATTCCTATAGCCTTTAGAACTCTTTGAGTAATACTGAGAACACACTTATTGCTTTAAGTCTAGAAGCAATAAGAACCCCTTTTGTGGAACATGATTTTGTATAAGATGTCGTTATTTTCAATGAAATACATCTCCGCTATCTTTTGAGCAAATTTTCTTTTATGTTCATTTCATTTATTCATTATTCTTTCTTTAAATAATCTTCTAAACATTTCTATTCTTCATTTATCATACCAATAAACATGCCAAGATTCTATAATTCTATGAGCCTTTATTCATTTCCATAACAGGTCTCTAGATATCAATGATTTGAGTAACGCTACTGATGACTCGAATGTCCTTTTGAGCAAGATATGGGTGCGAAAGATTTTCAAGGTTTTGGAGATGACCAAGGCATGTGACTTAGCTCTGAGCTGTTAAGGATGGTAGAACAAGAGGAGAAACAAATCATACCTCACAAAGAATCGGTGGAAATAGTGAACCTAGGAAATGGGCAAGAAAAGAAAGAAGTGAAGATTGGAGCTAGTATCACCATGAGAGACAAAGCAAGACCTTATTGAGTTACTCCAAGAATTCAAGGATGTCTTAGCATGGTCATATCAAGACATGCCGGGTTAAGCATTGATATCGTGGTACCGTTTGCCCATAAAGAAGAATACAAGCGGTCCAACGAAACTTGGAGGATGAGGCGGATGTTTTACTGAAAATAAAGAAGAGGTAAAAAAGCGGTTTGGCGTAGGGTTCTTGCAAGTGGTTAAGTACTCGAATGGGTAGCCAATATCGTCCCGTCCCTAAGAAAGATGGGAAAATACGAATGTGTGTGGACTCGAGAGATCTAAACAAGGCTAGCAGAAAGACAACTTTTCATTACCTCATATCGACACCTTGGTGGACAATCGGCGAGTTATTCCTTGTTCTCGTTCATGGATGGGTTCTCGGGATACAACCAGATAAAGATGCTTCCTGAAGACATGAATAAAACCACATTCATAACCATGTGGGGAACCTTTTGCTATAAGGTAATGCCATTTGGGTTGAAGAATGCGGGAGCAACATATCAGAGAGCCATGGTGACCCTATTCCATGACATGATGCACAAGGAAATTGAGGTTTACGTCGGCGATATGATTGCCAAATCTCGGACGAAAAGGAGCATATCAAGTCTTAAGGAAATTATTTTTGAGGTTGAGGAAAGTCAAGCTGAAGCTTAACGTGAAGTGTACCTTTGGAGCGGTCGAGAAGCTGCTAGGATTTATAGTCGGTGAAAAGGGATTGAGGTTGACCGGACAAAGTCAAGGCTATACAAAAATTGCCTCGCCTCAAATGCAAAAAGAAGTTCGAGGTTTCTTAGGAAGATTAAATTACATTGCTCGGTTCATTTCTGGCCGGTGAGAAATGTGATCCCATATTCGTCTTCTTAAAAACACAACCGGTGTGTGGGGCGAGGAATGTCGAAGACCTTCGACAAAGTAAGCGATACTGTCCAATCCTCCGGTATTGACACCGCCTAATCCGGAGAAGCCTTTAATCCTCTATTTGCGGTGCTTGATAATTCAATGGGATGTGTGCTCGGCGGCATGATGAGTCGGGAAAGAAAGAAAAAGCAATATACTACCTTAGCAAAAGTTCATTGAGTGTGAAACAAGGTACTCACCGATTGAGAAAATATGTTGCGCCTTAGTGCGGACAACTTTCGGAGGCGAGGCGATACATGTTGTATCATACGACTGGCTCATCTCGAAGCTAGACCCTTTGAAATATCTAATGGAGTCAACTACTCTTAATGGACGGATGGCCGATGGCAAATTTTACTTTACGAGTTTGACATAGTTTATGTAAACGAAGCGATAAAAGGAGTGCAATAGCGGATTTTACGGCTAGTAGAGCTCTGGCGATTATGAGCCTCGGACTTTGATTTCCCTAATGAAGACCTAATGTGCGTAGCAACCTTGAAGAAGATACCACGAAAAGTCGTCCTTGAAACCGAACTTGACGGGGCATCGAGCGCTATGGGCAATGGAATTGGGGCGATTCGGTGTCCCCAAGCGGAGATCATTACCCATTTACTGTAAATTGGATTTTGATTGTACAAACAATATGGCGAGTATGAAGCTTGTATCATGGGCATCCGTCTTGCTATTGAGCATAAAATTAAGGTCTAGAAGTATCACGGAGACTCGCGTTGGTAATTTATCAACAAGGAGAATGGGAGCGAGAGATCCCAAATTGGTGAATACAAAAGATTGGTCAAGAACTAATCAAAGAGTTCGATGACATCACTTTCGATTATTTACCAAGGGACGAAAATCGGATGGTGATGCTCTAGCCACATTGGCTTCTATAGTGCGAGCAAACAACAAGGAGGATATGAGACCTATACAAATGAGCATTTATGAGGCCCGACCCATTGCTACAATGTCGAGGAAGAAGGAAAATTGGCCCACCATGGTACCACGATATATTGCGGTATGTGAAGAATCGTGAGTACCACGATCAAGCCACGAGAGAATGAAAAAAAGGCGAGGAGATTAGCATGTGATTCGTCTTGGATGGAGAAGTCTTATACAAGAAAAGGAAAGATCAAGTCTTTGCTAAGGTGTGTGGACACCACCGAAGCTAAGTTAATCCTAGAAGAAGTCCACGAAGGTGTCTGTGGAACTCACGCTAATGGTTTCACAATGGCGGACAAATAATGAGGTTCGGATATTATTGGTCCACCATGGAGGAGACTATATCAACTATGCCAAAAATGTCATAAATGCGGTTATGGAGACAAGATTCATGTACCCGTCACCTTTGCATGTTATGACTTCTCCATGGCCATTTTCCATGTGGGGCATGGGCGTCATTGGGCCAATATCTCGAAGGCATCGAGCGGGCATCGATTCATCTTTGTGGTCATCGACTACTTCACGAAATGGGTGGAGGCGCCTCATATGCCAGCGTCACTAAATCGGTGATTAGCGGTTTTGAAGAAGAAAATCATTTGTCGATATGGAATGCGAGAGGATCATATCGAGACAACATTTGAATTTAAACAATAGCACGATAGCGGGGTTTGTAGCCAATTCAACATCAAACACCACAATTCATCACCGTATCGCCCAAAAATGAATGGGGCGATTGAAGCGACCAACAAAAACATCAAAAGATAGTGGGGAAGATGGTGAGACTTACAAGGATTGGCATGAAAAATTACCGTTCGCTCTATGCTTATCGAGCGTCCGTCAGAACCTCTCTTGGGGCAACACCTTTCTCATTGGTCTATGGGATGGGCGGTTCTACCTATCGAAGTGGAAATACCTTCTCTTGAGTATTGTCGAGAAGTGAAATTGGATGAAGTGAATGGATCCGAGCTCGATATGATCGGTTGAACTTAATTGAAGAAAAGAGATTGAGGGCTATCCATCACGGTCGGATGTACCAAAAGCGAATGATGCGAGCTTACAACAAAAAAGTTCGTCAAGGGAATTCCACGAAGGGATCTCGTCTTTGAAAAGATCCTTCCCATACAAAAGGATTTGAGAGGAAATGGATGCGAATTGGGAAGGACCATATGTGGTGAAAAAGGCTTTCTCTGGAGGGCATTAATTTTGGCGAGATGGATGGGAAAAATCTACCCAATCCATAAATTGATTCGATTAAGAAATATTATGCTTGAAGAGGAGAAAGGCTAAAGTGAAAACCGAAAAAGGCGCTTTAAGAAAAAAAAAAAATGGAGAGGCAAAGTGAAAACCCGTAAAAAGCGCTTTGAGACCAAAGGGCTTTGAGTTGAAAACCCGATAAGGCGGCCCAAATTTGCACAAAAAAGGAGGTATGTGACAATCTTTTCCCCGAATTGGCAAAAGGAGGAATGTTACACCTCGGAACATCTACAAAGCATCTCTCAGATCTCCCAACGTCCATGATCTTGGAAGCATCCGGTGGTGAAGCTCAGTTGCGATATCTGGAGCACCTACTTTTCTTTTACCCATTTTTGTACTCAATAATGTTTACTTTTGTTGAATTAATCCAATTCCATTCTTTATAAATTCCATTGTTATTTTAAATCTTTGAGTTGTTTGCAATTGAAATAACGACCCATTGACCCATAATGCTTCCATAAAGCGAGTCCACCTATTACTCGGAAGCCTCTAAACAACGTAGGAACCTAAAACAAGGCATTGTTTAGGAACCACCACACTTAGGGGTTGGAAACATTCGAAGAAGAGAGTCAAAATTATGACCATTTCTTGATTAGCGAGCATAGACATCGAGACAAGATGTTGCGTGCGTGTCGTGACCTTGACAATGAGCGAGCAATTACATACTAAACTTTTAAAAGAGACCATTCTCATGACATCCTGCATTCATGCAAATGTCCCCCATAATATCATTTAGTTAGGAGCATTTGATTTATTACAATTATTGCATCTTAATCATCATTCTCATGACATTCTGCATTCATGTAAGTGTCATTCATATCACACGTAGTTAGGAGCATTTGAGTCATTTTGACCACAGCATCCGCATCCTTTGGCATAAACACAAGCATATGAAATCGAGTCTATAGGATATGCCCCTAGAGGACAATGTAGCAACACTATTGAAGATTGTCCTATTGCCATCAACGGTGAGTGGAATAGGTTGAAGATTGCCCTATTGCCATCAACGGTGGTGGAATAGGTTGAAGATTGTCCTATTGCCATCAACGGTGATGGAATAGGTTGAATGGAATAGGTCAAAATTGTAGATCTTGTCACCATAACCAGTAGTGGGGCAAGATCGAAGGCAAATCATGGCTCCCAACGGTGGGGAACACGATTTAGGCCACCCTCCTATTGCCCTTGACCGGCGGTGGACTAAGTCAAAATTGTAGATCTTGTCACCATAACCGGTGGTGGGGTAAGATCGAAGGCAAATCATGGCTCCCAACGATGGGAACACGATTTAGGCCACCCTCCTATTGCCCTTGACCGGCGGTGGAATAGGTCAAAATTGTAGATCTTGTTACCATAACCGATGGTGGGGCAAGATCGAAGGCAAATCATGGCTCCCTAACGATAGGGAACACGATTTAAGCCACCCTCCTATTGCCTTGACCGGCGATGGAATAGGCCAAAATTGTAGATCTTGTCACCATAACGAGTAGTGGGGCAAGATCGAGGCGAATCTTGGCTCTCTAAACCGATAGGGAACATGATTTTGGCCACCCTCCTATATCCACGACCGGCGGTGGAATAGGTCAAAAATTTGTAATTCTGTCCCTAACGGTAGGGAGCATGGTTAAGCTTTAGTCCTATTGCCTTAACTAGAAGTGGGATAAAGGTGAAGACCAAAGACCTCATCTCTGCGGAGATGCGGTGAACAATCTAAAATAAAACAAGTCACATCCCATTGGAGTCGTGACAAGAGCAAATTGAAGCGACATATCGGTGGAGTGGATTGAAGTAACAAGATCTGACGGACGGAATGAGGCTACATGAAGAAAAGCACCAAAGAAGGCCAGGACTCGGCAAAAGCCGGGCAAATTTGGTCCCTCTTTATGTCTTTGCTCTATTCTCGTTACGACAATGAGCAAAGAGGCGGTATAGAAAGCCCAAATTTGCCCGACCCAATTACAAAAATAAAATTACAAACCCATCAAACTAAAATAACAAAAAAAAATAGGCCCAAATGGCCCAAACCCAACCAACTCGAGAAAAAAAAAAAAAAAAAATAAAAACCCTAGCCAGCCTCGACCCTCGACTTGACCCCACACCCTCTGCTGCGCATGCCACACCTTTCAGGCGCTCTCATGGCACGCTGCAAGACAAAAAAGATAGGGACAACAATATAAAGAAGAATTTGTCTTCTTATTTGATTTTGGCCATAAAGCCACGAGAAAAGAAAGGATTGTAGGGAGGGTTTTCTTTTGAAAAAGCGGAGAGAACATTATAACAAAGGGTTTTTTTTTGAAAAGCAGAGAGAATCGAGATTCAAGCAAAAAAGGGGCTTTTTGTAATAGAAAAGGAGATTTAAAAAAAACAACACAAGCAGATTCAAAAATATAAAAAAAAAGGAGTAGATCTCTAAAGCGGAAACAAAAAGCTAAAGAGGTGATATTTTATTTTTGAAGTTTTATTTTTATTTTATTTTATTTTTTTTACATAAATATCTGAGGATATTCATAAAATGGTAACAAAATAGAAATAAAAAAAAAAAAAATAAATTTTTACCTTTTTTGCCACCAGTAGGCGGTGGCCAGCTGACCGGCCGGCCGTGACGATCTGCATGGCCCCTCGCGGAATCTCCCGGAGACCCTCCTCTCGGATCTGCGAGAGGAGAAAGGAAGAACTCTCTCCTCTTTTTTTTTAAGGCAATGACAAATGAAAAAAAGGGAATAAAAGGGTTTTATAGAGGTAGGAAAAGCAGCCGTCGTTTAGGGGCGAGGCCAAAAGCGATCTTAATTCTGGCGCGTCTTGACCGACCCGACCGGAGGATCCGCGTGTTTACATTAAATGGGTTATTTTGAGTTGGTCCTTCGCCTTTTTATTATTTTCAATTAAATTTTTATTGTTTTAAATATGGCTCGAACATTTGGTTGGCTTCAATTTAGTCCCCCATTCTTTGTAAGCCTCGGCTGAAGGAATATTTAGCACATGGTCCCTCCGTTTCCTCGTAGCGTTTAAATTGATCCTTTTGTGATTTTATTTCAGATTGGCCCTAAAATTTCATTTTATTTTCAATCAATCCTTATTTAGTTTGAATCGCATTTTTTATATTATTGCTATTATCACTATATTATTATTATTGTTATAATTATAATTATTATTATTATTATTATTATTATTATTATTATTTCATTTTACTCTTGTTTATTTATTTACTATTATATTTGTTATTGTTATTTTTTATTATTTTATTATCACTATATTATTATTATTAATATTATTGTTATTTTTATTAGCATTATTATTATTATTATTATTATTATTATTTCATTCCTCTATTATTAATTATTATTATTATTTACTATTACTATTACTTTATTACTAGTATTATTATTATTTATTTTATTATTATTACTCTTATTTATTTTATTATTGTTCATTTATTAATATGTTATTATTTATCATTATTAATGTACTCTTATTATTATCATTGTTTAATCTTCACCATTTATGAATTTTGTTTTATATTATTTTATTCATTATTTATTTATTTGTTATTTTATTCATTTATTTGTCATTTCATTTACTTATTATTTATTAGTTTATTGCTCTTTACTTTTTAATACTTTAAAGCACTTTAATTATTTATCATATTTTTTAATTTTTATTTATTTATTGTTATTATTATTATTATCATCCTATTTGTTTCTATGATTTTATTATTGTTATTCTTATTTCATTATTTATTTGCTCATTCGTTTATAAAATTAGATTTATTCATATATTAAGCTTAATTTGTTAGTATCATTACTTTGTCTAATATTAATCAATCAAATTTTCAAAATAAAGATGATGTTTGGTATTTGAAAATTCGGAAGATCGAGCCCTAACTTCTTTGGGTTTCGGTTTTACTCGTTTATGTTAAACAACGGGATATCTCTTTTGAAGTTGCAATTTTAAAACAAAATCATAATCCGAAAATTGAAATGTCGTGCCTAACTTCTGGACTCGACACTTAGATACTTGGGATAAGTTTCTTTTCTAAAATAGAGGCAATCTTAGTATTTGAAATCTCGAAATCGAGCCCTAACTTCTTTGGTTCGATTTCTCATTTGACGAATAACGGAAGATCATCTTCAAATAAAACCAAGTTTCAAAAGCGAGCTTAGTTTGGGAGTTTAAAGTATTGTGCCTAACTTCTTGGGCGTGATGCTTTACCTCTTGAAAATAAGAAAGCCTTAACGTCCTTCAACTTTAAAAATAAAAGCATTGTATTTTGAATCCTTTAAAGTTTTCAACAAATAGGACATCAATCAATAAGTTTGGTACCAATTTTGGGCGTGTCGAGGTGCTAATCCTTCCTGCATGCGTAATCGACCTCGAATCCGTTTTCTCAAAGTTCGTGGACCAAAAAGCCTTTGTTTTAGTAAATTAAATGTTTTATTAAAGCGAAGGTGATCCGATCACACCAAATAAAGATCGGTGGCGACTCCTTTCCTTTTCTTTTTCCAAAATCAAATTAAATAGCGTCGTTTCTTTATTTCACCCAAAAAATGGTTCGACATACATAATAATATTAATAGTAATTTTTGTTTTAAAATCATAGTTTATTCACTACTACGATATATTTTATTTTTATTTGTTGATAGTTACAATAATAATCATATAATATATTTTCACATACAAATAAAATCATCCAATAACAATTAAAATAATAAAAGGCACAAGCAGAGAGCAATACTGGTATTTGTTTCATTTTGAATTTTTAGTGGCGTTTTTAAAAAAAATGCGTAAGAAATTAGTATATGATTAAACGACACGATTTTATATGTGTTATTAGTGGCGCTTTGTTCAAAAGCATACAAAAATATATCAAGCATATGTTTTTAATGGTGTTTTTTATAAAAATTTGCAAATAAGTTGTCATTAGTGGCGTTTTATCATAAGCGTTGCAAATTAAAGGAAAACCTAACTTAAGCTACGTCGTTTTTTTAGCCCCCAAATTTCAAGTCAGATTAATCCCCCGATTTTTTCAGCCTCTTCTTCCCCACTTCCCAATTTCCCCAAATTTCACCTCCTTAAATTTCCCAATTTCCCCAACCTCTTCTTCCCACTTCCCCAATTTCGTGATTGAATCCGTATAGAAATTTTTTTTGCGTCTTTGCTTTACTCTTGTTTTGTTCTCTCCATCTTCCCCAAAAGTCGAGACCTTGAAGGAGAAACCTCAGAGTTAAAATTTCTCTTCCTTGGTGTGAGAAGGCAAATCGGTGGTGAAAGGTAAGTGCGCCTTCATGTTTTACATTCTTATTCATTCTTTTTTTATCATGTACATACACATATTTTTTTCTCCATATTAAGAACTTTTTAATGTTTTAGGGTTGCCTATTTCTGATCCGTTCTTTTATGTAAATCCATGCATTACTGCTCGCAATTGAAGCATGCCCATTAGATTGACTGCAATTGCAACTGCAACGAACAAGGTACGTTCCTCTTTCGCTTTTATATTATTTTAAACAATCGAAAAAAAACTTCCCTTAACTGAAAACATTTCAAGAAACTGAGTTTTCACGTCTTTCACATATTTAGTAGATTGAAAAACATTTAGGGGTTAAAGTTTTAGGTTTAGGTTTAGACATTCTATATTTACTTAAAGGTGAAGCATTCACTGATATATTTATTTCATTTTCCTTTAGTCCGTACTAGTAATTAGCCATTCTTGAGTTACACAAGCCACGGTTTAATTAAAATTTCTTTACCTTATGTAGAATGTTTTCTTTACCTCATTCCTTTGCTCAACAAAATTAAATCATAAGTTATATGATTAAAATAATAAAACATGCCAACTCAAAACTTTGACTACACCAATATTGTTGTTTTATCTGCTTTGTTTCAACATGAGGTGAAACATAAATTTAAAATTAATATTGTTTTATGAATAAGGATGAATTAACTTATAATCATGAGATTGGCATGTCTTTCATATTGAAAGAAGGCAGCGATGCAATCTATAAGTAGCCATTAGTCCAGAGACCGGTGTTTTTTACTCAAGATTTATCATTTATATACAAGCGGTTCAATAAAAAGAGTTGGTTTGCTTTTGCCTACGGTTAGAAGCGATGGGATGATTGATTAATTTGTTAAAATTTGGGTTTCTGTTGCTTCGCATTGTTGATTTAGTTTCTTGATTATCGTATGGTTCATTTCTTGATGGTAATTGAAGTTTCATTGCTTGCGTTTGGATAAGGATTTGGTCGGTGACTACAATCAATAGGTTATTTTAAGGGTTAGATGGGTAATCTGGACAAAAAAGCGGGTTTATGTACCAATTTGAACATAAAAGTCAAGTTTAGCTATCCAATTGGACAAAAAAAAATATCAAATTGAACCTTAAAAACCAAGTTCAAATATGTAATTAGATAAAAATAACTTTAAGTACTAGATTGAACTTTGAAATCGAGGTTAAATCTTGAAATATATAATTAAGAAGAATGTAAAAAGAGAGTGTTTGTTTTTAAGTTATAAGTTATTATTGTTTCAATTTTTAATTGCTGTGGGTTGGTTGTTTTTATTTTATCACTAACAGAAAGTATGCTAATGCACATTGAGTTGCTGTCAGGTACTTACGAGTTGAAGCAGTATTTGTGGCCTCCTCAATATCCACACCTATCTCCTCCCTGTGCAGCACGTAAGTTTCGTGGCCTTGTGCTAAACTTGCGATTTGTGGCAGCAATATGTTTTAGGATTGAATTAACATGTTCCTAAAAATTTCGATGATTGCTATTTGTGGCAGCAATTTGTGTACCAACTTTTTCTCTGGTGAAATCCCGGATATTGGAGTCCTCAGCACTTTAGGAACAATTCGTGAGTACCCTTCTCCTTCCATGACCATATTTTATGTCTATACTTGCTATTATATATGGATGCTTGCTATATCATACAAGCTATCGACCTTTGGACTTTACAAAACTCTAGTATCGATTTGAAAACCTTAATTTATGGTGTCGCAAAACCTATTATATTGGTTGAAATATGCTATAAGTCTCTATACTTTTCGTGTATTTGAAAATTATAATTGAACAATCATAATAAGTATTAATAATTAATATAATTTTTCCGTCAATACCAATTTTAACTCGTTGCGATCGATCCGTAATAAATTTGAGCTCGAAAGCTCAAACCTATATGATTCAAGCTCAAGATCAATCGACCTAACTTCAAGATAAATTCAATCCAAAGCCCAAAAAATCTCGAATTTATAATTGAACAATCATAATAAGTATTAATAATTAATATAATTTTATAATATTACTTAAAATAAAAATAAAATGTAAATAAATGACTATATTTTTGAAAGTGTTTCATAAGCATTGTATACTTATATTTAAATTTTATTAATAGGAAAATAATTAATAATAATTTTATTATATTAAATTATAAAGTGAAATAATTTTTAAAACATCAATTTAATACAAATAATTTGAATACTATAATTATATATGTATAAAAATATATAAAAATAATAATTATTAAAATATATAAAATTAAGCTTTAATAATATTATAGTAATATATTATATAACTATTATCAAAAATTGAAACCGATTACCTAACTTGAGCCTTAAACCAATACTAAATTGATATATTACTAATACATAATACAATAATGTATTATAATGTATTAGTATTACTAACACAAAATATAACATATAATTATTCCTAAAAATATTAATACATATATAATTATTATTATACTATAGATTATAATAAAATATATAGTATTAAGTGATATTATAATGTTTAATTATCGATGTATATATATAAATTACTAATTTATTATATGATATAACCTCAAACCCTAAACCCCAAATCACAAACCTAAACCTTAAATTATAAATCCTAAACCTAAAACCATGAACCTTAAAACCATGAACCTTAAAACACTAAACCCTAAACCCTAAACCCTAAACCCTAAATCCCAAACCTTAAACCCTAAACTCTTAACCTTAAACTCTAAACCCTAAAACCTAAACCCTTAAAATCATAAACCTTAAACATTAAACCCTAAACCCTAAACCTTAAAAAACTAAACCCTAAACTCTAAACACTAAACTTTAAAACTATAAAACCCTAAACCTTAAACATTAAACCCTAAACACTAAAACCCTAAAATCCTAAACACTAAACCCTAAACGATCAGCTTTCATAACTAACATAATTTTAAGTTAAGATCAAACTTCATAACTTACATAATACTTGTATATATATAAAAAAAAAAGGATTCAAAGTATATAGGCTGGAAACCTGACGGGTTGCCTTATATCTCAGAGTCAGATATAATGGATCCCTCCTAGGTGTAACAATGCCACGTATGATGGATCTTAAAGAATTACCAAATTAAATATCGAAATAATATAACATTTATTAAATACATAATTAGCTAATAACATTTATTAACAATGCCTTAAATCTTAAACCCTAAACCCTAAACCTTGAAACTATAAAACCCTAAAATCATAAACCTTAAAACCTTAAATCTTAAACCTTAAATCCTAAACTCTAAAACCCTAAACCTTAAACATTAAACCTTACAACCTTAAACCCTAAACATTAAATACATAAACTCTTAAACCCTAAACCCCTAACCCTTAACCCTTAACCCTTAACCCCTAACCATAAACACCTAACCCTTAAACCCTAAACCTTAAACCTTTAAACCCTAAACCTTAAACCCTTAAACCCCTAAATCTTAAACCACCAACCCCTAACCCCTAACCCTTAAATCATAAACCTTAAACCTTAAACCCTTAAACCCTTAAATCTTAAACCCCTAACCCTTAACCCCTAACCCCTAACCTCTAACCCTTAACCCTTAATTTTAAGTTAATATCAAACTTCATAACTTACATAATACTTGTATAGATAAAAGAAAAAGATTCAAAGTATATAGCCTGGAAACTTGACGGGTTGCCTTATATCTCAGAGTCAGATATAATGGATCCTTCCTAGGTGTAACAATGCCATGTATGATGGATCTTAAAGAATTACCAAATTAAATATCGAAATAATATAACATTTATTAAATACATAATTAGCTAACAACATTTATTAACAATGCCTTAAATCTTAAACCCTAAACTTTAAACCTTGAAACCATAAAACCCTAAAACCATAAGCGTTAAAACCTTAAATCCTAAACCATAAATCTTAAACTCTAAAACCTAAACCTTAAACATTAAACCTTAAAACCTTAAACCTTAAACACTAAACACCTAAACCCTTAAACCTTAAACCCCTAACCCTTAACCTTAAACCCCAACCCTTAACCTTTAACCCTTAACCATAAACCCTTAACCCTTAAACCCTAAACCCTAAACCCTAAACCCTTAAATCCTTAAATTTTAAACCACTAATCCCTAACCTCTAACCCTTAAATCATAAACCCTAAACCTTAAACCCTTAAATCTTAAACCTCTAACCCTAACCCCTAACCTCTAACCCTTAACCCCTAATTTTAAGTTAATATCAAACTTCATAACTTACATAATACTTGTATAGATAAAAGAAAAAGATTCAAAGTATATAGGCTGGAAACCTGACGGGTTGCCTTATATCTCAAAGTCAGATATAATGGATCCTCCCTAGGTGTAACAATGCCACGTATGATGGATCTTAAAGAATTACCAAATTAAATATCGAAATAATATAACATTTATTAAATACATAATTAGCTAATAACATTTATTAACAATGCCTTAAATCTTAAACCCTAAACCCTAAATCTTGAAACCATAAAACCCTAAAACCATAAACTTTAAAACCTTAAATCTTAAACCCTAAATCTTAAACTCTAAAACCTTAAACCTTAAATATTAAACTTTAAAACCTTAAACCCTAAACACTAAACACTTAAACCCTTAAACTCTAAACCTCTAACCCTTAACTTTAAACCCCATAACCTTTAACCCTTAACCATAAACCCTTAACCTTTAAACCTAAACCCTAAACCTTAAACCTTAAACCCCTAAATTTTAAACCTCTAACCCCTAACCCTAACCCTTAAATCATAAACCCTAAACCTTAAACCTAAACCCTTAAACCCTTAAATCTTAAACCCCTAACCCCTAACCTCTAACCCTTAACCCCTAATTTCAAGTTAATATCAAACTTCATAACTTACATAATACTTGTATAGATAAAAGAAAAGATTCAAAGTATATATTTGGAAACTCGACGGGTTGCCTTATATCTCCTTATTAGATATAATGGATCCTCCTAGGTGTAACAATCTTTGCGTATGATGGATCTTAAAGAATACCTGACTTACCTAATTTTAAGATCAAATTTCATAACTTACATAAGTTTACGATTAAATTTCATAACTTACATAATTTTCCTTAATATCAAACTTCATAACTTACATAATACTTGTATATATAAAAAAAGGATTCAAAGTATATAATTTGGAAACTTTGACGGGTTGCCTTATATCTCATTATTAGATATAATGGATCCTCCTAGGTGCAACAATGCCGCGTATGATGGATCTTAAAGAATACATAACTTACATAATTTTAAGATCAAATTTCATAACTTACATAAGTTTACGATTAAATTTCATAACTTACATAATTTTCCTTAAGATCAAACTTCATAACTTACATAATACTTGTATATAAAAAAAAAGATTCAAAGTATATAGGTTGGAAACTTTGACGGGTTGCCTTATATCTCCTCATTAGATCTAATGGATCCTCCTAGGTGTAACAATGCAGCGTATGATGGATCTTAAAGAATACATAACTTACCTAATTTTAAGATTAAATTTCATAACTTACATAAGTTTACGATTAAATTTCATAACTTACATAATTTTCCTTAAGATCAAACTTCATAACTTACATAATACTTGTATATATAAAAAGGATTCAAAGTTTGACGGGTTGCCTTATATCTCCTTTATTAGATCTAATGGATCCTCCCTAGGTGTAACAATGCCGCGTATGATGGATCTTAAAGAATACATAACTTACCTAATTTTAAGATCAAATTTCATAACTTATATAAGTTTATGATTAAATTTCATAACTTACATAATTTTCCCTTAAGATCAAACTTCATAACTTACATAATACTTGTATATAAAAAAAGGATTCAAAGTATATAGAATTTGGAAACTGACGGGTTGCCTTATATCTCACCGTTAGATATAATGGATCCTCCTAGGTGTAACAATGCTGCTGTATGATGGATCTTAAAGAATACATAACTTACTTAATTTTAAGATCAAATTCCATAGCATTATTTACATAAATTATTAATTAACAATTTAGTCGTATAATTTATTGTCAACTTTAAACTTCAACAACTACGAAATGGATAGGAGTTGGATGAAATTGTCAAGGGTAAGCAACGGCTATCGAAATGGAGTAGAAACTTTTTTGAATTTTGCATTTCAAAATGCAAGCCAAGAGAATATGATTCTTTGCCCGTGTAAGAAGTGTTGCAATATTAAGCTGGCATTATCGTGAAGTGGTCTACAAACATCTAGTTGTTGATGGCTTTATGCTGGGGTACAAAATATGGTTTTTCATGGAGAGTGTACATCTAGTGAAGCATCTTCATCGATGAATCTGGGTATCCTCATAATGCTTTCAATCGAATGTTAGTGGCGATAACATGGGAAACATGTTGCGGGATGCTTTTAATATCTTGTGATGATGGTTTTGGGTCATTTCCACGACTTGGGTGCAACCGATGATCATAATTTGAGGAAATACTTTCACCGAAGGGGAAAGAAGTGTCGGATGAACGACCAAATGAAGAAGCGGCGAGGTTCTACACGTTACTTGGTGAAATGAATGAAGAAGCGTATGAGGATCAAAATTTTCCAAACTGTCATTACAGATTCGTCTTTTTCACTTGAAATACTTGGGGGTGGACCGAAAACTCGTTGATAATCTTTGTTAGAGTTTACGCAAGAAATGTTCCGTTTGCAAAAATCCCTCAATCTTCCAAAGACATGAAGAAATTGATAAAGGATTTGGGCCTTGGATACAAAAAAATTCACAGTTGCCCAAATGACTGCATGTTGTCTTGGGGCGACCGCATAAACCAATAGTGCTGTCATGTATGCAGCCAATCCCGTTGGATTAATAGAAATACAGAGGATGGTAACGAGGATGAACACGATACACAGTCAAAGAAGCAACCAGTTAAGATTTTACGATATTTTTTGCTAATACCGAGGCTTCAGCGGCTTTTCATATCATCGAAGGCAATCGAATCAATGACGTGGCACCATGATGGACGAACCGATGATGGGTTGTTAAGGCATCCTGCAGATTCTTTAGCTTGGAAATGTTTTGACTCAAATTTCCAAGCTTTGCAAGCGATCCTCGGAGTGTGAGGCTTGGGCTAGCATCCGATGGATTTAAACCTTACAAACTCATGAGCACAACGTCTGATGACTTGGCACGTGGTGCTTGTTCCTACAATTTACCTCCATGGGTTTGCATGAAACAATTTTCTTTTATCTTGTCTATGATTATACATGGAGAGAAAGGGTAGGGAATGATATTGGCGTCTATTTACACCACTTGTTGACGAGTTAAAACAACTATGGGCTGGTGTTCGGACATACGATGCAATGAAAAGAGAACTTTAATTTGCGTCGGCATTAATGTGGACTATTAACGACTTTCCCGCTTATGCTAATTTATCCGGTTGGAGTACCAAGGACGTTATGCTTGTCCGTGTTGTCTTTGTGAACATGTTTGCAATGGTTATATAATGGGAAGAAGTTTTCTTACATGGGGCATCGTCGGTGGTTATCGAAAATCATACATTTAGATTTTAGAGTGCTCGGTTTGATGGTATTGAAGAGTTCGCACCAGCTCCTTCGCAGATCGGTGGATCCAAAATATTGTTAATGTTGAAAGATATGAATTTCATTTATGGGAAGATGAATCAACCAAGCAAACCCGATAGAAATAGAAGATCTAGGGATGAATCGATGATGAATCGATGAAGAGGATGATCCTAATGAGGCGGACTTGTGGAAAAAAGAAGTATTTTTTCGAGTTGCCTTATTGGAAGCTTGTCGATTTTACGCCATAATCTTGATGTCATGCACATAGAGAAAAATGTCGTGAAAACATCATTGGGACTATTTTGAATGTCGATGGAAAATCAAAAGATAATTTCAGAGTCGACTTGATTTAGTCCACATGGGAATTTGGCGTGAGCTTCATCCTCGAGCACTTCTGAATATGAAATATTGATTGTCGCCTGCTATTTTTTCAATGTCGAAGACGGAGAAAGAAGTGTTCTATACGGTGTTGAAGGATATAAAGGTCCCGGATGCGTATGCATCAAATATATCATGATGTGTGAGTCTTAAAGATCGAAGATTATATGGCTTAAAATCGCATGACTATCACATATTGATGCAAGACTTACTGCTAGTTGCTATGCGGTGTTGTATGTCGAAAAAGGTGACGGCTCCTGTAATTGAACTGCCAAATATAATGAAAGGCATTGGTGGTAAAGTTTTGAATGTTCAAGAACTTGAAAGACTACAAGATCGAGCCGCATTAACTTTATGCAATCTGGAGAAGATATTCCCACCTTCCTTCTTCACTATCATAGTGCACTTGTTAATTCATCTCCCGCGTGAAGCACTTCTTGGTGGACCCGTTTTCTATCGATGGATGTATCCCATTGAAAGGTCTTACTTTATTTGCAAAAATATTCCTTCATTCAGCTAAATGCCTTTATTTGCAACTTTTGATAATGTTGTATATCGTGTTTAGGTTCCTTTCCAAATTGAAGTCATCTCGCCACAATAAGCGTTATCCTAAGGATCAATTATCGAGGCTACTTGGCAAAGGAATGTATGACTTTCTGTTCGAGGTATTTGGAAGATGTTGAAACAAGAATGAACAGACCAAGTAGAAATGCTGGGCTCACAGATCATAATTTGGTTGGAACTTATTTATTTCAAAGTTTCGGAGAACCGATTGGCAGAGTTGAAATTACAGAATTAGACGATAGATCGTGGGTCCAAGCACATCGATACGTTCTTTTTCATCACAATTCAATGGAACCATTTCGAAAGTACGTTCTACAATTTGATAAATACTCATCAATTATGATTTGTTTGTCTTCTAACAAAGTAAAACCTTTTTTACCGTAGTGAGTACAAACAAATATTGAGAGCTCGTTCATGATCTCGAAGATTAAATCGACGAGCAATTAATAAGTTGTTCGCAAAATCATTCCATGAATGGTTAAGGCAAATGGTATGCAATTTAAATTTTCATTGACAAGTAATAATATTTTCTCATAACATTCATAATTACTCAATTTACTTTCGACTCAATAGGTTTGGAGTCAGAATGAAGTAAATGATGACGGATACAGATTTCATACAAGGTATCACGAGAGATTGAGGAAAACCCAAAATTACGGAATTGTTGTTAATTCTTCGATAACAAGTTATGCTAGTGCTAGGGACAGTAATCCGGTCAAGGGAAATTTGGAATATTACAGACTTATTACTGACATCATTGAGTTGGATTATTACGGCAAATGCAAAGTTGTCTTATTTCGAGGTGATTGGGCTGATGTGAATACGGCTCGCGAAATTAAAAACAATCAATATGGCTTTATAAAGGTGAATTTCTCTCGATTAATTCACACCGAAGAACAACTGATGGATGAGCCGTATGTGTTTTCTTCTCAAGTTAAACAAGTTTTTTACTCGGAAGATCCAATTGATGAGGGTTGGTACGTTGTACTTCGAAACACCCCTAGAGACTTCTTCGACATTGGCAGTGGAAGTAGAGATGACATAGTCAAAAGATCGAAACTTTGCCTTTTCCGTAACAAGACTTAACGAAAATATCCCTAGTACTAGTCAACAATTTCAATGGGTTCATGGGATGTGGACGAAGATATTTATGAAATATGATGTAGTAAGATTTAATGATTTATTATTTATATGTAATATTATAATTTTCATGTTTGTCATGTTATATAATTTAACTATTTTAAATGTCCTATTATTGTTGTTATTTGTTACTAAAATTTTGAACTATTTTATGTGTATTGCAGGAAAAATGCCTAGAAGGCGATTCTGAGATTTAAATATTGTCCATGAAACTCCAAATCCGTAAGAAGCTAATAGTAGTGAGCAAAGACAACAGTTGTTGGATCTTCTACTCACGGACATAAATGACGAGCCGGAGAATTTGAAAGTAATGTTAAGTTTATTTTACATGCATGTTGAATTTTATTATTGATTCATTTTCAATTTTAATATAATAATATATCATTTTTCAATTTGAAGGTGGTGGGACCAGCAGAGGTCGGGGACGTACATTACTTAAAGATTTATACGACTTAGAGCCTACCGATCGTGTTAAAGTAAGGAGAAACAATCATGGGCAGCCTGTTGGATCTGAAGCTCGACTGTTAGGAGGCTATTTGGGCATTTTAGCACGAAATGCCAATATGTTTCCCATTAACTACGAATCATGGCATCACATGCCTGATGCCAACAAAAATCAGGCTCTCGAAAATATTAAGGTAACAAAACGTGAATGTAATTTATAATACTTTAATTTAATTTTCATTTATATTAACTTTTTATACTTTTTTCTTCAGGGTAGATTTAATTTAGAGGTCTCTGATGACTATGTTAAGAAGACATTGGGTAAAAAATGGAGAGACAATAAAAGCACGCTCAAAAAACTATATTTTAAGAAAGACATAAGCCTCGACGAAAAATTAAGAAATGTTCCATCGGGAATGTTGAGGTACCAATGGGAAGATCAAGTTAGATTTTGGAATTCAAAAAAAGGAGAGGTATTACGTACTTCGAAATCGTATAAATTATTTGGTTTATAGTATTTACTATATATATAATTCAAATTGCATTATGTAGGACCATGAGCGAGTTGGAATAAGCGCAGATGAAGCAGAAATTCACGCACAATGAGTTCTAGAAGTTTTGCTTGTGTAGTCGAGGCCGAGGTATTATAATTTATTAATTACATCAAATATTAATTACTTTATACTATTAAATTATATTTTTTCGCTAAAATGTAGGAAACTTCGATTGGTCAAAAGTTGGACGCGTTCACTTTTTGACATTACTATAGAAAGAAGGATGGATCTCCATGACATCCAAGTCGTAGAAATTTTGGTATATTTACTTAATAAAATTTTATTTTTTATAAATATTTCTAATGTTTAATTATAATAGTTTAATTCATATTTTATAGTTTTAAATTTATAATGTTAAATTATGTTGCATTCTTTCTTATTTATATATTTCGTTTCTAACTCTTTCATTGATTTATTAGGATAAACTAAAGGAGAAGAAAGGCGAGTATGAAGCGGTACTGCTTGACGATAGTTCTGATAATCTTGAGGAGATTGATAATGTAATTATTACAGATGTTTTGGGTCTGAAAGGTATGACCGCTTGATCGATAGTTACGCTAATCTTTAGTATATTTTTAATAGAATTATCACGATGTTTTTGGTCTTGAAAGGTATGGTCGGGTTCGATTTAAAGGATCCGGTGTTACCTCGACCCAATATTTTGATCCGCCTCCCAGCAGATACATGCCTTACGGGGTCAATCTCGTCTTTGAAGTTTAGAGGCTACAAAACCAGATAGCTCGGATGCAAAGAGCACGCAGTTGAGCGAGGCAACAAATTGTCGATGTTCAAAGAAAATATGAAGAACTCCAAGAACAACTTAGGCGGATCACAAAACAAGGCAAAGATGAGGAGGGAGGCGGAAGAAGAGAGAGCGGCAAGCTGCGAGGGAGGCAGAGGCAGATCGATGCCAGTGAGAGCGAACAAAAAATCTGAAGAGCTCCAAGACTAGCTTCAAAGATATGATGCGATGTTTCAATGATCATGTAAACCGCCATCTTAGACATTTAGTTTCTCATTGTAAGAAGTTTTGACATTATTACATTTAATATTATTGTTACAATATTTTCAGTTATCATTCATTTAATTTATTAAAATTCAAGTATCATTTAGAATTAATGTATTGATTGTGATTTTTATGCTAAATTCTTGTTTTGGGTTGGAATTATATACCGTTATTGGTTGGTTTTAATGCGAGGGTATAATATTGAAAAATTTGTACTTTTTGAAATCTGTACAAATTAGCGGCATTTGTATAAAAGCACTACTAAATGTCAAGAAATTTTCGCGACATTTTTGGGAAAAGCGCTAAAGGCCCGACTTTTAGCGGCATTTTTGAAAAGCAGCTAAAGGCCCGACTTTTAGCGTTTTTTGGAAAAGCTAAAGACCCGACTTTTGCGGTGTTTTTGAAAAACGCTAAAGGCCATGGCTTTTAGCGGCGTTTTTTGGAAAGCGCATTAAAGGCCATGACTTTTAGCGGCGTTTTTTGGAAAGCGCTAAAGGCCATGACTTTTAGCGTTTTTAAAAGAAGCGCCGTTAAAGGCCATGGTCTTTAGAGGCGCTTTTCTCACAAACGCCGCTAAAAGTCATGTTCTTTAGCGGTGTTTTTTCTCATAAACGTTGCAAAAATTTTTGGCGGTTGTACTGGCGGCATTTTTTGTGGCGCTTAGAAAAGCTTGTAAACACTTTTAGTGGCGCTTATAAACGCCGCTAAATGCCCAAAAAAAAACGCCGCTAAAAGTCTGTTTTGATGTAGTGATGTTATGATCTATTGATTTTGGGTTTAAAAGAGTTCGCTATAAGTGTTTCAAAGAAAATGATATTTTTATTAAGATTTTGAGGATTTTACATCGAAGAAATTTTAGCTTCACATATGTTTGTTTGATGATAATATTTCCACTCGCTCTTTGTTAAACCAAGCTTTATTTGGAAATTTATTTTGATATAACAAATTCAAATATTTTTGAATAAAAGTTAAAGTTGAAAAAAATTGGCAAAATTAGATTTCAAATGAAGTCTAAGAGAAATAATTTTGGACCTACTATTTTGAAATCTTAGAAAACGTTTTGATTAAACTTTTAATCAAGTTAAACATTTTCAATCAAAGTTAAAACTGATTTAAAATAAGTCAATATTGCTCCAAGCCAAAAAGTATCTGAATATCGATATCTCTCCAAAAATTGATACCACATTGACATTCTGATTCTTAAACATTTTAGCCAATTATCGATCCAATATCGATTCTTTTCACGTGGTATCGATAAAAGTTTACTGGTATCAATATTTCTAGCTCCAACGGTCACTGAATTTTGCATTAAATGCTAAAGATATCGATGCTTGGTATCGATACTTGTGGTTGCAAGTGAATAAAATGAATTGGTATTTTCATCCCCAATGACTATTCAATTCCTCAACAACAAAAACTGTTGGAAATCAATTAGAGGGTATAAAAATGAACTTCCAAAGGTCCTACAACAACAAGTGAGATTACAATAGATCAAGTGTTTCAAGATACATAAAAAATCCATTACCAATCACTTTTTACTTCAATTCTTTATCTTTTTCTTGTAAACACTTGTGAGCTTTCATTGTATTCATTCAACTCAAGTGCTATTCTTTGTATTTGTGCTTAATTGACAAACATCTTAATCTTGTGAGGATTATTTCTTAGTTTGCTTATTTGTTATTCTCTTAGAGAGGGTTAAGTTTTAAGGTTTGGGTAGAAACCTTAAGAGAGTTACAATCTTAAGATTTGGGTAAAACACTTAAGGACGTTGTAAGGTTAAACCTTATCCTTGAAGGTTGTCAAATTAGTGAATTTTGAAAAATCCTTAGTCATGGAAAGCTAAGGTAGTAGAGTAAGCAATTAGGGTTCAACCACTATATATCACCATGTTCATTGTCTATATTTATTCTCTTTGCTTCTACAAATTTTTAAAAGGTCAATTCATCCACCTCTTGGCTATTTTTGGTGATCAATCGAGCTAACAATTGGTGTCAGAGCTAGTCTTTAAAGATGATTTAACATGCAATAGAAGATTTATGGAGAAGCTCAAACGATCATCAATACATTCTACAAAAATGACGTCCACTTCCGGGTCAAATTTCTATGAAGAATCTTAGTCCGTCTCAAAGCCTCCATACTTCAATGGAGCAAACTACTCTTATTAAAAGACAAGAATGATGCTCTTCATTCAAACAAATGCTCTTGTGGTTTGGGATATCATCACGGATGGTCCCTCCATTTTCAAAAATAAGGAGAGTAATTAGTGTCAAAGAGTAAGAGAAAATGGAATGAGGAAGATAAAAGGAATGTACAACTTAGTGCTAAAGCCATGCACATTTTATTTTGTACAGTTGGTCCGGATGAGTTCAACAGGGTGTCATCTTGTTCTAATGCCAAGGAGATATGGGACAAGCTTGAGGTCACTCATGATAATACCTTATGGCCATAGAAGATTCTAAGGTAACTTCTAACTCATCTATTTCAACTTCTTATTCTTTTGTTGAGTTGCAAGATGCTTATACTGAATTAGGCTTGGAGATTGAATTAATGGTTTTAAAATATAGAAAAACTATTATAACGCCCTAATTTTTTAAAATTAATTTCTGCTTTTGTAAAATTGACACAATTGTGTATCTTCTTCAGTGGTTATGTGTTCTCGGTGTGTGTGAGAGGTCCCAAGCTCAAGTCACAACTTGGATAAATTTTGGCATTTTTATGAATAAGCTCTCACTAGGGGTCATTAGGCTTTTAGTTTAAGGTTGGTAAAAATATATCAGAACAGGCTTGCTGGTCTGGTGGTTAAGTGGAGTGTTGGAGTGTTGGAGGTCCTGTGTTCGATTCCCTGCTTTGGCTTTATTTTTGTGTGATTATGGGGAAGAGTTTGAAGTGTAGTAAAATGTTGAGTTTTTGAGAGATAGTGGGACTGTAGTGGACTATTTTTAGGAGAAAAATAAAGGATTAAGGGTGGTTATCGTATATTCTATCAGTCTTTTCTTTTTCCCAAAAATCTGCATGTTTTCCCTTCATTTTCCTCTCCATCTTGCTGCCGAAATTCTCCCCCATCTCTTCCCTTTTTCGTTTCCTTTTCATTAACTCGATTGGGTTTATACAATGTTGGTGTGATCGGTAAGTTTTGTCTATGTTTTATCTTGAATATGTTCGTGGATAAGTGAATTAAGGGAAGTGTTCATTTGATTGTTAGGAGTCCTGGAGATTAGCCACTAACGGTGAGAGGTTATAACTTTCCCGCTATTCGTTCGGAGGTAAGGCTTTTGGGTTGTTGAAGGATGTTTATCGTGTTATAATTTTAGTTAAATTTGGCTAAAATCGCTGAACGATGGTTTTGAATTATCGAATATACGTTCTGGAGTTCTTGGGAATCATTTTAGCTTCAATCGAAACTAGGTGTGTACCCGAAAAACTGAAAACGCGTCTAGGTGAAAAGTCAAAAAAGCTTATTGTCGATGCCACACGGGCATGTGGTAGGCCGTGTGGTAGGCCGTGTGCAAGGCTGTAAGACACAACGCGGCCATGTGATCGACGAGCTAGGCTGTGTCGCTTGACGACCGAGTAAGGTCGTGTGTGAAACACAGGTTCGACCAATTAGGCCGTGTGGGCCTACAAGGGTGAGGCACACGGGCGTGTGAGATTCTGGACCAAATTTGGGCTGTGTGGGCCACACGAGTGTGTGGGCCCACACAGGCAGACAACATAGGCATGTGAGCCCATTTTCACTGATTTATTGCAAAGGTTGCACGGGTCGCCCGAGACGATTGTGAACCTACTGTAGGGTCGGTAAGATTACCTAGACTCCTAACTGAATGACTGTATATTGAGCATGCTATTTGTGCTGTACTATATAAATGTGATATACCATGATTGGGCATGACATAACTATATGATGCATTGCATGGGGACGGGTTAATATTGATTGGAGGAAGTGTACTGAAAGGCTTCGAGCCTAAATATTGGCAGCACAGTTGCAAATTATTGTCTAGTCCTGCATTCGGTATTATTTAGAGTGTAGGGATAGGTGGGTTGATTATATCGCCACATGGAGTGTAGGGTTGGATGGAGATGGAGTATAGAGGCTGGTTGGGTAGGATTTTCTAATTGCATATCTATTACTGTTGCTGTACTGTGATGGGTTAAGGCCCTAGTGCTCACTGTTACTGAAATGGGATAAGGCCTAAACTGATACTGATACTGAAATTGAAAAAGACTTACGCCTGAACTCAGATTATCTTTTATTGCTGTTTGTTTGCATGGGGATTACACTCTGAGTTTACGTAAACTCACCCATTCTGTTTAATCTGTACAGGTAATCCCCAGACATAGGTGGATTGGTGCAGCGGAGGGCTCAGCTGTGACCACACGACTTCTTTTTTATATTGATACTTATTTAAAATTTTAAGTTTATTTTAGGGTATTTTTATGTAATAATGGCCTCTATGTATTTTTACCTAAAATTTGGATTTTTTATTATTTTCTGTTTATACCTGCTAGAAGTTGGTAAAACACGGGTTTTAAAAGAAAGGCATGTGTTTTAGCAAAATACCCACAAGGACATAAGCTGTTTAAAAAGCTTCCACAAGGTATAATGTTTTGGAATCTAACGACTGAATTAGAATCCCTTTTAGAGTAATAAAAGATAATGAGGAGTTCTAACCAAAAAATGCTTTAAGCAAAGTTACAGTTTTCTAAAACACTACTATGTGACATCGCCAGATTCGGCCATAACGTCCAGGCCAGGTTTGGGGTGTTACATTTAGTGGTATCAGATTTAGGTTGCAAAACTCGGTTGTGGATTTGGGTTTTAAGATTGGATTATCTAAGAAATATTTTCTAATGATTTGAAATATTTTTACCAAATGTGTGGTACACTGAGTCTCCAGCACTGATCCCGTAAGTTTTCTAAGACTGTTACGTGTTTAAACTGAAACTGAAACTACTATAGGTAATATACTGCACTAAAAACACTCCAAGTTAGTGTATACTGAGAAATTATAGAGGAACTGAAAACTGTAGTGAGATTGCGATTTACGAAAATGAACTTCGAAATTACTGATACTGTTTTGCATGAAACATTTGTTAATACAATACTGAAACTATAAACTGATTCATAAAATTGTTAATACAGATAAATGCGCTTAGACAATGAGCACAAGAGGTACTCACGGACGGGGTACAAGAGGCCATGGTAGAGGCCGTAGAGGGGCCTAAGCTGGGTCCTCAACTTTGGTAACCTGCCTAATTTGGATACAAGTGAGACGCCGGCCTCACCAGTGACTAAGACTGGGTCACATGATCGAGCAGCTGGGGACGACGCACTATCCCAAGCAATGTTAAGGATTCTAGAGAGGGTCGCTGGGCCCAATACTAGAGCTGGAGGCCGAGGGTCGGCTACGGAACAACTCTTGTCTAATAGAGCTGAGATTTTTAGGGGTATTGTTGGAGTTGCCCTTAATATGGTTGAGTACTGGATCGAGGCCACTAAAAGGATTATGGACGACTTAGACTGCACCCTCGAGTAGAAATTAAATGGTACTATATCACTGCTACAAGATGAGGCATATCAGTGGTGGCTCACTGTTAAGGAGGGCACTCAGCCCGATCGGTTGACTTGGGAGTTCTTCAAAATAGCCTTCGAGGGAAAGTTTATGGGTGTCAATTATGTGTATGCCCATAGGAGAGAGTTTTTAAATCTAACTTAGGGAGATAGATCGGTGGCCGAGTATGAGGCTGAATTTCTAAGATTGAGGTGCTATGCGCGAGGTATGATGGCGACTGAGTACGAGTGATGTGCGAGGATGGCCTAAAGGATAATCTAAGGGTACTGATAGCTCCATTGAGACTGGTTGACAAGGCAAAGATCATCGAGGAAGTGAAGCGCACTGAGCGCCAAAATAGGGAGAAATGTAGGAATAAGAGGGACTCAGAGCCCTCAAGTTTCGTTTAGAGGCCTAAGAAATAGGCCAAGGTTGATGGACCCGTCAGAGTGGGGACCCCTATTACTGCTACTAGACAGTCGTTGTGTATTGACTATAGTAGACGTCACCTGGGCGAATGCTAGAAAAGGATTGAGGCTTGTTTGAGGTGCGGTTCTTTGGAGCACTGTATTAGGGTTTGTCCATAGAAGGCCGATCATATGTAAGCTTTGAGTACTACTATTGCACTACCACCGAGGGTAGCTCAGTAGCCACCAAGAGGCTGTGGTCAAGCCAGGGGTGGTAATGGTTTGGGCCGTGGTCAAAGAGCACCGGGTAGAGGTGCTGGTCACATTGAGGTGAGGCAGTCGGCTCTAGTTTATGCTACTCGTGGTCGAGAGGATGGAGATGCTCTAGACGTCATTATGGGTACATTCTTTATTTATAATATACCCTATACTGCACTAATAGATATAGGACCTACTCATTCGTATATAGCCTGTAATGTATCTGGGAACTTGGGTATCTTGGTTGAGAGTTCTATAAGTAAGGTCATTGTACTGAGTCCGCTGGGGCAATCGGTAAGGGTGAATAAACTATTTGGAGGTGTTCCTTTAGAGGTCCAAGTGGCTATCTTTTGGCTGATCTGATGGAACTACCTTTTGGAGAGTTTAATTTGATACTAGAAATGGACTGGATAGCCAAACACCAAGTAAGCTTGGACTGTGCCACCAAAAGGGTTGTATTGAGAACTGAGGAGGACAGCGAGGTAGTCGTAATTGGGAAATGTCAAAACTACTTGACAAATGTGATTTTTACACTGAGGCTTTTCAATTGTGAGGATTCTTCTATTAAGGATATAAGGATGGTTAAGGACTTTTCAAACATTTTTCCTAAAGAGCTACCTGGGTTACCTCTGGATCGTGAAGTAGAGTTTAGGATTGAGCTCCTTTCTGGTATAGCTCCGGTATCCATCGCCCCTTATAGAATGTCATCGAAGGAGCTGGTGGAGCTTAAGGCTCAGATTCAAGAATTACTGGATCTTGGGTTCATCCGCCCTAGTGTGTCCCCGTGTGTTGTTTATGAAAAAGAAGGATGGATCCATGCATATGTGTATCGATTACTGTCAATTGAACAAACTGACCATCAAGAATAAGTACCTCTACCTAGGATTGATGATCTGTTTGACCAGTTTTGAGGAGCTTCGATTTTCTTTAAGATTGATCTACGATCAAGATGTCACTAGTTAAGAGTTAAAGAGGCTAAAGTGCATAAGACGACATTTAGGACTCGCTACGGCCATTACGAGTTCCTAGTGATGCCATTTGGACTGACAAATGCACCAGTAGGTTTTTATGGATCTGATAAATCGAGTGTTCCAGCCCTATCAAAAATTGGTTCATAGTGGTGTTTATTGACGACATACTGGTTTACTCGAGGACTGAGGATGAACATGACGAACATCTCAGAGTGGTGTTATAAATTCTACGAGAGAAACAATTGTATGCCAAGTTTAGTAAATGTGAGTTCTGGTTACGTGAAGTAATGTTTCTAGGACACGTGG